>JAJOZX010000782.1:87500-270000 GCA_023014485.1 Bathynomus jamesi
AACGGATATTTCTTCTGATACTTTTCTTCTATAATTTTCTAATTCTTTCTCTGATACTTTATAACTTTTCGACTTTACTAAGTTCCTTTGACGATAGCCCAACTCGAGGGGGAAAATAAAAAGTTTCTCTTACTGTAAATTTACTTCTTAAAAATATACAGGTACTGCTCTGAATTTACAGGGGTAGAGGTTCGACCTCCCTCCCCGCAGCGAGGCTGCTAACCAGGGGAGTCTCTTAGCAGTCCCCAAGGCAGCGTCTCGTAATGAAGTGTCCTTCATTTTACAAATACATGTATAAAATATGCCTGAATGTTGGGGGATGGCAGTTGGAGGTTAAGTTTCCCCCCCTTTTAAACACGATCAGGTGTTTGAAAGTTTCCAAATAAAAATAATAAAAAAAAATAAATAAAAATAAAAACTAATCTTATTTTTTTTTGTCACGTCTTCATTTCTGAAGGCGATATCATTTTTGTTTGGGTTTATTACAATTATGATTGCGATTATGGATTACTTCCCATTCGCTTATGATTGTCCCTTACAGTTCGATTAAAGTACATTCTTACATTATATATAAAGTCATTACATTCAATTATAGTTTCATTGAAGTACATTACGTCGTTACCATTTTTACAGTGTTTTTATATATATATATATGGTTAGATTATATGGTTAGATTATATGGTCAGATTATATGGTCAGATTATATGGTCAGATTATATGGTCAGATTATATGGTCAGATTATATATGGTTATTATATATATGGTTATTAGTACAACACAAGTACATGAGACATGACAAGATAATTTATATACATAATATGTTATATTACATTATATGTTATAGATTTGGATCAAAGCGAAAGATGTTGTTTATCTTAGAAACGTTCGGTTCTGCTGATTCGCGAATTTGAGCATTTAACTACTGTAAGCCTAATGAGAGTTGAGGGTGAACGCACTTAAAAGAAAAAAATACATGTGGACGTATTTTACATGTAAGTAACAGAATAGGTTGTGTGCGTAATATAGACGCGTAAAATATGGACTGATAGGTTGATAGGTATCAGTAGACAATAGGTAGGAAGCAACATAACTAATGATGTATAGAGAATGGTTTCTTTTTATTATTATTATTATTATTATTATTATTATTATTAAGGAATTTACCATACATTCAATACGGAAGATGTCCAAATACTAAACACGTGATTCAGTGTTCAAGGTATGGAAAACGTGAAGAGAATTAAGTTACTTTATGACTTCATAGTTATTCACATTATGTCATACGTGCAGTATAACTGTAAGTCATTATTAGGGAGGACCTAAAAGAAACGAATTAAAGACAGAGTGGGTATCAAGGACTAAGAAGCACAACTACTGGTTCCAATCCTCTTATATGCAATGCGTATGTATAATCTAGGGTCGAGGGTGAGATGCAAGACAATCATAATTAATTATAATAACTTCTATAATAAATGAAAATGGATACGACTAAACCATAGGTATGGTAGATCGTAGGGTTTTGACACGAACAAAAATAGGAAGCCACAAGTAAAATTATTATCCAAACTCGCGTTAAGCGATTTTGGTTCTTATGTAAAAATGAATATGGATTCATTTCATTTTTACATTGCTCTCCCCTTTTTTTTTAAAAAACGATATTTATACAATACTCTAATAGGGTATCATTAATACAATACAAATGAGAAAATAACATTCTAACTAATTCAAGTTAGGTGACGAATTTTTTTTCTTTACATTACAAATTTTTATACAGAACAAGTGAGTTATTATATAATATAAAAAATTCAAAGATTAATACTTCAATTTTAGACAAACAATTACGCTAGACAAAGAATGGTATTGTTAATTTAAAAAGAAAATTTCTGTGGGGAAAATTACATACATACTGAATAGTAGGTAAAAGGGAAAAATATAAATTATTTTCCAAAGTTACCCTGATCGTGCAGTCTATAACTAATTTTATTGACTATTGTAGGTAAAAATCGAATTACGTAATGGATGATGTATAGACCTGTGGTCTAGTGTGTATGTGTGTGTATTAGATACAAAGTGTATTTATAAATTTGAGGGATAGATTAGCGGAGAGGATTCTTAAATTAACTGAATAAACGCCTGAGCAAAAATTTATATATAGTAAGCAAAAATGCGTAGGACTATATAAATAGCATAGTTAGCACTTTCACGCTATGAAATAGTTTATTGTGACATCCAATGATTTTAGCATAAGGTTTGTGTATATATATATATATATATATATATATATAGTGCGCATACATGCGTGTGTATGTGTAGGGATTTGGGAGGTTTTTGAATTAACAAAGTTTAAAAATAATGTATAATAATTTAAGATGGGTTTAGGGTTATAAAATCTTTTGAGTCAATTATTGTTGTTATTATTATCATCATCATTATTATAAAATCCTTTAAGTTCAAGGTAGTATTTAAGTATTTAATTAAATCAGTTCCACGTATTAAGGTAATACAAAGAAATGTACTTAGAGGACTTACAATTGATGAAAGTAAATCTCACGGTTTAAAAATTGAATTTTTGAAGATGGAATTAAATTCGACTAGTAACATTCCTAGCTATATAATTATGAACTATATAAACATTAACCAGAAGTATCGGTACGATAATTGAATTAAGAAAGTTAAGAATACAAATTAAAAATATGCATTTTAATGAGCTAAACATAATTTTATAATATTCTTAAAAATAAGAATTAAGGTAATACAAAGAAATGTACTTAGAGGACTTACAATTGATGAAGTAAATCTCACGGTTTAAAAATTGAATTTTGGAAGATGGAATTAAATTCGACTAGTAACATTCCTAGCTATATATGAACTATATAACCATTAACATTAACCAGAAGTATCGGTACGATAATTGAATTAAGAAAATTAAGAATACAAATTAAAAATATGCATTTTAATGAGCTAAACATAATTTTATAATATTCTTAAAAATAAAAGTAAATCGAACCTTAGATGAGTTTCGGCCAAGAATAAAAAGTGTTATTGAAATGGAAGGAAAGCATTTCGAACAATCTTTTCTTTTAATAATTTCAGGTAAATTTTACATTAAAAATTATTTTTATATACTAAAAAAAAATATTAAAAAGGTTTAATAATTTTTTGCATGTTAAGTAGAAAAACCATACTCTTTCGTTGAATGTTGATAGAATTTGAATTATTTGATATTTTAGTCTGAAAACTTGTTTGCATATGATAAATACATATGTTTTATTGTGTAGAAGTTTTATTAAAATTAAATGACAAAAAAGAATAAACACAACTGAAATTTAGGGCCATGTGCGGTCCTACGGGTAAATTTCCCGACCATACAGAGCAAGATAAATTAGGTACATGATCGATTAATTATTACACTATTTCTGTCATCATATAATCGCAATAATTATAAAACTCGTTACCAACATTTGTAAAAACGGTTTTGGTTGCCAACAATAAAATATGTCATTTTACCTATATATTTTTATACGCAACAATGGCAAAAAAAAAAAGAAAAGACAAATCGGTCCATTTCCCTCTTACAACAAACAAAGAAAGGTTCTCTTTACAACACAAAAAAGGTTGAATTAAATTCTTAAATTACATTTTCTTAAATTAAATTCTCTTAACTTACAAAGAAAAAGTTGAATTCAATTGACTGCATTGAAATGACTTGGGACTTAAAAACTAACTTCTTCAAAACTAACTTCTTCAAAACTAACTTCTTCAAAACTAACTTCTTCAAAACTAACTTCTTCAAAACTAACTTCTTCAAAACTAACTTCTTCAAAACTAACTTCTTCAAAACTAACTTCTTCAAAACTAACTTCTTCAAAACTAACTGCTTCAAAACTAACTGCTTCAAAACTAACTGCTTCAAAACTAACTGCTTCAAAACTAACTGCTTCAAAACTAACTGCTTCAAAACTAACTGCTTCAAAACTAACTGCTTCAAAACTAACTTCTTCAAAACTAACTTCTTCAAAACTGGCTTCTTCAAAACTGGCTTCTTCAAAACTGGCTTCTTCAAAACTGGCTTCTTCAAAACTGGGGCGGTTGTTCCTCTTGGCGCAACCTTCTGACTTGACCTCTTGTCAAGTATTTCTATAAATCTCTGGGGCGGTTGTCCCTTCTTGGCGCAACCTTCTGACTTGACCTCTTGCCAAGTATTTCTATGTCTCTGGGGGCGGTCGTCCATCTTGGCGCAACCTTCTGACTTGACCTCTTGCCAAGTATTTCTATGTCTCTGGGGGCGGTTGTCCATCCTGGCGCAACCTTCTGACTTGACCTCTTGTCAAGTATTTCTACAAATCTCTGGGGCGGTTGTCCCTTTTGGCGCAACCTTCTGACTTGACCTCTTGCCAAGTATTTCTATGTCTCTGGGGGCGGTTGTCCATCTTGGCGCAACCTTCTGACTTGACCTCTTGTCAAGTATTTCTATAAATCTCTGGGGCGGTTGTCCATCTTGGCGCAACCTTCTGACTTGACCTCTTGTCAAGTATTCTGAAACTATCTGACTTGAACGCTTGTCAAGTATTCTGAACTGTAACTTGAACTCTTATCAAGTATTCTTGAAACTTAACTGTCTAACTTGAACGCTTGTCAAGTATTCTGAAACTTAACTATCTAACTTGAACGCTTGTCAAGTATTCTGAACTGTAACTTGAACTCTTATCAAGTATTCTTGAAACTTAACTGTCTAACTTGAACGCTTGTCAAGTATTCTGAAACTTAACTATCTAACTTGAACGCTTGTCAAGTATCTTTATAAATCTCTGGGGTTTGGTTGTCCCTTTTGGATGCAACCAACTGAAAACTGATTTGCAACTTATTTGCAAATAAAACTGACTTGCAACTTATTTGCAACGGAAACTGACTTCAAAACTGACTTGCAACTTCTTTGCAACTAAAACTGACTTCAAAACTGACTTGCAACTTGTTTGCAACGAAAACTGACTTGCAACTTGTTTGCAACGAAAACTGACTTCAAAACTGACTTGCAACTTGTTTGCAACGAAAACTGACTTCAAAACTGACTTGCAACTTATTTGCAACGAAAACTGACTTCAAAACTGACTTGCAACTTATTTGCAACGAAAACTGACTTCAAAACTGACTTGCAACTTATTTGCAACGAAAACTGACTTCAAAACTGACTTGCAACTTATTTGCAACGAAAACTGACTTCAAAACTGACTTGCAACTTATTTGCAACGAAAACTTACTTGCAACTTGTTTGCAACGAAACTGACTTGCAACTTATTTGCAACTAAAACTGACTTGCAACTTCTTTGCAACTAAAACTTACTTCAAATATCTCTCTAAATCTATAAACTCTCTGTAAACTCTCTCTCTCTTAATTTTCAAGTCAATTCAATTCAGTAATTGAAAAAAATTTGCAAACAAAAATATAAAATGTAAACAACATTTCACTCTGGTATTATTATGTTTGGTACATAAAATAAAATTATTCTATACTGAATATAACAGTGACAATAACTCTGAAATTAACTCTCTCTTGAAATTAACTCTCTTTTGAAATTAACTCTGTTACAATAAACTTTCTGTTACAATAAACTTTCTGTTACAATAAACTCTCTCTGAAATTAACTCTCTTTTGAAATTAACTCTCTTTTGAAATTAACTCTGTTACAATAAACTTTCTCTGAAATTAACTCTCTCTGAAATTAACTCTCTCTGAAATTAACTCTCTCTGAAATTAACTCTCTCTGAAATTAACTCTCTCTTGAAATTAACTCTCTTTTGAAATTAACTCTCTCTGAAATTAATTCTCTCTGAAATTAATTCTCTCTGAAATTAATTCTCTCTGAAATTAATTCTCTCTGAAATTAATTCTCTCTGAAATTAATTCTCTCTTACATTTAACTTCTCTTACATTTAACTCTGTTACAATTACTGTTTTCACTAAAAAAAATGTATCACTGGTGTCTGAAATGTTCACTGTGTTTTGTGTAAATTCTGACTTGATACTCATTATTAACTGTTAATAATACTGACTTTTCAAGTGTTTATAAATTACTTAAGAAACCAAAATGTACTTAACAAAATTTTCTATGGGGAAATCCTTAGAGACGTGTCCTGAAGACGTGTCTTGCTGGCCACTTCTTCTTGGATGAAAACTAGGCGTAGAGAACTTGGAGTCGTGACACACCGGTCAAGGGTGGATGTTACGAACTAGAAGTCGTGACACGCCGGTCAAATGGTTTTATCCTGATAAATCTTCTTTTATAAATCTTCTTTTATAAGTCTTCTTTTATAAATCTTCTTCTTTTATAAATCTTCTTTTATAAATCTTCTTCTTTTATAAATCTTCTTCTTTTATAAATCTTCTTCTTTTAAATCTTCTTCTTTTATAAATCTTCTTCTTATTCTGGTAAAGGGTCGCCAGCTGTTAGACCCTTCCTTCTTCTATGTGTTTATCCTGGCTATAGGGTCGCCAACTGTTAACCCCCCCCTTTATGGCCCTTTGTCGGTTCGGATTCGAAGGGGGTTCTAGTTAGGGAGGCAAGCAACGGATATTTCTTCTGATACTTTTCTTCTATAATTTTTCTAATTCTTTCTCTGATACTTTATAACTTTTCGACTTTACTAAGTTCCTTTGACGATAGCCCAACTCGAGGGGGAAAATAAAAAGTTTCTCTTACTGTAAATTTACTTCTTAAAAATATACAGGTACTGCTCTGAATTTACAGGGGTAGAGGTTCGACCTCCCTCCCGCAGCGAGGCTGCTAACCAGGGGAGTCTCTTAGCAGTCCCCAAGGCAGCGTCTCGTAATGAAGTGTCCTTCATTTTACAAATACATGTATAAAATATGCCTGAATGTTGGGGGATGGCAGTTGGAGGTTAAGTTTCCCCCCCTTTTAAACACGATCAGGTGTTTGAAAGTTTCCAAATAAAAATAATAAAAAAAAATAAATAAAAATAAAAACTAACTTATTTTTTTTTGTCACGTCTTCATTTCTGAAGGCGATATCATTTTTGTTTGGGTTTATTACAATTATGATTGCGATTATGGATTACTTCCCATTCGCTTATGATTGTCCCTTACAGTTCGATTAAAGTACATTCTTACATTATATATAAAGTCATTACATTCAATTATAGTTTCATTGAAGTACATTACGTCGTTACCATTTTTACAGTTTTTATATATATATATATGGTTAGATTATATGGTTAGATTATATGGTCAGATTATATGGTCAGATTATATGGTCAGATTATATGGTCAGATTATATGGTCAGATTATATATGGTTATTATATATATGGTTATTAGTACAACACAAGTACATGAGACATGACAAGATAATTTATATACATAATATGTTATATTACATTATATGTTATAGATTTGGATCAAAGCGAAAGATGTTGTTTATCTTAGAAACGTTCGGTTCTGCTGATTCGCGAATTTGAGCATTTAACTACTGTAAGCCTAATGAGAGTTGAGGGTGAACGCACTTAAAAGAAAAAAATACATGTGGACGTATTTTACATGTAAGTAACAGAATAGGTTGTGTGCGTAATATAGACGCGTAAAATATGGACTGATAGGTTGATAGGTATCAGTAGACAATAGGTAGGAAGCAACATAACTAATGATGTATAGAGAATGGTTTCTGTTTTATTATTATTATTATTATTATTATTATTATTATTATTAAGGAATTTACCATACATTCAATACGGAAGATGTCCAAATACTAAACACGTGATTCAGTGTTCAAGGTATGGAAAACGTGAAGAGAATTAAGTTACTTTATGACTTCATAGTTATTCGCATTATGTCATACGTGCAGTATAACTGTAAGTCATTATTAGGGAGGACCTAAAAGAAACGAATTAAAGACAGAGTGGGTATCAAGGACTAAGAAGCACAACTACTGGTTCCAATCCTCTTATATGCAATGCGTATGTATAATCTAGGGTCGAGGGTGAGATGCAAGACAATCATAATTAATTATAATAACTTCTATAATAAATGAAAATGGATACGACTAAACCATAGGTATGGTAGATCGTAGGGTTTTGACACGAACAAAAATAGGAAGCCACAAGTAAAATTATTATCCAAACTCGCGTTAAGCGATTTTGGTTCTTATGTAAAAATGAATATGGATTCATTTCATTTTTACATTTACAAATTAAATAAATAGTGCAATCTGACAACTATTCTTATGGACTGCCTTGGATATATATATATATATATATCGCCTCCTAAAGACACCAACTGGCTGATTAAGCCAGCTCGGATAAATAAATAAATAAATAAATATATATATATATATATATATATATATATATATATATACACTCCTGATTAAGCCTTCAAAGCCAGATTAAGCTAACTGGCTAATTAAAATTTCTAACCCAACTGGGGCTGTCAAGAGCTGCAGTATGCGACGAGCTATGCTAGCGAAAAGACCTTCTCTCCTCCTCTCTCCTTTCTCTTAGGCTACCTTCGTAGGTCAGGTTAGGATACCCCTTTTGGTGGAAAGTCACTCTTCCGTACCAACCCCCTTTCCCCCTTCATGGAACTTGGGGCTAAACCCCCTCCCTCTGGCTTGCGAACCCCTCCCCCTTGCTTGCAAACCCTCCCCATGGGGTCCAAACCCCTCTCCCTTTTGCAACAATTGATCAACTTTGCACTGCAGTTTCCACTCTACCTTTTTGCGGTCACCCTACTCAGCATATTAACCTTAGTCCTGTCGACACCCTCATTCCTGCGTGATGAATTATTATTATTATGTTTATTATTTAAACTGGTACAATTAATTACTAGTTTTAGTTTACAAAGGACTTTTACGTCTAAGATAGAGGAAACGGAAGGTGAAGACTACTGGTCTCGACTACAATCCCTGGAACTCTACTCACTTGAAAGAAGGCGCGAGCGGTACACAATAATATACATTTGGAAAATACTTGAGGGCTCTGTCCCTAACCTCAGAAATGAAATAGAAACAAACTGAAATGAGAGAAGAGGCAGATTTTGTACGATCCCAGCTGCGGCGGGACAAGGGACCGTGAAAACGAGGATGGAAAATACCCTCAGAATACGGGGCCCAAAGCTTTTCACTGTCCTTCCAAAAGAAGTAAGGAATCTCCAGCACACCGACCTGAATAACTTCAAGAACCATCTGGACAGATTCTTGTGCAAAGTCCCTGACCAGCCATGCGTGGCTCGCTACGAGGGCAGGAGGAGATCAGAGAGCAATTCCCTCCTTCACCAAATCCCGCAAATGAGGGGGAATGCTGCAGAGGGGTCGACCGCAGGTCGATCCTAAACCGTCGTTCAAACTCAACAAAAAAATCAAATAAAAAAATACATATATATAAGTAAATATAAACTGAAAAATAAGAGGCATTATTTTCGTACCGAACCTCGTATGATTTATATTTATTTTTATATATAATTTTTTTATTTAATTTGTTTTTCCTAAGTAAACCTTATTTTTACACACTCGAACCTTTGTTTACATTTATCGACCTTATTGTTTATACAGCTGTTTTAAAAATTTCGTTCATTTGCCTTTTTCCCCTCGTTACCATGACAAATGTCTTTCGATTTGCCACGATTCTACTGTAGTGACCAACTGAAGATGTAGAGACGTTTGCAAACACCTTTGCAATATTCCATCAACACAATTAGCGATATAACTCATCAAACCAAACACGATCAAGATGACGTCACACAAGCATGCATAAGATGACGTCACAACGCGGGAAAGACCTCAAGACAACGGGACGCGGCGTCTTCTCGCTCTTCGTAAACCAACTAGTGACCCACGAACTACCACCATGTAAACATCATTCGTGCAGGCCCCGTGTTTGGCCTGGTGTCATTCACCTAACTTTATATAAAGACTAATCATTTACCTCGCACGTTATTACTTGAAGTGTATACATTATTGCAACTGTAAACATGTTTCTGTCTAACTCATAAATCATGCAATTTCGTGTAATCATTATTGCAACTGTAAACGACATGTTTCTGTCTAACTCATAAATCATTCAATTTCGTGTAATCATTATTGCAATTGTGAACGACATGTTTCTATCTCATTCATAAATCGTTATTTTGTGTAATAAAATCAATCAACCTAATTAATAACTTAATTAATAACATTTTTTGATCTAAAAGATCTGGTGACCTCGGCCCAAGTATTTATCATTAATTATTAATAACAATCACTTATAGCCGTAATTATAAACATCATTCCTTATAGTACCGATTTACGCATCAAACATGGCTACAAACTGGCTATTAAATACATCATTATAAATTGGATACTATACTACTAATCCGTATCTTTAAAAATTAAATTTCATTTATTTAACCACCACGGGGCTAGGAGACAGCAACTTCGAACCAGGCGTGACTAGAGCTCTAACTAATATTGCCTGAACATGCAGAATTCTCTCCTCCAAAGATTTCAGGTGTATCCGCACTACCTTTTTGGCTTTGTTACTGCCCGAAACCTAGGATGGTCGACGTAGTGAGCAATGTAACATCACTTGCGATCAACTTCGTGCATTTTGTTTTTATCGGTTTTTATATTCCATTTTGTAAACTTTACTTCATTAAAGTTTACTGTTTTACACAGTAAATTAATTTCATTAAAAACGCCTTTTATTGATTACATTTCAAAATTCATGCAATATCATTTATTTTAAAAAGTGTCCCACATGTTCAATTTTCAGATTCTATAACCAAATATATTCATATTGAAGCATTATGGGTAAAACTTAGTTAAGAAACAGCAAAAATATAAAGATTCATAGTTTCAAAAATTCATGGCTGTCATTTTGGAAATTTGGAAATTATACGAATTTCCCAATGTAGGATTTTTTAAGACTTTTTGTAGATTGAACTACTATTTCTAAGCAAAAATAATTTCTGTTGCAATTTGTTCCAAGTTAAATTTTATTTTGACTGGACTATTGGCGTAGGCCCATGCATCATTAAAATTAAGCGCTAAACGCACGTTGCTCTTGTCAGTATTTTGCTTAAACTTCCCCCAAAGACTGTTCAAACAAAGTTTTGCACGAATGTGCTTACCAGGATTTCGTGCAATATGTTCCCGCTCAAGTTGTAACCCCTCATGGTCCTAGTAACGCTTTATATATGCTGTTTTTTTTTTCATCCACCTTCTCAACACCTCGTGGATACTCTGATGTTTCAACTTTATCCTTCAAGAAAGTGTTGATATAAGTTTGTGAAGAGAGTGTCGAAATTCTGGAACCTCCACACCTCACAAATATTTAATATTCTATATCCCTTACGAATTGCTAGGTCCATCTCCGTCTTGTAAAAACACCGCGGATCTTTCTCTGATTGATTGGGTAATTATATTCCCCATTGTTCTCCTCTGCACACTTCACGCATAGGTGAAACATAATTTATTATCTATAATAACGGGCAAGATAAGCATCCATAAATCGTGTCGAGGAAGCACGTCAACGAAGGATAAGCCAAAATATTTCTCGTTTGAACTGGTTCAGAACTCCTCGATGATTGGCAGTGCGGGTGCGGGTGCAGGGCCATATACGGGATGCGGATTGTTTTACATAAAGTAGGGGTATAAAGAACATTAGTCGAAGTAGTACATTTTCACCTTTCGAAAGTGGAAAGTTTAGTTTGAGGGGATTTGTACGCCCTCCAAACAAACTATCACCGCACATTGAGAGGATCTGTAAAAGGCGTCCGGATTAATTGGAGGATAATTTTTGCAATCGTTTTTTCGAGATGGGAACGTTAACTTATTTGAGCGGACGTGTGTCAATGTCGCTCTGAAAATAAGGTGCCGGTAAGTCGTATATATAATATATATACACACACACATACATATATATATATATACACACACACACACACATATATATATATATATCAGTGGCGGCTCGTGGTAATTTTACTTACGCATGCAGTCACATGCATTACAGTGTAGTACATATTAGATAAGCTGTATTTTGTCTTTTATGGTATTCTTATGAGTTATGTAGTAACCGAGGATAGAACCAATATTATATTAATAATAATAATAATTTTAACTTTATTTTTTTAACTTAAATAATAATTTTAAATTCATTGAGTATATTATTTACGCATGCAGTGCATGCCTTGCATTCATTAAGAAGCCGCCCCTGATATACATATATATATGTGTGTGTGTGTGTGTATATATATATATATGTATGTGTGTGTGTATATATATTATATATATATATATCTATATACATATATTAATGTAAAAAACGACGCTTGTGTAGAAGAGCGTCAGCACAAGATGAGAAAGAACAAACAAATGAAAAACGAGGCACCTGGGAGGTGCCTCGTTTTTCATTTGTTCGTTCTTTCTCCTCATCCTGTCCGGACGCTCTTCTACACAAGCGTCGTTCTTTACATTAATTATACTGTGTCGTTTGCAGTTAAAAAAAAAAATATATATATATATGAGCCTATGCGACGTAAAATGTGAAGTAAAATGAAAGGAAATGTTATTGAGTCACCAGCTCTTTTCAGATCAAATAAATAATATTTAACAAAGGATATAGAAATGACTGTGGTTTTCGTTTAATTAGCTAGAAAAATATATGAATTATTTGTTCACACTGATTATCAATTATTTATACAGTAATTGTGCAATATTACAATGACTGATTAATTATTAACAATAAGAAATTATTTTTGTACAGTCTAAGCATTAAATGTTACATTAAATGCTTAATAGTAGTGCAAACTTGAAAGAATCATCGAAAAAAGGTTGCTTGATAATGAAGATGCTGATTTAGCGCAATGGCTCGCGTGCTTAATCAAAAACAATGGCCTGAAAACATTAACTCTCAATTGACATTCGGCGAGATGGAAGTTAGAAATTTGCCGATCAGATTTCAACTACACGAAAGAGATAAGATTCGCAGATTTCGTGAGTATCTGACCGAAAAGACGTTTCCGGAAAAATTGCTGCATTTTAAACACGCTCTTAAGTACTATTCCCATTTCTTCAAGTGAATGTGAACGAGGATTTTCGCAAATGAATCTGATCGTCAGCCCAGCCAGAGCTTCGTTGATGACAAAAACCGTTTCAGCATTTTTGTTTATCAGAGTTGTTAGACCGCCCCTCCTATGCTTCCACCCTACAAAATACGTCGAGTCATGGTTACTTCGAGGACGACGCTCACCCATAGATACCAACAGCAAGGAACGAAATCGGGACGTTCTGTCGGACGAAAACTTTATGAAAATTTGGAATTTTCTATGAAACTTTAATTTTGGTATGTTTTCATTTTTTAATTCTTTAAAGTTCAAAGTAATAAACGGCGTCTATAAATGTTAAACATTCTGATTTTCATTTTATTTTTGATTTTTATTATCAACTTTTTTATTAAAAGTTCATCACAAATTCAATAGAGAAGGGGGAGGGTGCGCAGGAAGAGGGAGGGGTGGGAGAGGAATTTTACAATTTATCAAGATATGAGTACCGGCATATCTTTTTTACAAAAAAAGCAATATATATATATATATATATATATATATATACAGTGGCCTAGGGATCACCAATTTGACGTGGCTAAGAAAGTAGGCTTACTATAATTACTGAATTAAATTGAAATTAATTATTAGGGTCACCAGCTTGGCTTAAAGCCAAACAAACAATATTTAATAAGAAGAGAGAAATAACGTTGTTGTTTTGTGTTTAATTATGAAAATAATCAATTATTCGTTCACAGTGATTAACAATTCAATAATAGTGTTTATAGTGATTAACAATTATATAACGGCATTTATACTATGCTAAAGATGACTGATTTTTAGTAATAAGGAATGGTTATACAGTCTAATTGAAGTAAGTACTCTAATTCAGGTAGGCTAATGAGATATGTCAAGATGAACACACAATAAGTAATGAAGCCTATTGATAACTGAAATAATGCAAGTACGGTTGGTACAGTAAATGGATGAGGTCGGTAAGAATGAAATGCATAAAAGAACACATAAATAATCGGATGCAAAATCAGTAAGCTATACGAATGAACACAATAACAGAGTGATACAAAATTACGGTATTGGTACAACACTTGAAAAGGCTTACTGCAGTTTTAACGGGAGAGTTAGTTTGAAACGGTATTGAAGACACTTTTAAGGCCTACGCGATTGGGCTGAGTTTGTGGAGCATGACGTAACAAAACACTGTAGGCCAAGTGAGGGCCGACAAGAGGCTTACCGCGACGCTGGATAACTCTGGAGACTGAAGAAACTTACGCGAAGGTTTGACCATATTGCGTTTCGCCGTAGATGACTTTGGAGACTATTGAGGGCCTACGTGAATTTTGACTGTATTGCGTTTCGCCGTAGATGACTTTGGAGACTGTTGAGAACCTACGTGAAGGTTGACCATATTGCGTTTCGCCGTAGATGACTTTGGAAACTGTAGACCTACCGGCAGGAAGATGTGGTGAGGGCCTGTTGAGATACTTGTTGAACGGGCGCCGATCGAATTGTGGTAAAGGAAGAGTGAAGCCAGGGACAGAAGGATGACGCCAGTAGAGTGATGTTTGCTTCCAGCGGGAATGAAATTATAGGTCGCCTCAAGTGTTGATTCGCTTCGTGTATGGTTGAGGTGTTGCTTGAAGGACTGAGGCCGGCTGAGGTCGAAGCGGCACTACGTGAAAGGGGAGATTCACGAGGAGGAGTAACGAGCAGAGTGAGAGCGAGTTTAGTGAACTATGGCTTACATATGCTCGGAAGACGCTAACTTTTCGCGGGCCCTTTTGGGAAAAAAAACACAAGCGTCCTTTTCTTTCTCTCTTCTTGAAAACCACGTGTGTTTTTCGATTTCTAATGATTCCCAGATGTTTGCGAAAGGCGGGAAAGGAATTTCTCTGATTGGCCTCTACATATATATATATCGGGTCAGCAAAATAAAAGGGAGACCTCGAACTTTGGCTGTAAAATCCAAAGTTATGGTCAGATTTCAATATTTTTTTCACAACCTACAACTAATTAAATTTCCTACACGATAAGTGCATTTCAAAGAAAACTAATGAAAATGACGGGTTTATTGAACATTTCTTTATCCCACTGAAAATTCTCCATTTACATTACTACTGCATTGTATGTGCAGATAAAAAGTTACGAAGTACTCACATATGGTGTTACCTTGATGTTAAAAAAACTGCTCGATATGTTTACCACGAACTTCTACAACCTTTTTCAGTCTAGGACGGAACTCATCTATGGCTTTATTGATTTGTTCTTGTGGTAGCTCATCCCATTTTCCAGAAGAAGCTGTCGTAAACGAGCGACAAATCTTACTTTGACCCGATAAATTCTCTGTGACAAATTTTCCCAAAAGCCGTAATCGACAGGATTTAAAAAAGGACTGTTTGGTGGCCAAATTTAATACCGCTACCTGGTATTCTTTTGATATCTCCTGTTTTATCGATTTTCTTGAGAAGCTTGTCCAAACCTCCTGCAGTTGGCTTACGTCAATTAAAATCGCTTTAATTATCAACATGAACCTATGATTAGCAAGATTTCTCTGGAATATTCGCCATAAATCCAATTTCTCAGCTAAAATTTAAAAGACGACATACAAACCACAAAATTACCTAGTACTAACATACTAAAATTTCATGGTTCTATGTACCGTGTTTGCCTAGATATGAAGGATTTGAAAGGTCTCCCTTTTTTTTTGCCAACCCGATATATATATATATATATATATATAATCATGCGGGTTGCTTCTACAGAGCTTCAATTTAATATTTAGGAGAAATCCAATGACAAGGAGAAATGTAAATGCCATGAAAAGTCTTCTTTAATGCGCAACGTTTCGAGCAATACGCTCATCTTCAGGCTGTTTAATAACAATGTGAAATTAAAATCAATATTGAATGAAAAACAAAACAGAAAATTTCTATAACCTATTCATAAAGACAAATTTTAAAAGACTGAGAAAAGAGGGTTAAATTCTAAGTTATACAGATTTACATATAAAAATTAAGAAGCTATTTTTAAATACATATAGTAAATGTGAAATTAATACACTGGAAAAATTAACAATAGTACACTGGAATAATGAAACTAACTAACCTTACACTGCAGTTTCCGAAGCTAACTAATTTGAGCAGAGGCAAGACGGGAAAAACAAGAGATGGCGAGGGCGATTGGGGAAGGGGGATTATAAGGAATTGGGGAAGGAGGAGGGATCATAGCAAATTGAGGGGGACGGCAGATGAGTCAACATTCAGACTAGGGGACAATGTTTTAATGAAAAGCGATTCCAAAATTCTTAGTGAGTTGGGACAAGTATTACAACCAAGAATTTTAAAATGTCTAAAGTGACATCAGTTTTAATTTATGCTGTGTTCGCGAATACTCGAAACTTCTTTAGTTTTTAAAATTTTACCTGTTCGGCCACTTATTCCCATATGCGAATAAAATCTAACCCTGAGAGAGCGAACAGTGCTGCCAATGTAATTCCCAAGGAGACACCTAGGGCAGGTAAATAAATATACAACACCGCTACGCAACGAGTCAGGGGTTCGATCCTTCGCTGAGAAAAAGCTACCTAAAGACGTTTTATTAATAAATATGATGCGGAAATCAGTATGATAAAAAATTTCCTTAACAATTTTGTAAATTTAAGCTTAAATTCCTTATTCAAAGGACCCATTTCAGGTACCAAGAAATATTTTATATCCTTCGGCACTGTAATACATGGAAGTTGAGGGCTATAAACATTATTTAAGAAGGATCTAATTAGTTTGTCTACATATTGAACAGGAAAACTATTATTAGTAAAGTATGATCTTAGATTATTAAATTCATCATTAAGTAAGGTAAAACTAGAGGTCAAATTATATCCTCTGAACAGGAGAGTTTTAATACAAGACATCTTATAGTTGAAATCAGTAAAACTAAAAAAATTCATGCCCAAACCAGTGAAAGTGGGTTTCCTGTAAACTGATGTAGTAATAGAATCACCTTTTTTCGAAATTAAAAGATCTAAGAAGGGGAGGGAGCCATTTTGCTCAGTTTCCATTGTATACGTTATATTGGGGTGCAAAGAATTTAGGAAGTTAAAGAATTGTTGCGCTTGTACCGCATTATCAAAGACTGCTATCGAATCATCAACGAAGAATTTGGCAAAGAACCAGGAGATTGTTGTGACTAGACCAGACAAGGGTAACGGAGTGGTTATTTTGAATAAATCGGACTACATAAACAAAACTAATGAAATCCTAAGTGATCTTACTAAATTCAAACAAATTCTAGAACCTGTCAATAAAGTCATTGTAAGGTTAGAAGACCAGGTTAATAGATTTCTGTCACGACTAAAGTCCTTAAAGATAATAAAATGATACTTACTCTCAGTTGTTCGCATCTGGTGCTAATCTTGCTCAATTATACTGTCTGCCTAAAATCCATAAAGCTGGAACACCTCTCCGTCCTATTTTAGCTTCGTATAACTTACCCACCTTTCAATTGGCAAAATTTGTTGTTCGTCTCCTGTCCCCCTTTGCGAAAAATGCTTACACTATAAATAACTCGTTTGAATTCCAAAAAGACCTCCTTGGTAAAAACTTCGATTCAAAAAAGTTTTTTGTCAGTTTTGATGTAAAGTCGCTTTTCACAAATGTACCTGTATCTGAAACTATTGCCATTATTTTAGATAGGGTTTTTAGCTCAGTTGATAATTTTCATGGTTTTTCATTGTCTCATTTTAAGGAACTTTTAGAATTGGTCTTCAAACAATGCTATTTCACTTTCAACAATAAGGTTTACCAACAAATTGATGGAGTAGGGATGGGATCACCTGTCGGACCGTTAGCAGCTGATTTTTTTATGACTCATTTAGAAAGTGTAATTTTTAGACAATCTCCCACTCATCTCAAGCCAATTTTCTATCGACGCTTCGTTGATGATTCGATAGCAGTCTTTGATAATGCGGTACAAGCGCAACAATTCTTTAACTTCCTAAATTCTTTGCACCCCAATATAACGTATACAATGGAAACTGAGCAAAATGGCTCCCTCCCCTTCTTAGATCTTTTAATTTCGAAAAACGGTGATTCTATTACTACATCAGTTTACAGGAAACCCACTTTCACTGGTTTGGGCATGAATTTTTTTAGTTTTACTGATTTCAACTATAAGATGTCTTGTATTGAAACTCTCCTGTTCAGAGGATATAATTTGACCTCTAGTTTTACCTTACTTAATGATGAATTTAATAATCTAAGATCATACTTTACTAATAATAGTTTTCCTGTTCAATATGTAGACAAACTAATTAGATCCTTCTTAAATAATGTTTATAGCCCTCAACTTCCATGTATTACAGTGCCGAAGGATATAAAATATTTCTTGGTACCTGAAATGGGTCCTTTGAATAAGGAATTTAAGCTTAAATTTACAAAATTGTTAAGGAAAATTTTTTATCATACTGATTTCCGCATCATATTTATTAATAAAACGTCTTTAGGTAGCTTTTTCTCAGCGAAGGATCGAACCCCTGACTCGTTGCGTAGCGGTGTTGTATATTTATTTACCTGCCCTAGGTGTCTCCTTGGGAATTACATTGGCAGCACTGTTCGCTCTCTCAGGGCTAGATTTTATTCGCATATGGGAATAAGTGGCCGAACAGGTAAAATTTTAAAAACTAAAGAAGTTTCGAGTATTCGCGAACACAGCATAAAATGTAAAACTGATGTCACTTTAGACAATTTTAAAATTCTTGGTTGTAATACTTGTCCCAACTCACTAAGAATTTTGGAATCGCTTTTCATTAAAACATTGTCCCCTAGTCTGAATGTTGACTCATCTGCCGTCCCCCTCAATTTGCTATGATCCCTCCTCCTTCCCCAATTCCTTATAATCCCCCCTTCCCCAATCGCCCTCGCCATCACTTGTTTTTCCCGTCTTGCCTCTGCTCAAATTAGTTAGCCTCGGAAACTGCAGTGTAAGGTTAGTTAGTTTCATTATTCCAGTGTACTATTGTTAATTTTTCCAGTGTATTAATTTCACATTTACTATATGTATTTAAAAATAGCTTCTTAATTTTTATATGTAAATCTGTATAACTTAGAATTTAACACTCTTTTCTCAGTCTTTTAAAATTTGTCTTTATGAATAGGTTATAGAAATTTTCTGTTTTGTTTTTCATTCAATATTGATTTTAATTTCACATTGTTTTAAACAGCCTGAAGATGAGCGTATTGCTCGAAACGTTGCGCATTAAAGAAGACTTTTCATGGCATTTACATTTCTCCTTGTCATTGGATTTCTCCTAAATATTATATATATATATATATATATATTAAAATTATTTCACGAAAGTAACACGTGAAAAATATTTATGATGAATAAAACCACGAACAAAAGGAAAACAGAATGGTGCTCAAGCGCTTTCGTCTAATGACATCCTCAGGAACACTGAAGTAAATAAAGAGTTCGAGACTATATATAGGTCACAATATATATATATATATATAATAAATATAGAAATAAAAATTGTGGGAGGAGCATACAAATTTGTAAGGAAAACTACCAATTTTAGCACTTTGCCCTTCCTGTTTAAATCCGTTCTGAACGAATTCAACACAAGATCAAATGGATTGTTTACAACAATTTTTATAGATAATGCCTGAATGATATATAGGTCACAAAAAATATAAAAATATATAAAAATAAATTGAAAAAATATTTTAAGAGGAGCATACAAATTTATAATGGAAAACTACCAAAGTTTTAGCACTCTGCCCTTCTTGTCTAAATCCGTTCTGAACGAATTCAACACAAGATCAAAATTAATGGATTGTTTACAACCAATGTTATAGATAATGCCTGAATGATATATAGGTCACAAAAATAAAAAAAAATATAAAAATAAATTGAAAAATAAAAATTGTAAGAGGAACATACAAATTTATAAGGGAAAACTACCAAAGTTTTAGCACTCTGCCCTTCTTGTCTAAATCCGTTCTGAATGAATTCAAAACAACAGGATCAAGTTGAAAAAGACCTTGGCTCATGTTAAAGTTATTTGTAAGTTGGATAATAGCAGACTCAAGAATATTTCTATTAACAATGTTGCTAGAGTGAAACAAAACTGAAGCATTATTCCAATCAATACAGTGGGATAACGCTGACAAATGGACAAAAAGGGCACTGGACGACTGTCCCGTTCTAACCGAATATTGATGCTGTTTTACACGCGTGTGTAAATCCTTTCCCGTCTGACCAATGTAAAAGGAATCACATTGTTTACAACCAATTTTATAGATAATGCCTGAATTATTGGTAGGGCTATTTTTTACATGATATTTTTCACAATATTTTTATATGAAAATACTACATTAATATCCAAAAGTTTAAGTACATTAACAATACCTAAAAAGCCCGGGAAAAATGGAAGTACTAAAATATTCTTTGACAAAGTGCGAGTGTTATTATTCACACGATAGAAGGTTCGTTTTGCCTTGTTAAGACAAGATTCCATAAACGCAGGTGGGTAGCACAGATCACTTCCAATACTGTTGATTTTTTCCAATTCGGCATCGATATATTCCGGACTGGCGATCCCAAGAGCGCGGAGAAACATTGAAGAAAATATGGCCTTCTTAATGGGGGTGTCATGTCCAGAGTAAAAGTGTACGTAGGACAAATTGTTTATTTTTTCCGATATATATTAAACTTAAAACCTAACCTTTCCCTATGTACACTAGGGTGTATCATGCTCATTGAAGCGCGAATTTCAAGATTGGCAGTATGTATTCCTATGTAAAATTAAATTTTAGGAGGGGTTTGTTTTCTTGAACTTTTGCTAAAAATCACGTTTAAGTGTTCAAATTTCCACTTTTTCGTTTTCTGGTTATGTACAGCACAGCTGTGCAGCTGTGCACTGTAGTACAAATGTAACAGACCGGTTTCTTACCAAACAAAACCATTGTAACAGCTGTTATAGGCTACTAGAGTTTCACTGTGATATTTTTCTATGTTTCAGATACAAAGCTTGGTGAAGATTGTGTAGCCACCATGACTAAGCACGGACGAAAGACCAGAAAAAGTTCTGGTTCAAAGCTGAGTGATCTGGTGAGTCCAGGTAAGCAGTTATTTCCCACAGAAGTTCCAACCTGGAGAGCTGTGTTTCAGAGAGGAATCCTCCTCCAGAAAGAGAAGCTGCTTCTGGATGATATGAAGAGAGCTCAGTACCCTCTGCAAGATTTGGCTAAGGACGGCATCACTGGTACTGGCACAGTGGCGCAAAAGCAATGCCAAGTTCACTCCTCCTGTGATCATTCAAGAGAGATCCATTGCCACGAAGATTCTTGTCAGGTGGAATGAAATGATTGACCTAGTGAATGGCAGAGTGAAGGCTGCAAAGAGAGAGAAGAGAATATCTGAACTTGATACATTGTTTGACATAACAACCTGCAGACATGATATCACTCTCTGTGGAACTGAAGCATCTGGCTGCTCTGGCTGTGCTGCCAGAGTTCATGTCAATTGTGACTGTCCTCTGACTCAGAAGATTCCAAAGCTAGAGTGGCTCCATTACCAGTGGATCAAACCTCAGAAGTTTCTGGCTTCTGGATGGCATCTGTTGATGTGAAGGAAACAGTGAAGCAGGTGAAGGCTGCTAAGAGAAAGGAGGAAGAACAGAAGGCAGCTGTAAAGAGAAACAGAAAAGAGAAAGAAGAAAAGGAGCTACTGCTTAGAGCTGATGATGATGATGATAATGGTGATGAAGATGAGGTGACTTCCTTGCAAAAGTCTCCAGGCAGAGCAACTCCTACTGCTGACACAGATTTTTCCAGTACTGCATCAGGCACAAGCTCCAGTGTCAACACTGGCAAAGTCTCCACCTCTGCCAGGAGGAACTACATGGATATCTCAAGCACTGCTGCTGCTGCAGTCAGGTTCAAGGTGGCAAACACTCCTGCAGCAGCCATTGCATTTGGTTTCTTGCAAGATCTCATCAAAGCTGGCCATCTATCTGCTGATAATGCATATCTAGCTGTTGACAGGATGTGGAGGGGCAAGGAGTCTGTAATAGGTGCCTCGGTGGAGGCCTTGGAGAAAAGGACAGAGGGAGAGGAAATCAAGGGAATTTTCTTTGATGGAAAACAAGATAAGAAAACAAAGATCATGAGGTACAATGAAGAAACTGGCCGCTTCCATCCTGATATTACAACTGAAGAGCACTGTAGTGTTACTTGGGAATCTGAGGAGAAGTATCTCTCCCATTGTACTGTACACCAGAAGAACCTGAAGGAAATGAGAAACCTGCACTGAAGGTAGCTCAGGCTCTGTTTGAGTGGATTAGTGCTCATGGTGCTAAAGATACTATTGTGGTCCTTGGTGGTGACTCCACCAACACAAACACAGGACCTGATGGAGGAGCCATCACTCACTTGGAGAGACTGCTAGGTCACAAGTGTCACTGGCTGATATGCCAGTTTCATATGAATGAACTCAGCCTCAGGCACATGATCATCAAGCTTGATGGTCCCTACACGAACAAGTTTGGGTTCAGTGGCCCAATAGGAAAACTTTTGGGGAAGATCAATGACATACCTGTCAACTTTAGCTTGAAGGCTCTGCCAGAAGATATAATTGAACTGCCAGAAGACATTGTACAGAACCTTAGCACTGACCAGAAAAGCTGCTACCTACTGATCAAAGCTCTCAAGACAGGAGATTTGAGCAAGGAAGTTGCTGGTCTGAAGTGTGGCCCTGAATCAGTCACGCTGGCTGACGACAGATGAGCAGCATGGTCTGAAGGGGGAGGTGTTGAAGAAGCTGGAGGTGCTGCTGAAATTCTGCCTGGACTTCTACTTCAAGATGTATTTTGAGATCAAAGTGAAGCACCACATGAGGTATGGACCTCACCCTATTGTGACTGCTCTGGGACTGCTGAGAAGCCAGACCTCTGAAGTCAGGAACATAATCACTCATGTGATAGTTCGAGGAGCATATCATGCTCACAGTGAGAACCTCATTGCCTCTCTCCTGTGTAGTTAGGACGAGGAGGAGAGGGCATGGGGGGTTGAGATGATCAAGAAGATCAGAGGTAAGTCTGAGTATGGAGACATGAGTCTGAGAACTCGTAGAAACCCTAAACTGAATTTTGATGCCACTTCTCCAATTACTCTGATTAATTGGGATAAGGAGAAACTGTCTGAGCCACTCTTCACTTGTAAGATGTCAAGAGGAGAAGTTGAGGAGCTTCTCGGATCTCCACTTGAAGTTGAGAACTTCTCAGTTCACACTCAAAGCTGTGAAAGAGCAGTCGAGGAAGTTTCAGCTGCAGCTCATGCAGTGTATGGGCAAGAGAGAAGAGATGGTTTTGTTCGTGCTAGGATCGATCACGGAGAATTGCTGCCAGTTTTCAAGTCAAAGCAAGACATTATGAACATGTTTTAGATCTCTACAAGACCTGCTAGACAAATCAAGATGCTTTCAGAAGAAAAAATCTCAAAACATTCAGTTGACCAGCATATTATTACAAGCTGGGGATGGAGGAGGGACTTATAAAAATATTAAAGAATTGCAATTGCAAAAAAAAGGTTGAACGTCACAACAGCTTGCGGAAAGGTGGGGGCAGCTGCCATCACACTCAGTGATGCCGAAAAGAAAATAAACAAAAATTGGTGGAGGCGTTTCTAAAAAAAGAAAATGTAAGACCAAAAAGAAGAACAAAAAGATTCTGCCTGATGAAGAGAACAGCCGCGAAATGTGGTGTACAGGAGACAAAATCATACAATTCCTTAGTTTTGGGCCATTTTGGGTGATTTTGGTTAATTTATGGGTTATCAACCACTTTGGCTTATCTTAAATGGGTCCAAGCCTGCCCCTAGAAATGCTTAAGGGTGTATGTGATCAATATAGAACATATGGAGGTCATTTGAAGCTACCAAGTCTTTGAAATTGGCCAAAAATCCCATTTTTCAGCAAAAAAAGTGCGATTTTGAACACTTAAATACGATTTTTCGCAAAAGTTGCAGAAGACGAGCCCCTCTTAAAATTCAATTTTACATAGGAATACATACTGCCAATCTTGAAATTCCAAGTTTTTCAATATTCGACCTGAGCATGATACGAAACCCGGAAATTTGTACGCCAACATTTGTACGACGGAAATTTATACGCCAGCATTTGTACGCCAGAACATTTATACGACTGGAAATTTATACGCCAAGCATTTGTACGACGGTAATTTGTTATACGCAAGAAATTCATGATCAGTTAATAAAATTGAATTTGAAACTAGGTAAGTTGAAATACAAATTATTTATCACAAATTATGAAATTACATATTACAATAATTGAATGCATAATTGAAACTAGATTTCAGCTTATCAATTTAAAAGAAAATGTAACTAGCGATATACAGAACGAATGTCATTTAAAAAATCGGAGAACAAATCTTGCGAGTTTTTTCTCATTAATCTCTAGACCTAACTTAACCTAACTTAACCTAACCTGTACCTATTCAATAACCATTTACCTACCTGTTAATCCTTTAATGCGCTGTGATACATGATAAAATTTAATATTCTTCAAATTGAAATTATTTTCAAAATATTTAAATAATGTTTACTTTCATTTTTTTTTTTTTTGCACCTGTGCCTATGTTTATATAAAAAAAATGAAGTCACGGTTATTATCATGGGTAGATCGCATACTTAAGTCAAAAAAGTCCGATAGAGCGCATACTTAAATTACCGTCGTACAAATGTCAGTCGTATAAATTTCCAGTCGTATAAATGTTCTGGCGTACAAATGCTGGTGTATAAATTTCCGTCGTACAAATGTTGACGTACAAATTTCCGCACACGGCATGATACACCCTAATGTACACGCAAATCCAGAAACGGGATTGAGTTGTTTTGTTCCACTTCTAAAGTAAACTTAATGGAGGGGACTTAATCATTTAACTGAAGGAGGAAGTCATCCAGGTCACGATTCATGGGCCAGATACACAAAATATCGTCGACGTACCTCAACCATGGGATGCCAACCCCTAGGATTCTCGGAATGTAAGTAATTTCGAAAAACTCCATATAAATATTGGAGAGGAGAGGCGACAAGGGGTTGCCCATGGCCATCCCAAAAACCTGTTGATAATACTCACTACTGAAAGTGAATTTACAGTCTTTGATGCAAAGACTAATAAGTTCCAAAACGATGTGTGCAGGCAGTGGCAGGTCGTACTTATGTAATTCTCGGAAGAGAAAGTCAAGCATATCGTCAATCGGCACCTTTGTAAACAATGAACAAACGTCAAAACTGATCAATCTATCGTTGGTTTCAGTGCGTACATTATTCAATTTTTCAGTAAGATCCATGGAATTTTTTACATGTGAATCAGAGATAATTCCGAGAATGGGGGACAAGCCTTTGACAAGCCATTTGGAGAGTTTATAGGTAATAGAGCCCACCGAGCTAATAATAGGGCGCATAGGGTTGGCAGGTTTGTGCGTTTTAATAAGACCGTAAAGGTAGGGAAGAGAAGGTGAAATGGACGTGAAAAGCGGAATTAAGTCCTTATGATCTTTGAGAATGCGTTTCAAGCCACTATTGAATGATTTGATGACGTCATCCTGCTAGTTCTTCCGAAGTTTTCTGTATGTGGCGGGGTCCTGGAGAAGCTGTTCATCTTTCTAATGTAGTCCACTTTGTCTATAATAACTATGGTGTTAGCCTTGTCTGCTTTAGTAATATGGAGCTCACCATCTTTTTTTAAATGTGAGAGACTATTGCGAAAACGTTTAGGAGTTATCTTCGTCCGATTCGTCTCAGACAAATTGACGACCATCCGTTCAACAACTTCAGCAGATTAATTTTAAAGAAAGATATTGAAGTCACCAGACAAAATGATTGGTCCGCCTTCAAAAATTTACGCATTGCCAAACGTAATTTTGTGACTGTTATTCCCCAACCGTGGACCTAACCTTTGTTTGATGAAATTTACAACGAGTTGCGTCAGAGAACTTCTTCACTTCGTAACATTTTGGATCGCAAAATTAAAAGTCTCATTCGAAATAGTCAGTGGAGTTAAAAAGCAAGCTCAAAATGTATTTTGAACCTTTCTTCGAAAAACATTAGTGACGATGCAAAAAGTGCCCTTGGATTTGGTATATCCTTTTTTATTGTTAAAAACCTTCTGCTTTACAAATTTGTTATAGTCTTGCTTGTTTTGAAGAACAGTGTAAGCTTCCTCAGTCTTTGGTTAACATAGTTAAAGGCCTTGTCTATAGTGCTGCGAATAGTACTTACGAAGATAACTTTCCTAAACGTTTTCGCAATAGCCTCTCCCAATTAAAAAAAGATGGTGAGCTCCATATTACTAAAACAAACAAGGCTAACATCATAGTTATTATGGACAAAGTGGACTACATTAGAAAGATGGACGAGCTTCTCCAGGACCCCGCCACATACAGAAAACTTAGGAAGAACCCGCAGGATGACGTCATCAAATCATTCAATCGCGGCTTGAAACGCATTCTCAAAGATCATAAGGACTTAATTCCGCTTTTCACGTCCACTTCCCCTTCTCTTCCCTACCTTTACGGTCTTATTAAAACCCACAAACCTGGCAACCCTATGCGCCCTATTATTAGCTCGGTGGGCTCTATTACCTATAAACTCTCCAAATGGCTTGTCAAAGGCTTGTCCCCCATTCTCGGAATTATCTCTGATTCACATGTAAAAAATTCCATGGACCTTACTGAAAAATTGAATAATGTACGCACTGAAACCAACGATAGATTGATCAGTTTTGACGTTTGTTCATTGTTTACAAAGGTGCCGATTGACGATATGCTTGACTTTCTCTTCCGAGAATTACATAAGTACGACCTGCCACTGCCTGCACACATCGTTTTGGAACTTATTAGTCTTTGCATCAAAGACTGTAAATTCACTTTCAATAGTGAGTATTTTCAACAGGGTTTTGGGGATGGCCATGGGCAACCCCTTGTCGCCTCTCCTCTCCAATATTTATATGGAGTTTTCGAAATTACTTACATTCCGAGAATCCTAGGGGTTGGCATCCCATGGTTGTGGTACGTCGACGATATTTTGTGTATCTGACCCATGAATCGTGACCTGGATGACTTCCTCCATCAGGTAAATGATCAAGTCCCCTCCATTAAGTTTACTTTAGAAGTGGAACAAGACAACTCAATCCCGTTTTTGAATGTGCGTGTACGTAGGGAAAGGCCAGGTTTTAAGTTTAATATCTATCGGAAAAAAACAAACAATTTGTCCTACGTACACTTTTACTCTGGATATGACACCCCAATTAAGAAGGCCATGTTTTCTTTAATGTTTCTCCACGCTCTTAGGATCGCCAGTCCGGAATACATCGATGCCGAATTGGAAAAAATCAACGGTATTAGAAGTGATCTGTGCTACCAACCTGCGTTTGGGGAATCTTGTCTTAACAAGGCAAAACGAACCTTCTATCGTGTGAATAATAACACTCGCACTTTGTCAAAGAATATTTTAGTACTTCCATTTTTCCCGGGCTTTTTAGGCATTGCTAATGTACTTAAACGTTTGGATATTAATGTAGTATTTTCATATAATAATATTGTGAAAAATATCATGTAAAAAAATAGCCCTACCAATAATTCAGGCATTATCTATGAAATTGGTTGTAAACAATATGATTCCTTTTACATTAGTCAGACGGGAAAGGATTTGCGCACGCGTGTTAAACAGCATCAATATTCCGTTAGAACGGGACAGTCGTCCAGTGCCCTTTTTGTCCATTTGTCAGCGTTATCCCACTGTATTGATTGGAATAATGCTTCAGTTATGTTTCACTCTAGCAACATTGCTAATAGAAATATTCTTGAGTCTGCTATTATCCAACTTACAAATAACTTTAACATGAGCCAAGGTCTTTTTGAACTTGATCCTGTTGTTTTGAATTCGTTCAGAACGAATTTAGACAAGAAGGGCAGAGTGCTAAAACTTTGGTAGTTTTCCCTTATAAATTTGTATGCTCCTCTTACAATTTTTTTTTCGATTTATTTTTATATTTTTTGTGACCTATATATCATTCAGGCATTATCTATAAAATTGGTTGTAAACAATCCATTTGATCTTGTGTTGAATTCGTTCAGAACGGATTTAAACAAGAAGGGCAGAGTGCTAAAATTGGTAGTTTTCCTTACAAATTTGTATGCTCCTGCCACAATTTTTATTATATATATATATATTATATATATATATATATATATATAATATATAATATTGTGACCTATATATAGTCTCGAACTCTTAATTTACTTCAGTGTTCCTGAGGATGTCATTAGACAAAAGCGCTTGAGCACCATTGTGTGTTTCCTTTCCTTCTTGGTTTTATTCATTATATATATATATATATATATATATATGCACTAAAATCACAAAATAACACGTGACCTTATTAATAAGCAAACAACCACAGGGAAAAGGAAACACAAAGTCCGAGCGCTTTCGTGATATATTCACATTATCAAGGATAATGTGAATATATCACGAAAGCGCTCGGACTTTGTGTTTCCTTTTCCCTGTGGTTGTTTGCTTATATATATATATATATATATATATATTCCAATTCCAACCTTGCTCAGAGACTGAATTATACAAATTCGTTGAATCTTGGGTTCTTTCCTTGTATTCTTCGTTTTGAAAAACTGAAGTGATCCGTTTGTGACGTCAGACCTTGCCCCGACAGAGTTGCCGATTGGAAATTTAAGTGATGTCTGGTTTTCGATAATTTATCGTTTTATTTCTTTCGCGTTATAATAAATTACTTTTTTCTCTGAACTATATTTTTTAATAGCGCTTGTTTTCAAAGTAAAGTTAATGTTAATAGTTTAGTAATAATTCAGTAATGACATTAAGTTATTATTGTTAAAGTTTCAATAATCTCAGTGCTTGAGGCAGTCACGAAAACAAGCTTGCTTCTCACTTGAAATTTTAATTTATCAGTTATGATTAGTATTTAAATCAATTAAATGAAGTAATTAATGCAAATTAAATCATTCCTAAGGATATTGAAACTAGTAATCCGATAGAAATTAATTTAAAATTTTAAAAAACAAACTGAAAATCAGTCTTATATTTCAATATGTTGGGTGATTCTTTAAAAGAGTAATTAAAAATGAATGGATCAACGTAATGTTCATGAAACTTGGCACGATTATTGCGAAGGAATTATTTTACAAGCACTGAACATTCTTAAAGCGTCCGCACTGAAATAAGGTGGAAAGAGGAACGGCAATAATAGTCCGTGAGCCAGACCTCAAATTTTGGCCAATCGGTACCACTAAGGCGAACCAGATAAAACAATGCTTTTTGGAAAGCTTATAATTTGTAGTTTCCAAATATGCTTGCTAGACATATGTATCTGGTAGCGTTTTAGTGTAAACCTTCATCAAACGCAGGCACCTAGCATTTTAATATTGAGCGCAAACTTAAAATGCTGATAAAACAATAAAGCTACTGTTTTGAAATGTCCAGCAAGCATTATTATCATCTACTTAGCATACTTCATCATTGATATGAGGGACGTTTGCTTCCCTCGTGTGGTACCGATCAACCCTTCTGGCCCACGGACTATAAAGCGGGAAACCACACGACGCAGGTTCGAGTACCACTAGCTCCAAGTTCCCCGCTTCTTTGCCTTTTCCCTTCCCATATTTTTCAGTGCGGCTATTGCACTTAAAATACATTCGTGTAGAATACTATCATACTCTTAATTATTCAACTTGTTTCATACAACAAGAAAGTATTAAATGCAAAATGAAATTACATTATCACTTGAAATAACACCTATCAAAACAGATTAAAAACAAGTTTTCAGATAACCGCAGGACATTGAAATTTGCGATATGGAGGACAATGAGTCTGAAGGTCTAAAAAGGCAAAATGAAAAAGGAAAGAGAAAGATGAGCGAAGCAAATGTACAAACTTTAAAACAAGATCACTCTCTGAATAATTAATGAATATTGTACTGATAAGAAACTGACAGAACGGAAAGACAAAGAGGAGGTTCTTTCTCAAGATTTTAATATCTCAGTTATTACACATAAAATGATAGGGCGATCACGAGCAAGCATGATTGCTCTCTGTCTCTGACGGATAGGTTTATACTAACACGAGAAATAATAGATGATGTTTTCAAACGAAATAAAGAACTGTACTGGTGTCGAAACAGACACCTGCAGAAGAGGACGAGACACCTGGCTCGGTACGATCCCGGATGAGTCAACTATTCATGACTGTATGAGATGGAGAGGAGTTCAGAAAAGCACTCAATCCTTCACCAAACCAACTTTAAAAGTGGGAAAAAGGAGAGTGGTGGAGGAGGAATTAGTGGTACTGAGGAGAAAAGAGGGAAGTTAGGGTGATACTCTGAGAAGTAAAATTTGTTAAATCCTTTTAATCCCATTAATCCCCAGGAGAGCCCTTTAATCCTTTAATGACTTTTTTAATATTCCAAAGAAAGACAACGTAAAATAAATGATCGAAACAAAGATAGGGTAAATAAATATACAAAGAAAATAACAAATAAATAGAAAATAATAAATTATGACATAATATTGTGAAGTTTAGCGACCACCATTTACGAATTTTAGGCGCCACTATTTTAATGTTAAAAATTTTCAAAATTCTTATACATAGAAAATAATAATAATAATAATAATAATCATAATAATAATAATAATAATAATAATAATAATAATAATATGAATTTTATGGGCCACCATTTAATTCAATGTTAAGAATTGTTGAAAGTTTTTAAACACAAAAAATATATAAATATGAAATTCAGAGGCCATCCATCACTCCTCACGCCCGTCGTCATTTTCCATTATCCGCCACACCTATAAATAACCCGTTTTAAACCACCCACAATCCACAACTTCTCCACACCCCACTATACATTTTTATTTTTCATGATAATGTATTTAAAAGAAATATATTACGTACCAAGTAGAGTTCTGAAAAACTTAAATCAGAATAAAATATAATGAAAATATAGAAGCCGCACTTTCGGCGTGTGATCACTTCGTGAGCTTTAACGCGGCTCATCTTGATAGATCCAAGCCCAACGGACGACTGAGCGAGAGACCTTAGCTCCACCCACTTTACCCGAGTCAGCCAATCATAACAGGCGACTGAGCGAAAGAGATATTTGTTACTCCACTCAACTCCGCTCAAAACCGCGTTTTTTTTTTATTTATTGATAGATTATTCACAGTTTAAAATACTGTATATACACAGTTTAAACTAAAAGATATATCACTTCAAATAATATATAGAGGCCTATATAAATTTAGGAAGGAACTTTAACACAACCTTCCTTGTTCATCTCTCAAGGGAGACAGGAAAAATCAGCCAGTAAAGCTATGTAAAGTCGTTAATCTGGCTAAATTAACTGAAACAACCAGTTTGATTTCCTTAAAATTCCTAAAATTCTAATGTAACGCAAAAGGTTTTGACAAAGATATCTTTAAAGCAACGTTTTTCACAAAGCTGACCCAAGCACCGATATAGCTGAATACTTCAAGCCATTTCATAGAAAATGCTGTGATATCAAAGTAAGAAAAAGTGTGAGAACCAGAGTTCTAATATATATATATATATATATATATATATATATATATATATATATATATATATATATATATATATATAGACAGAGAGAGAGAGAGAGAGAGAGAGAGAGAGAGAGAGAGAGAGAGAGAGAGAGAGAGAGTCACGACGAAATGTCATAACTTTGGGAGCTTATAGCTGAGGCCATTTCCAGTCAAAAACGTCATATAAACATAGTTCCGATTCTTAAGGGTTATGGAGCTATTGGATGTTTGAATGTTTAAAAATATGAATAAGTGAACAATTAGCTGCTAAAGTTTTTATTCCTGAATTTACAATAACTGTTAAAAATGACTATCCTCGGCCTCAATACACATCGCGGCTCGTCTGTGAATCGCGCGTGTAGCTCTCATTAGTTCATTACGATTGTCCTTTATGAGGGCTACAGCATCCAAAATGCGACAGAGAAATGCATCTTGTGTTACCACTTCTCTCTGGTACACCAGCTCTTTCATGCGCCCCCACAGATGAAAATCTAGAGGGGTTAGGTCCGGAGACCTGGGTGGCCAATTTTGTGCACGACCACGACCGAGCCATTGGCCAAGGAAGCGATCATCGAGATGCGTTCTCACTGCACGGCTAAAATGGGGAGGAGCTCCATCTTGCTGGAAGTACATGCACAATCGTGTTACCAAAGGTACATCTTCTAACAGTGGCGGCAGTTCGTCTTGCAGAAATTGTAGATAAACGTCACCTGTAAGACCACCTTCGAAGATAAACGGACCAATCAGCTGACCGTAGAGAATACCACACCACACATTGACACTGAACCGATGTTGAAAATTACTTTCCACAATGGCATGAGGATTCATTTCTGACCATACATGTGAATTGTGAGTGTTGTTGACACCGTCGTGGGTAAATTGAACTTCATCATAGAACAAGACGCAATTGTTGATCGATGCAATTGTTGATCGGCATTGAGCCCATTACAAAATTCCAGCCGTTGAGGAACTAAGACATGTGGAAATCCTTCGCGTACTAACATGAGGAATCCGCTGTACCATCTGAATAATGTTTTCTTGTTCAGCCACATCTTGTTGTACCGGACGCTCAGATAAAACAGTAACGCTAGGAAATTAACCGCTCTCTCGCAATCTCCTGAAAACGTTGCTAAACTCTCGTCGATCCGGACTTTTTCGATTTGGAAAACGTCGCTGGTATTCAGAGACAGCAGCAGTAGTATTTCCATCGCAAAATCCGTAAACATACACTATATCGGCATAGTCGGGATTTGAAAGCGTAAAAGGCATACTGAACACCCAAAACATCAACTGCACGCTGTGAAACACAACACTCTACTGCGTAGTTAGTTCGGTTCGATAAGTAACTGTCAATTCAGTTCAAGGTCATGCATGCGCATGCTTGACATTCAAACATCCATAGCTCCATAACCGTTAAGAATCGAACCTATGTTCATATGAAGTTTTTGACTGGGAATGACCTCAGCTATAAGCTCCCGAAATTATGACATTTCGTCGTGATTCACCCTGTGTGTATATATATATATATTAATTTAGTGGTGGACCGGATATCCGCATCCGCATCTGCGGGTATCCGCATCATTTTTAACATCCGCACTTCTGACTGCGGATGTTATGCGGATATTACCTCTAATAAATTATGCAATTTACAATTAAATTAGCTTATAAAGTAGCTTATAAGGCCCAGTCATGCACATTTCATGTAAATTATTAATTATTAATGAACAAACAAATATATAAACCGCAAAATATAAATACCTGGTAACACAGAAAATTGAATGAAACTTGTTTCATTGAATTTTTTGTGGCTGAAACTCTTGAGAAAGTTATTTTTTTTATCATAATGAAAACATTAATATTAATTTTAATTCTTATGCATTGCCTGCCATAATAGTAATATCACGAATTTTGAAAAATTATGTCATATATTCATAATTCTATATTATATTGATAGATTAACTAAATATCCGCATCCGCATCCGCAGATGTTGAAAAATTGACATCCGGTCTACCACTAAATTATATATATATATATATATATATATATATATATATATACACATATATATATATACATATATATACACACACACATATATATATATGTGTGTGTGTGTGGGTGTGTGTGTGTGTGTGTATATAATCACTTCTTGAAAAATCATTTAGCGTATTTACTCTGAAATGACACAGGAACCTTATTCAAAATAATACAAAATTCCTCTCAAACATTAGTAACAAATTCTTTAGAAATTTTTTAAACTGAAAACAAATTATTCTATTATACGCCAAAGACGCTTTTATGATATTCTACCATACTGTACACAGAAAGTCAGAATTACAACAGTTTTGATGAAATCTTTCTGAAAACATTACTGATAAATATCGTTTATATTAATGACCAAAGAGGATTGTATAATTTACCTGTCATGCATTATTAACTTTTAATCTATTTATTTCTGAAAAATACTTCGTTTTAATAATAGAAGGTAGAATATATTGACTGAAAATTTTCAACTGAATTCGAACGTGAACATTACAAATTCGAACATTACGTCCTATAAATTTTATGTTGACATAATTTTGTGCCTAAAGTTTCTTTAATTTTTGCTATGATGGATATAATATCGCCAAATACTTGAAATGTTTGTCAGTTTTCTCTGAATTAGTGCATTTGCAGTTAAGGCATACATGATATACAGTAACAAAACGTCTTTATGATAGTTTGTGTTATTATGCATGCATTAATTACTTTAAGGAAATTAAATGTGCATATTTGGATTTCAGTCAGTCCTTTAGAGTTCAGGTGCGTAAGAATTATTCAAGGCTCTAACCAGATAAATCTCTAAAAGTAAACTTCAGTAACCCATACCTATCACTGAGCTTAAGAAAACTTGTAACGCAGGTGTTCCTTAATTAACTTGCATGTAATTACGTTTTGTCATTGAAAATGAACTGAAGTGGAATATAACTGAAATTTCCTCAAGTAGATAGCGCCACTCATTCAATAATATAAGCTGTATTTTTAACAAGCCTCGTTTTGTTAATTAGGTAAACAATGAATTTTAACAATGGAGACATTGTGAACTTTGTAGGATATGTCCGTCTAACAAAACCTTGAGTCTTAAATTAACCGAGGAGCATTTGTAAGAGAGTTGACAAAGATGTCTTTGTCAGCGGATATATAACCATGCCACCCTTGTTAAAGATACTAATTTCTTTGTCAACTAACAATATTGTTTCTGAGTGTAGGCAAAGGCTTACATGATTTGAGCGATCACCTCGATATGCATAGTGTAACTGTTGACAAATGAACACAAAGTTACAGGTCTATATGGAAAGGATTTCACATTGTCATTATGTCTATATATCGACAGCAACATGGACTTTTCGGGATGTCATTTTCCCATATGAGAAGAAATTTCCTTTGGCTATTCATGGAAGATTTCATTGCTGACGAAGGATCGATATACACTACTTAAAAGGGAACTTCCTCGAAGAGGCGCGAATGGCCACGTGACGAAGAATGTTTGCGCTTTATTCACACACGCGGCGAAGCCAGTCCTGTCTTAGTAACAGTATATTGAAACTCCTGAGGAAGCTATGTTTCTTTCGTGAACAAATAGTCATCGATGTATGCTCATTATATATATATATATATATATATATATATATATATATACAGGTGATCGAACACTTACGTAAATATTCACTACTTTGTCTATCCATCGGTCTTTTCTATAAATGATTAAAGTCTTTGAGGCATTGACTCGATGCATCTCTCTGTGATATGGTGCATCCCTTGAAGAGATTCCCCATGCTCTGAAGGTATGCTGCAGTAACGCCTCTTTTGTCCGTTCTTGTGGGTCCCAACAGTTTGCGAAATTGGCCCATACATCTTCTATCGGGTTCATATCACAGTCTTTCCTTAATCAGTTTAACAGTTTGATGTCTTTTTGCTCCTCAAACCAGTCGCTCCATTCTTGACGTATGTATGGGACTGTTGTCATGCATAAATATTATCCTCTCAGGACATGGAAATGCATATGCTATTACCGAAGATAAGAAGACATCCTCACGAATTTCAATATACTGCTTCGAATTAAAGCGGCCGAAGACGAGTGATTTCGTCAAGTGAGTGAGGATTAATCCAGCCCCAAACAGTACACATTACATAGCCACTTCGTGCCTCTTCGAAGATGTTTTTTCTTGAGTATTGTGTGTCGTTCCTTCGCCAATAATGAAGTCTTCCATGACTAATCGAAGAAAATGTCTTCTCAAAAATGAAAATGACAGATCCCCAAACCTCCATGTTGCGGTTGACATATTGTGTCAAAGCAAAATTTGGGAATGGTCTGAACTAGCAATATCTAAGAAAAATATTCCGCCTGTAGGGCAGGTTTTTTTGGTAGTAAGGTGAATTTAGTGTTCTGCAAGAACTTTTATTATAATAAGTTCATAGTTGCTGTACGTAATAGAGTGTCTTTAGCATCGCTTGTGCGGAATCTGAAGTTCCTCGTAATCATGTTTACTTTAGTACAGTAACTTCGATATTGTTTTCTTGGGTCTGAGTCGTCATTCAATGAGCAGGTGATAATTTGACCCAGATAATTAAGTTCTTTTACTTGCTCTGTTGGTTTGCCTCTCATGTTAAAAACATTAGCTGTTTCGTTTGAGCTTTTACGATAGAATTGCATAACCTTAGTTTCGGTAACATTAAAATTAATATCATGGTTCTAGACATATACTTTACAGATTTTCATAAGGTAATCCACACCTTTAACTAAAGGGCCTATTAATTCCATACCATTGACATAAACCAAGTTATTTATCCTTATATTATCTATACATCATCCCACTCTTGCCTCATTAAGAGAAATAATTAATCTATCAATAAACATATTAAGCGGCAGAGGGGAGAACAAGGAGCCCTGTCTAACTCCGCATGAGGAGCGAAAATCTATAAAAGTTTGGTGAGTGTAATAAAATTTCAATGTATTTAAAACATAGTGGAACATTTTTGTCTTCTAAAAAAAATAGAATATTGTGATTCCCTCTATCATATACTTTGCTTATACCCAAATAGCTGAATTACTGTTAGTATATTTAAATACAATCTCTTTCAAAACATAAATACACAGGTCATTTGAATGGAACCTTTTAAAGCCAAACTGATTAGAAGACGTTGATAAATAAATATAATCATTTAGTCGGTATATCAAAAGTCTCTTCAGTAGTTTTAAGGAGCAAGCGGCAACAATAGGCCTGTAGTTATCGCTGGATAGAATGTCCCCACAATTATTTTTGACAAGTTTTGTGATACATACTGTACCTTCATAAACTCTACAGGAATATAACTGCGAGCAAGCGTCGCTGAGAACATTAATGAGATATCGCATTATTAGCATGCTTTAAATCAGGGGTCACCAACCTTTTTTTTGTTCACCGCCCACTTTTACAATTTTTTGAAAATTAAAAAAGCTTATCGCCCACTTTAGATCAAAAAGAATAAATCAACATAATCGATAAAATAAATAATGAAATAAATGTTTAATTACCTTTAATGTGAGCCCACTAGTGGGCGCTACCGCCCAGGTTGGTGACCCCTGCTTTAAATGCTCATTCAACAATACCTGGGGAAGAACCTGTCTTTAGCTCTTTAATCAAACTTAATTTCAGGTACTGTAGCATTTTCACTGGCCCTTCCTAATGACGTTCCATTGCAGCCTACATTAAGATTAACTCTCACCATCCCGCGCTGTTAACGGTGTTTGAATGCCGTCTTCTCCATAACTTGGCTATTTCTTTCTACCCAGTCACTCCATCAGTTGTTGATGGGATGGCATTCATTATTTAAGTTAGCCTCACAGGCTGTTCGAATGGAATCTTATTCGTGTTTACACTGTCTTATGGCTGCTTTATAATGAGCCCTACCTCTACTCATTGATGTAAATTGACCCTATACTCGGTGGACCAAAGAGATACCATATATCGTAAGCATCTTTTGATTCATTTTTCAAGGAAGCGCTAAAATCATTCCATCCATGAATAATTTTAGTATGGCAATTGTATGATTTAATTCAAGGCCTTCCTGATTCCCTTACTATGGATATTATATCATTATAATACCTATCTATAAGTTTAAGGTGAGAATCATTGGAAGAGGAATTACTTCAGTGAAGATGCACTAACTATGAATTATTTAAAAGGTGCTCTTTCCTATGTTTATAACCACTTTCTGCAGCAAGTAGCATGACCGCAAAAAGTTAGAGTGCAAATTGCAATGCAATGTTGATCAACTGTTGCAAAAGGGGGTGAGGGGGTCGGCACCCGTGGAGGAGGAGGTTGGCACCCTTAGGGGAGGGGTTTGCAAACAAGAGGGAGGGGGTTTAGCCCCCAAGCTGCATGAAGAGGGAGAGGGGGTTGGTCAGGGAGAATAACCTCCCCCCAAAAGGAGTACCCTAACCTGACCTAGGAAGGTAGCCTAAGAGAGAGGAGGAGAGAAGGTCTTTTCGCTGGCATAGCTTGTCGCATACTGAAGCTCTTGACAGCTTCAGTTGACTTAGAAGACTTAATCAGTCAGTTGGCTTAATCAGGAGTGTATATATATATATATTTATTTATCCGGGCTGGCTTAATCAGCCAGGCGGTTTGTTTAGAAGGCAGTGTGTATAACCTTTGGTTAAACTTTCGTTAGCTTCTGCCCGAATTATTCATTCTGACGAAGGTCAAGCTTTTCACTCCACCTTAGACCTAGAGTTTAACGTGGAATTCGAACCACGCCCCATCAGCAGCCCAGCGTTTCTCCCCCCAAAACGGGGTACCCTAACCTGACCTAGGAAGGTAACCTAAGAGAGAGAGACAGGAGACAGGAGAGGAGATCTTTTCGCTGGCATATCTCGACACATACTAGAGCTCTTGACAGCCTCAGTTGACTTAGAAATCTTACTCAGCCAGTTAGCTGAATCTGGCTTAGAAGGCTTAATCTGGCTTAGAAGGCTTAAGCAGAAGGTTTAATATATATATATATATATATATATATATATATATATATATTAAAGTAGAGAGAGATGATGTTCATGCTGGCCTGAGGCCCACCAAAAAATTATATATTTATTGAATTAAAAGCACACACGCACACACACACACACACACACACACACACACACACAGTATATAACTTCAAGAGATGCATTTAGAGAAGAATTGATATATTCCGATAGCAAAATACATATGCCATCCTTAGACTACCTCGCATAACCCCACAACCATCAGCACATCACCACCACCAACACCATTAGACCGATAAGGTCTCAAAAAACGACTCAATTAATAGACAAAGCTATTAAGCATGAACAAATACATTTATCGGGCAAAGGTAGACCGACAAAGTCTCAAAAAACGGCAACGCCAATAGTTTAATCTATTGAACTTCTGGCAGCAGAAATCCACCACGAAGCCAATGTGTTGTGAGCTAGGCGCTCTTTTAAACAAAAACTCAAATATGATAAAGTAAATTTAATGCAAAAACAAATTTTTTTTGTCTTAAGATACAAATATATCTTTAATTCTTATTATAAACAATATTCATTAAACTTTATATTAAAATAGATTTTAATTTAGGGTTAACTTATTCATTTTTCGCCTTTTACAATTCGGGAATTATTCAAACCAACGAGTTATTTAAATCAAATTCCGTCTTAATATATAAATTTAACTTTTAATCATATCATAAAATAGTAATTTAAAACAGCGCATACCATTAAAATATCTTATTTTCCACAGTAATGTTATGATACAGTGCTTAGAGGGCAGTATATATATATATATGTTAACCCCTCCGTCTATGGCCATGGTCAGTTCGAAGTTGACGGGGGTTCTGATAAGGTGGCAGCAACGGATTTGTTACTTTGGAGTAGCTGGTACCGTATAGGGAATCGCAGTAGTTTCTTCTATACTACTCTCCGATTTCTTCTTGTAGTGCATCGGAGGATACTGTGGAGCTTACTAAATTCTCTGAAGGTTCCCCGATTCTTCTTGTAGTGCATCGGAGGATACTGTGGAGCTTACTAAATTCTCTGAAGGTTCCCCGATTCTTCTTGTAACGTATCGGGAAATTATTTTTCTCTATTTAAGACTAAGTTCTCTGAAGAGAGCAAGGCTCGCAGGAGAAGACAAAGATTTTTTCTTACTGTAGTTTTACTGCTAAAATGTTACGTTAGATCAGCCAATTCAGAATAAACATTGGAGAAATTTTATGGGCTTTTATACTGAATTTTTTACTGACATTATTATTTAATGCTGATCTGTTTTTGGTTTTTATTCTTAATCGGCTGATTTACTTTGCAAAACAAAAGACGAAACAAATATTTTAGCTGTAGCAAGGTCTAGACTGCTATTTTAGCTGGAGCAAGGTCTAGACTGATAAGCAAGAGGAAGCTATATTTTTATTTTAAACAGCATATTGACAGATCTGAGGTCACCATGATCTGCCGAGTTAACTAAAAATGGAAATTGAAATATGCCTTCCCATCACGAATTACAAACAACATGCACATGAGCAAAAATTAAATGCTTAAGATTCAAAATTAAACGTTAAGCAGGACATGACTTCATCATTTAAACAACGAAGACAGAATGTATATAGGGAATGAACAAGATTACATTATTAAGCTAAATCTAAAAAAATTATTAAGTAGTATAAACAGAAATAATTCACCAGTTATAAAATAGAAAACAAATCAAAAATTTATCCAAACTCATGTCAGCGTTACGCGATTTTGGTCTCTATGTAAAAATGAATATATGAATATAAATGTATACAAATATAAGTATTATATGAATATAAGAACATAAGGATTATCTTAATATAAGGATTTATATAAATATACAAATTATATAAGAATTATACGAATGAATATAAGAATATAGGACTTATTCATTGTTCATTTTACATATATATATATATATATATATGTATATATATATATATATATATATATATATATATATATATATATATATATATATATATATATATATATGAAACAGGATCCCTCCCAAGGAGACGTAATTTTATATTTAGGGTAAAAACGAAGACGTAGAGCAAAAAAGTCATTATATTTGGCTGCAGCCGACGTTTCGGGCAACTCTACCCATTTTCAAGGCCTAATAAATAAAAGCTAAAATTAATACATGACAAAAATATATGAATGTCGAGAACTAAAACTAATTTAAAGTACAAAATTAAAACTGTTCAAGAATAAAAATTAAAATTACAAAGCAGAAAACAGGCATAAGCCAAAACCAAATCAAAAGTAAAAATTATATAAATGACAAAAATATACGAGTGGTAGAACTAAAACTTAAAACTAAAAACATTTAAACATAAAATAGTTAAAAAAAACTTTACTAATAAAAAGTTAAACGGAATAAAAAGTTAAAAGAAAAATCACAAGAATAAACTTGACAGCCACAAAAAACAGGCGAAAAGGAGACAGGGTCACAAGGGAAATTTTTTTTAGTATGTAGGTATTCTAATTAATATAAAGGGGGTAACAGCTAGAATCAATATTTAAACTGGAGTTAAAAAATTTAATACACAAAGATTCGTAAATACGGAGGGAGAACGGGCATTTTAATGATTTAAGAATTTTAAAATTGTTAACAAAATGTCAACCTTACACTTAATAGAATGATTTCTAATAGCAGACTGTTCCTTTTTCGATAAAACTTTCCCTGTCTCCTATGGCTAATACCGATATGTGAGCAAAATCTCGCGTGCAAGGAACGAACTGTACTGCCAACGTAGTTCCCCTGGGAACACCCAGGGCAGGTAAACAAATAAACATCAGAACAGCTCATCGCAGGGGGGATTTTGTCCTTACATCGGAAAAAACATCCAAGTGTATTATTATTTAAAAAAGCAACCTTAAAATCAGTGTGAAAATAAAATTTCATCACAACACTCAACAATTGCTTTTTCACAAAAGTGTTAAAATGGTAGAGATCAGGTAAAACAAGATATTTACAATTCTTAGGAACATCATACGTTGGGATAAGGTTGGGGGAATATACATTATTAAGAAATTTACCAATAATACCTCTTACAAGATCCCGTGGAAAACCATTTTTAAGGAAAAAATCAGTAAGGAATTCAAACTTATTATGAAACAGAACAAAGTTCGAACAAATATTATAAGCTCTATGCACCAAAGTGCGAATGGAACTTAATTTGTAATTAAAGTCGCAAAAACTATAAAAATTAAAACCCAAACCCGTAAACGTAGGCTTCCGGTATGTAGAAGTTAAAACGGTCGAGCCAGATTTGGAGACCAAAACATCAAGGAAAGGAATAGAACCTTCAACTTCCTTTTCCTGCGTGAATACAATGTTCTTATGCAGTGTGTTCAGAAAACTTAGAAACTGAACTGATTGATTAACCGTTTGGAATAAAGCAAACGTATCATCAACATAACGTCTGTACAATTTGGGCTTAAGGTGAGGGGGGCACTCACAGAAGGCCCTTTCCTCAAGATGCGACATGAAAATATTCGCAAAAACGGGACCCAAGGGGCTCTCCATCCCCACTCCATCCAGCTGACGGTAAACTACCCCTTGAAAACTAAAAAAGTTATCCTTCACTGCCAAATTCAAAAGCTGCTCAAACTGTGCTCTGCCAAAGCCGTGAAAAGTGAGTCCGGCTGTGGAAAAGCTTTATTCAAAATAATTGTAATGGTCTCATCCAAGGGGACATTTGTAAAGAGGGAAGATACATCGAAACTTGTCATAAACAAAGAATTCATATCAAACTTCTTAATTTCCGACGCAAAGGAAAAACTATCCTTAACACTGTACGAGTTCACGGTAAATGATGATAACAGTGGGACAAGAAATTTTGCAAGTTTGTAATTAGCCAAAGAGAAATGTACTTTTGCGTAATTAGCTGTAGATATGATAGTTATGTGTTAAAATGTAGGTTGCCGCCTAATTTTTATTGCGAAAGAATCAGCTATTTAATTTAAATATTTAATAATGCTACTACTTCAAGTTAAATTGCTATACTCGATGTTAGTGCCCCCCCCCTGCGTCGGTCTCTCTTCACATGAAGGTCAAGCTGGTTAAAATGTCTTGGCCCCCTGACAACCAAGCTATTTTCCTTCAGTGTTGAGGTCTCTTGTCAGGCCTTTAGTTTGGGGACACTACACATTCTGACTTTCCTATTGTCCTGTGTTGTTTGGAAGGTAATTGGATTTAGTTTGAGGTTTTGTACCACTCGTTGATTTTTCTGCTGATCTTTTTATCGTCCGTAATATTGTCTTTGGCTGCGCTGAGAGACATTGACTGAGGTGCATTGTGGTGGGATGGCGGGAGGGGACCCGCAAATGTAAATACCATCAAATCACGGTTAGCACCATGTCACGATCACGGTTAAGTGTACAATGGTAACAATTAGTAGGTCATGTTAATTCAATTGACGACAGTGAATCACGGATAACTGCATGAATAAAATGTGTGTGTATACACAACGTTGCGGTTCCGTGCGTCGTTCTCTCTTCACACGAAGGTTAGGCTGGTGCCCCCCTCTAGGTCTGTCTTGGTGGAGGGGCGAGTGCTTTCTTGTACTCTCCACCTCACATAGCCATGTACGACCGGTTCATCGGGGATTGTTCTGAGCCAGGCGTCTAATCATCTTTTGAAGATGTCCACAGCAACTCCCTTCATGTTCCTTAGGTCTTTGGGCATTTGATTAAACAGTTTTGGTCCTCTCAACACAAAACTAATTTTTTTCATGGTTAAGGATGTTCCCTGTCTTGCCTTTAATTTGGGAACACTACACAGTCTTCCTTTTCTACTTTCCACCGTTGTTTGGGAAGTTACAGGGTTCAGAGTAAGATTAGGGACAAGTTTCTTCATTATTTTCCAAGTGTAAATAATGGTGTATCTCTCTCTTCTCCTTTCCAGTGAAAATAGGATTAGCTTTCATAATCTTTCCCAGTAATTTAGTTCTTTGCACCCCTCGATCTTGGCTGTGAAGCTTCTCTGAATCCCTTACAGCTGTCTAATGTCCTCTTTTTTATATGGGGATGTTAGAACCGAGCAGTATTCCAATTTGGGTATGATCAGGGTTTTCAGTATAGAAATCATTATATTCCTATCCCTTCATTTAAAGGCTATCAATATCTCCCCCGTTATTCTCTTTACTCTGTTTACTGCTATCTTATTTTGTGATTCAAATTTCGCATCATCAGTCCTTGCAACCCCTAAATATCTCTCTCTCTCTCTCTCTCTCTCTCTCTCTCTCTCTCTCTCTCTCTCTCTCTATATATATATATATATATATATATATATATATATATATATATAGCTATTGGTGGTATGACTGATAAAACTCTTTGAAATATGCGCAATGATGAAGGGGCTAGTCTTTTCTGAAAGAAAGTACAGCCAGTAGGTTCCTGTCAGGTAGATGTACCCTCACAGCCTCGATTTAGAAGAGTTCCAGCTCGGCTAGAAGAAGATTGTGTTCCACCGGAAGGTAGCTACGCATCTGAAGATCTTTACAGAAAGACACATTATGAAGCTCTGGACCTCATTATAATACCCATAACTGAGAGTTTTGACGAAGTAGAGTACAAAATGTATGTCCAGTGTAAAGATTTCTTATCGAGGATGCAAAGGATAGACGTCCACAGCATAATTAGAGAGTGTAACTTCATTCTAGGGCTCAGACTTCCTTCCTGCAAGACTACATACACATCTAACAACCTTCAGTATGAACTTTGTGTTCACGATTCCCTTGAGAAGTTAATCCTACGTAATGTAGTTACACACGTGCAATCACTGACACCTGACCAGTAATTTCTTATCTCCTATGTGATTACGTAAACAAAGTTAATTATAGTGATGCCTGCCTCCATTACGTGTAGTGAACCCTCGTTTAGTAATATCGTGCGTATTAAATCTTATCTGAGTTCAAACACGACTCAGAGAAAGCTTAACCAATTGATGCTATTGCATGCACATAAAGAAAGGTACGATCAAATAGGTTAAGTTGATGTTGACTATAGAAATGTCCAGAGTCCTGAACATAGGTTATTCTTGTTTGGTAAATTTAACACATTGTGCTTTGTCAAGACCATAGTTCTGGTACAATCTAAGGTCACAATGACTGAAAGGGCAGTGAAGCATGCTGATATTGACATGAAATCAGCGTAAGACCTAATACTTTTTGTCTAAATATATGCAATTTGCAAACTCCTCTAAAGTGTATAATTATAGTCAGTCGTGAGATGGAATAAATCTTCAAACTACTTTTGCCGTATATATATATATATTAATATAATCTTGTTTCATGTTTCATGATTATGCTAAGAAACTAGGCTGTGGCGGGGTTATCTAGCTATGTTGCTCAACATAATACTTAAATACTATTTAAAAATCGGTTGTGATGTCCGTTACAATAAGGAAAGCAATAAGAGAGAACTTTAAAAGTTTTAGACAATGAGGAAACCTGTAAACTGTAGAGAGACTTGCTTGGTAATATATACGATGCAGGCAGGAAGGAGGGGACAATCGCGAATCTCCGAGACTACTGAAATTACACCTTTTTTGAAAAGACTGTGTAGTGTGTAAGATGCATGCGTGTGTAGTAAGGAATATAGTGAGAAGCGCGTGCTTGAGAGTATGCTGGACTGCTCACAGGGTAGACGGGACATGTAAAAAGGCCAGGTGAGGAGGACAGTGATGGGAGAAACACGGTTCAGACACTTCCTGTCCTCTGTTGGAATGCCACATACAAACTCGTTGTGTGTGTATATATATATATATATATATATATATATATATATATATATATTCAAATTCGACTCGTGTAAATATGCATGGCGGGTTATTTTGAGCCAGAAGTTATAATGAGATCGATGTACAGTTCACTCGAATGGTCTGTTAAATAATTTTAAATTAAATGTTAGGGCTCACTTCCGTCTTCGCAGAATCTAAGATCGCATGATGATACAACTTTCAGTTTTACGTTTTTAATACAGGTGAAAAAGCGTATGGTGCGTTCTATAAGTACATATATTGGGATTGAAAGTATTTTTGTGGCCATTTGTACAGAAAATGATGTTTTTTATACGAGATCTGATATCATAAAGTATTAAATTATAACATTTTAAACGTTGTATAACGGTACGCTTCAGTTTGTAAAGACATGTTTGGTACAGCTAATGAGAAAAACAGTAAGCATGTACATTCTGTGTGATTGATATAAATACTGCACTGACTCGTGTGAAAGAAAAGTGAAAACAAATACGTTTATTATGAGAATTATGAGGAATTATGAACAATCGATAAATTAGAGAAATTATAATTAAAATAATGTGAATAGGCGCTAACTATGACTGCAACTAGAAAGGTTCTTGCTGAAAAATCTCTCAACTTTCAGTACCTATTTCCCACTGAATCTATTTAAAAATGCCAACTTCCACAAACTCGACATCCCGTTTCCCTTAATTGCATCTATTAAGAAAGTTTTTTTTACCCCGAACCTTCTTATTTGGATGTTGTGTTATATATATATATATGATGATAATAATAATAACAAGATTAGTAGCAACTAATAGTCGTTAGAAGAAAGTTAAACTTAACTACTACTCTGAAAACAGTTACTGTGAGAAAAATATAGCAAGAGTGGGGTAGAGTTGCCAGATGTGTTTATTACGAAGGAAATTGAAATCAATATATTTAATTTAAATACTCTTAACACGTGTACATATATATGTAATAATAACACTAAATCAATATTAGTAATAATATTTAAGTGGATGTTTAGAGGAAGAAAACAGCTTTGATGTTTTAGTTTTAAAGCCGCATTACGCAACTTGATGTTCTTTTAACACACGCAATTTTATAACGAAATTTGATGTGGAGTAAAATTAATAGTTCAGAAACCAGAAGTTGTCATGTGAATGCGTTGATATATAGCGATGTAAACAACAGAAAACTATATATTTAAAAGTAAATAAACAAATAAGTATATATTATGAATGTATAAAAAGTTCTTGTATTTGATTCAGAGCGGTTGAAAATATGCGTTTCCCTTAAAAAAAAGAGAAATTAATTTATTTAAATTAAAATAATAAACCTTCATTTTATTTTTCATAATACAAATATTAAACAAAGAATCTGCTTTTGAATTAAAATTTGTTTAACCTAATTTTGTTTCTTGTGATGTTCGCAGTTTGTTAACATATAAAAATGGAATTACATTTTAGTAGGTAATGTGGTATTAGAATATGATAATATGTTTTGAGGTTGTTTACACTCGTTATGTCTATTAAACCCTTTTTCAGATATTTTAAGTTTTCATTTCTAATGTTTAAGGGTATAAGTTGAAAATCAAGTGTCAAACTCTGTCTTTGTCTGCTTTTGTCTGTATTTGTTTGTTGGTTTTGTCTGTTTTTGCTTGTTTGATTTTGTCCGTCTCATGAAAGACCAAGAAGGTGGAATTTTTTTTTCCTCGTGAAGGAAGGGGAGGATGATTTTTTTTTTTAAAAGGAAGGTGAAGACGAATCCTTTTTTTTTTTTTTTTTTTTCCAAGGAGGAAGGCGAGGATTTCTTTTTATTTTCTTTTTAGAAGGAAGGTGAAGACAAATCTTTTTTTTTTGCCCCCAAGGAGGATGGGGCCCATGTGGGGCCCATCAATGGCCAAATGCCCTTCATTAAGGACGGTGAGACCCCATAAATGGGTTAGGAACTTAAGTAATGGGGGCCCCTCATACCGAAGGCGAGACCTTCAGGGGCAGGTTTTCAAAGCACCCCAAATTCCTCTACCATTTTGCCATCATACTACTTAGGTTATCTCCCCCCCCCCCCACAATTTTGACAGAATATTTTCGTTAAAACTAACGAAAATATCACGACTTAACCTAACCAATTATTTATCAAGGGCGTACAGTTGATCTATTAGTTAATAGTAAATACTATTCCAGAAACAAACAATGTTATAATTAATAATATATCAACTGTACACCCTTGATAATTGGTTAGGTTAAGTCGTTATATTTTCGTTAGTTTTAACGAAAATATTCTGCCAAAATTCGTGGGTGGGAGATAACCTACAAGTACCTAAGTCTGATATTGTGCATTCCTTATTAAATATTCCTTTTGTAAAAAGGAACGAAATTGAAAAACACGAAATACTAAATAATGGACGACCAACTCCTAATATGTCTTTAGTTCAAAATGAAAAGGTAACCGATCGCGCTCTTTTAAACCTTCATGGTACGTGCGTTATTCTTGGCTATGCGGTAGTATTACAAATAATAGACTAGGTAATTATTCGTTTTTACACCCATTCTGTTTTTATGATGAGAACAAACTTTTATGGTCAATTTTGAGGTGTTTTGCACGAATCTGCCATCCGTTTCCTGTGCAAATGCGTAGTTTTCGAGATATCGTCATCTCGAAAACTACGCATTTGCACAGGAAACGGATGGCAGTTTCGTACGAAACACTTCAAAATTAACCAGAAAAGTTTGCTCTCATCATTTTCATTTAAACTAACGAAAATATCACGACTTAACCTAACTAATCATCAAGGGTGTACAGTTGACCTAACCGGGCATTCAGTTGACCTAACCGAGCCTTCAGTTGACCTAACCTGGCCTTCAGTTGACCTAACCGGGCATTCAATTGGCCTAACCTGGCATTCAATTAACCTAACCGGGCATTCAATTAACCTAACAGGTTAATATTGGTTATTTCACCTAAATATCTTCTGATCTTTTCATATTAAACACTCACTGTCACATTTCGGGCAAGTTAAGGATGAGAGAATAACGCCGTAATTGATAAAAACATCCAATCCTTTGTCTTCATCTAGGGCACATGACGAATCAAGTTCTCAAAGTCAAGATCACACGAATGGCACGTCATAATTCTATCACAAACACCACTAAATTGAATCCAATTAGAAAAAAAAAATAGCCAGAACAAAACCCATCCAACTAATTAAGTGGCAGAGTAGCGAAAAAATAGCCCAATCAGAAAAAATATTTTATGAAAAAAAGTACATTATAGCCAAAACAGGAAATATACTGTATTTTATTAAAAAAGTACATTTGAACAAATTTGCACAACATAAGATATATATTTTCTTAGTCAGTTTTGAATGGCAATTCAATATATTGCACTGTTTTAACCGTGCGTGAGCGGGTTAAAAGACGAATATTAACCATAGACTATTCTGCTGGCCATGCTTGCTGTTATGCGTAAAATTTAATGTGTGGCGCTCGGAAAGATACTGTGATTGGAAGAACCTTGCTAGAAGCTTAAAATTGCACACAAAATCCAAAGATCATATGTATAATCACATTGCCCTTACTCATTTATCCAAACAATCTTATTCAATATTGGAACTATTAAATGTACAAGAAAAGCAGGCTAGAATTAGGGATAACCTTACAGTAACAAAGAATCGTGAAATGCTTAAGCGTTTGATTGATGTAACATGCGTAATGGGGAAGCAAGCACTGCCGTTCCATGGCCATGATGAGTCACGTGACTCTATTAACCGTGGCAATTTCAAAGAAATACAGGGTGTACATAAAGTCAGGATCTATTTTTGTGAAGCACTTGGAAATTATATGGAATTCAATCATAAAATGATAAAGTGGTAACATTTATTAAATAATTAAGAGTAGGATTCGACGTGACGCCCATCAGTATCCATGCACAGCTCAAATCGTTCCGCAGCATTTCTAAACACATTCTGGAGCATTTGCGGGGTTATGTTATCTGCAGCAGTTCGTATACGTGTACGTAAGTTTTCAAGACTCGTAATCTTCGTCTGATAGACGTGCGATTTGATAAAGCCCCATGCAAAGAAATCTAAAGGGGTTAAATCTGGTGATCTCGCTGGCCAAGGTCTGTTGCTTCCGCGTCCGATCCAGCGATTTGGAAAACGTCCATTGTTCAGGATTATCTAAATGGACGTTTTCCAAATCGCTGGATCGGACGCGGAAGCAACAGACCTTGGCCAGCGAGATCACCAGATTTAACCCCTTTAGATTTCTTTGCATGGGGCTTTATCAAATCGCACGTCTATCAGACGAAGATTACGAGTCTTGAAAATTTACGTACACGTATACGAACTGCTGCAGATAACATAACCCCGCAAATGCTCCAGAATGTGTTTAGAAATGCTGCGGAACGATTTGAGCTGTGCAGGGATACTGATGGGCGTCACGTCGAATCCTACTTTTAATTATTTAATAAATGTTACCACTTTATCATTTTATGATTGAATTCCATATAATTTCCAAGTGCTTCACAAAAATAGATCCTGACTTCATGTACACCCTGTATAACATTGTAAAAGAAGCTCCCTTTTTCTCGTGTGAGGTAGATGAAACCTCAGATATATCTGAAACGGCACAGTGTTCTATTGTCGTAAGTTGTGTTAACCGTGGAAGTTATATTAAAAAATATTTTCTAGGCTTTTATGACATTAGTGAAGATAGGAGTGCGGCGGCATTGTGTGAACTGATAATGAAAGTACTTGACCAATTTAGTTTTAGAGAAAAATTGATAGCAAAAACCTATGACAGAGCTAATGTAATGGCCGGAGAATTAAACGGTTTTCAAGCTCATATCCGTAGACTTGCCCCAAAAGCAATTTTCACCTATTGCTTTGCTCATCGATTAAATTTAGTATTACAGCAGGGTTGTAGTGCCATCCATTCTGTTAAGCTCTTCTTTGGATGTCTTCAAAGTATTCCTCCATTTTTCAACAAATCTACAAGCCGAACGAGTTTTCTTGATCGCATAGTGGGTAAAAGAATGTCAAGAAACAGTGCAGTAAGATGGAATTCTAACGCCAAAATTATTCATGCTGTGTCATTCGAAAGAGTAAAATTGATACAAGTTTTTGATGAAATAATAATTAGCTGTCCGACATCTTCAACCATATGTCACCAAGCTGAGGGCCTGAAAAACAAGCTTTGTGAATATGAGTTTGTGTTTTTACTGCACATATTTAATGATATATTCATGAAGACGGAAATTTTATATAATGTGCTTCAGAAAAAAGTCATTGACAGTGGACTTTGTGTAAATCAGGTAAACTTCTGCATTTCATGGCTTCAAACCAAGAGAAATGAAGCGACTGCCAACGAGTACATAAAGAGAGCACAAGCTGAAACTGGTAAAAGTCCCAACTTTAAAAGAAATGAACAGCCATCAGAATCTGAAAACCCAGAATCAAAATATTGCCAGCTTTACTTCTTTATAATCGATATAGTCCAGGCAATCTAGAGCAAAAATAGCTTCAACCTGGGCAAAATTGCTTCAGAAGCTTTCTAAACTGTTTCCAGCTCAGAAACCATTGCAGAATAACATATCCAAAATCCGACAAAATTGGACCCCGGGAACACCCCAAAATGAAATTCAAAATGGCGGACTGGCAGTTTCCTACGAAATACAATAAATTTTAATTTCGCTTTGTAGAGAGAGTTGAGACGTTTTTCTTGATCAGTAAAATGTTTTAAAACACATTTCCGTTTCTAAATTAACCTATATGACACTAAAAATTGTATTAGGCGGCTAGTATTAAACTATGACGTCACGTAATGTAAATAAAATATACTGTATGGAGTGTATGTGAGAATGGACATTGCTACATCTTTATAAACTTATATTATATACAACTCTTTAATTCCTACTACCCACTATCAAATCTGCGTATTTGTGCTTGTCATTTTCTTTAAAACTGTTATTATGTACTCCTTTTAAATACTGCAACACAGTTTATTAATTTGTGTTTTCTGTTTCAGACTGACTCGGTGTGCGTCCGCCTTCAAGAATGCAGACCCCTGAAGAATTGTGCGTGATTTGTAAGGAGAAATTGGACAGCGGACAGGAAGTGGTTCACATCTCGCAAAAAGGAGCAGATGGTATAAATGCATCCAGCCGCAGCCGTGGAAGCGATGTTGTTGCAACAGCTGGAATAAGTGTTCACGTTGTATGTAGGAAAAGGTTTACGGATAAAAAGACCATTGAAATAAAGAAGCGACAGACCGCAGCCGAGGCAATACCAAGAAAAAGTGCTCGTTTTCATGAATACGCATTTTCCAGTGCTACTCACTGTTTGTTTTGTGATACCTTTGTGGACTTTTTTTCCAAACACAAACCAAAATCAGAGCATGTCAAAATAAGAACTACAGAGTTCTCCGAAACCATAAAAAGGTGCTGTGAAAGCCGCTGCGATGAATGGTCGTTTAATGTAAAAGGCCGTCTGGAGTATTATCTTCGTGATCTTCCTGCTGCAGATTGTGTCTACCATCACACCTGCAGCGTAAATTTTCGAAGTGGAAAAAACATTCCTCGCGCATACTCCTCCGACGATCATGATTCGAAGAAAGGGAGACCAACTAATGAAGAGCAACACCAAGCATTCCTTCAGACCTGTGCTTACCTGGAAGAGAATGATGATGAACAACTGTTGATTGGAGACCTAATTTCCAAAATGGAGGAATATCTTCAAGGAAGTCAGAGCTCTGTCTACGAACGCAGGCACATGAAGAGAAAGCTTTTAGAACGTTACGGAGACAAGATCATAATATCAGGTGAAAGTGGGAAGGCAGATGTAGTAACACTACGAGAGACAGCTAATGAAATTCTTATAGATTATCACAAAAAGTCGAAAGAATGTGATATAGATATAGAGCTACAGAAGATTTACCAGTAGAAGCTGCTGCAAAAATAATCAGAAGTGATATCAAGTCTGTCGACTCGCCTAGAAAAGATGTGTATCCATCTCCAAATGACATCACTGCAGAAAGTGCTCTTGATTACATTCCCAACAGTCTGAAATTGCTATTATCAAAAGCATTTGCGGGACAGGATGCTTCAAGAAAAATAGGTGCAATTGGGCAGAGCATTATGCAAGCAACCCGTCCTAGAGGATTACTATGTCCACTACAGATCGGTTTGTCGGTTCAGCTACACCACAACTTTAGGTCAAGGTACCTTATTGACGTTCTCCATCAGCTGGGTTACTGTTCGTCGTATGCAGAAGTAACAAGATTCGAAAGAAACGCGGCGCTGGCAAGTGGGTCTGGCTCTTTTACTGTTGATGAAAACACTGCAGTCCTTCTAGCAGCAGATAACGTCGATCATGATGTCTGCACTTTGGATGGGAAGAATACCTTTCATGGAATGGGTATGATTGCCGCAATAACTCCGAAGATCAAGATCCACCCTTCTATTCACAGGCGTAATGTTGGTGACAATGACATTAAGAAGATTGCAACCGTTGACATTAGGGAATATAGACACGCGAGAAGCATGTTGAGGGACATCTCATTCCGCGAACTTCCAGTACCCACTGCCACCATAAGTCGACTTAGTCTTCTCTGGCAGATATCTTCAGCAGAAAGATCAGGTCCAAGTTGGTCCGGAACAATGCAGGCAATTCACGGTGGATCAAGTGTCTCACATCCAGGTGTGGCGTCGATCATGTTCTTTCCCATCATAGATATGTCGCCAACTGACATGACCTGCATATTTTCGACATTACTATATTTGAGCAAGATAGCACGCGATCAAAAAGTCCCATGCATTATTACCTTTGATCAGCCTTTGTTCTGGAAAGCTTCCCAAATCATCAATGAACAGAGAGACCTGCAGGACATTGTTTTAATGCTGGGATCATTTCACACTCTGATGAATCTTTTGGGAGCAGTCGGTACTCTTATGAATGGTTCAGGATTGTCTGAAGTACTTCAAGAAATATACGGACCAAATGCCGTGCAACACATGATGTCTGGAAAACCTGTTTCAAGAGCGATACGTGGTCATATGATAGTAGATGTAGCTCTTAGTACCTTACTAGTCGCAGACGTTTTCCCTCGTAATGAAGATGGAACTCCTCATGACCTCCATAAGGAAGCTTGTGACCTGCTCGACGATGTTATGACCGCCAAACAATCAGTTGAGGATGTGGAATCTTCGAATGCATTGTCTCAGATTGCTACCACTTTGGATGCGAAGAAAACTGACCTACAATCTACTTCGCAAACAAGTCAACTCTGGTTGGAATATCAGCGAATGATCAACATTGCACGTTCCTTGATAACAGCAGACAGAACCGGCTCGTGGGATTTGCACTTGCAAGCTATGCTGGAGACCATCCCCATAATTGCAGCAGCCGGACATCACAATTACCTGAAATCGATATACCTGTACCTGCAGAAAATGTTAAGTTTGCCTTCTGAAAATCCAGCCGTTAACAAAATGTTCCAGGAAGGTAAGTTTGTAGTAAGAAGAAGCGACAGATTATGGGCCGGACTCGGCACAGACCTGGTGATAGAACAAGTACTAATGCGTTCCCTGAAAAGCAGAGGCGGACTGACACGCGGAAGTGGATTTACAGACATCCAAAGGACAACGTGGCTCTTTTCTATGCCTCTGTGTTCCACTTATAACTTAGCAATGCAGGAATACACCAGAGTTTTGTTCGAAAGTAGTGAACAGCACAAGGAAATGAGGGGAAGTAGACAAATCAGGGACAGTAATGACATGAAGAAAGTACTTGAACGTCTGGAATCCTTATCCCCATTCCATTCTACCTCGGGTCTCTGCAACATTGTAACAGGGCTAACTGCTGATCCTGGAGTTAACGTTCATCAATTGCATTCAATCGGTACGAACATTGTCGTAAAAATTATTGGGAAACAAGCCTTTACATATTCTGCCCAAAGATCTGACAAAGTGAAAACACTAGGATCTGCTTCTGCCGTTGTGATCACTGATGCTTCAGATATAGAAGTAGATCCTGCACTACTGTTTCAGAGAATGATGACTGTTGCCACTGGCGGAGACATGAATCTTGAAGATGTCATGTGTTACGAACTGTGTGCATATCCTCCTGCATTGTTCGAATCACGAAGTATCTTGAGGAAACCCGATAAGTCTCAGCTAGCTCATGCAATAATCAAATACACTGACACTTTACGCATGGAAGAAGTTCAAGAAATTCAGTGCACAGACCAGTACGTATTGGATGGTGGATCTCTACTACATCGTGTTTCCTGGCGTCAAGATGAAACATATGACAGCATCGCCAACTCATATGCCGATTTCACTCTGAAAACATATGGAAAAGCAATCATTGTTTTTGATGGCTACAGCAGCTCTCCTACGATCAAGGACATGACCCACAGAAGACGCAGCACCAAGACAAGCAGAAATGTGAATCTCAGTCCAAGCATGAAATTTGTTGGCCAGAAGGAACACTTCTTGGCTAATGAAAACAACAAGCAAGCATTTATTTCCCTCGTAGGTGAGATGTTGAAGAAGCACGGGTGTACTGTTCACAACGCAGATGGGGATGCTGATGTGGACATCGTTCGCGCAGCAGTTTCCTCATCAGAAAATGCAACTACAACAGTAATAGGGGAAGACACCGACTTGCTGATTCTCCTTCTGTACCATGCCAAGGACAGTGGTTTCAAGTTGTACTATCGCAGCGATATAAGACGGGGACCATCTCCTAATCCTGTGTATGATATTCTCAGCATTCAATCAGTGTTAGGCAATGACATCTGCAAGTATCTCCTGTTTGTGCATGCTTTCACGGGCTGTGATAGCACATCCAGAATTTTTTCGATCGGTAAAGCCAAAGCATTCGACACACTGATGAAGGTGGCTGAACTCCGTTCAGTTGCAAATACATTCTGTTCTGATTGTTGCCAACACTCTGACATTGAAGCCGCTGGAAGAAAGGCAATGCTTCTGTTGTATGGCTGCAAAACACTTGAATCCACTAACGCACTACGTCATCGAATGTTAGTTGAAAAGGTAGCTACAGCTAAATCTTTTGTTACACCCGAACGTTTGCCACCTACCGATGCGTCCACAAAGTACCACAGCTTTCGCACATACTTTCAAATACTAATCTGGAAGTCTACAGAAGAGAAGATCGATGCAGAACAGTGGGGTTGGTATGTAAAGAATAATTCCTACTACCCTACAGCCTGCGACAAGCCACCAGCTCCAAATTATCTACTCAACATGATCCGCTGCTCCTGCAAGACGAAATGTGCTACTTCAAGATGTGGATGCAAGCGTAATGGAATGCCCTGTTCAGCCGCTTGTGGCGAGTGCCAAATCAGTGGTTGCGATAACAACCCAAGTACCGGTAATCTATCCGATGATTGTGATGAAGAGGATTAATTTCTGTGTTTGTGACCAGGTATCACTTCTTCTGTAATGAACATAACTTGAAACTGGAAAAAATAATTGTTATATTATTGATTATAAAAATCTGTAAAAAGCTATATAACATTATATTTGCGTAATAACTGGTTGTGTTGTATATTGTTGAATTATTTAAAACATTACAACTGAAAGAAAAAGCATAAAATGTATCTCTATAAATAAAAGCGTAAATTATATATATTTTTTTTTTCGTAGGAAACATCCAGTCCGCCATTTTGAATTTCATTTTTGGGGGTGTTCCCGGGGTCCAATTTTGTCGGATTTTGGATATGTTATTCGGCAATGGTTCCTGAGCTGGAAACAGTTTAGAAAGCTTCTGAAGCAATTTTGCCCAGGTCTAACTACAAATTGCCTGGACTAATAATATTGTTAAACAGTTAGAGCTAAGATTTTCGAATATATCAGCATTAAAATTTCGCCAATTAACAGACTCAAACAGCTTCATAGAATTTAAAAATTCATTTCCAACAGAGTTCCTGGATTCCTTAATGCAAACACACCAACCTCTTTTTAACAAACAAAACCTTCGTAATGAACTTGAAATACTATACGCAGATCAACATAAGGATATTTTTCGAAACGTCGATCTTCCAACTCTTCTAAAACGATTTGTGGACAGTGGAATGTGCGAGATACCTCCGGAAGTATATAAATTGATTTGTCTAAATGCAACAATACCGGCAACAACGACTTCTGTAGAAAGAAGCTTTTTCTGGGCTAAAACGTATTAAGACGTACTTGCGAAGCACAATGACACAACACAAGAAAGGATCTCTTCGCTAGCAACAATTTCAATTAAAAAAATAACTCTAAATCAACTGGCAAAGAGTTCTGATTTGTATGACAAAGTAATTACAAGATTTGCTAAGATGAAAGAAAGAAGAATTTCATTAATATACAAATCAGGTAAAGTCTAAGTTTATTCTTCATTACGTAGCATTTCCTGATTTTATTTTTTGTAGTACCGTATCTTTCCAAACTTCCAAACACTGGTAAAATACTTCCATATAATGTTTATTGTTTGTCATATGTTATATATGTGTTATGCCACGAGTTAGGTTATTATACGGGATATATATATACAAATTTTGTATTCTTATTCTACACACTGCTCGGAGTTTCCTTTGGGCTCCTAAACAACATACTGCAATTACACCGCTATGCGCCTCCCCTACCCGTTGCATATGCCCTCCCTCTTTTTAAATTGAAATGAAATTGAAACCAATTCTTTGAATTAAAAAAACCTGATAAATGACAACGATTAAAGTAAATAATGATATAAGTAAAGTTAAAGTAAGTTTTATATATATATATATAATAAGAAATCTTTCTCCGTATATTACTTAAAGAATCAATTGAAGCATACTGAATCAAAATATTCACCTTAAGAAATTTATTTGAAGCATATTAAAACCAAAATATTCACCTTAAGAAATTTAAAATCGTAAATTACCGACACCACTGGCCTTTCCATTGGAACACAGGTAGCTTTTTTCTCGACTCCAGTACATCCAAAATAAATTATGTCTGTTTTCGTAACCAATTCTATCTTGTGATGCTTCTGTTACCACATTTACAGCATGCTCTACTCCCTGGCTGTGACAGAGAAAAGGAATAAGCTGAAGTGGTTCATTTCGAACGTTAAGAAGATCATCATTTGTCAAATTCTGTAAAATAGGTGGACGGGTGATGGTTTCGTTGTCCCAGTCGATCATGTTAGGATAATCGACTGCTTCAAAGTTCAGTGTTTTTGGCAGCTCAAAATTTCTCGCATTGGTGCTCCTAGTTCTTGCTCGAATGATATGCTGAAGAGCCAGCTCTCTGACCTCTCTTCTTGTGTCTGTTATCATTGAGAGTAAGGTATTCTCTGGGTGGGAAAAATAGGCGTTATTTCTGAGGACACGCTCCATAATAGGGTGGATCGATTTTACATTTGTTTCGATTTCCATATTCTAATAGAGACAAAAACTTGCGCATGCATGAGAAACTAGCCTCTGCGAAATCTTAGCTTAATAGGTAATCATCTTCTGCCCCCGGCAAAGCGATGAAAATCATATTTTAGTAGTCAAAAACGTATTTTTAAACCCTAGCCTAGAGTCATAAAATTTTGCGTGTGTGTTGTTATTTCATGCCTAAGCAACGATATAAATGCTATGGGAAATATATAAATGCATTATTTAAGACAAAGAGCCGATCTGAAAATATATTATACATATTTTCAGATCGGCTCTTTGTCTTAAATAATGCATTTATATATTTCCCATAGCATTTATATCGTTGCTTAGGCATGAAATAACACACACGCAAAACTTTATGACTCTAGGCTAGGGTTTAAAATTACGTTTTTGACTACTAAAATATGATTTTCATCGCTCTGCCGGGGGCAGAAGATGATTACCTATTAAGCTAAGAGTTTGCAGAGGCTATTTTCTCATGCATGCGCAAGTTTTTGACTCTATTAGAATATGGAAATCGAAAACAATGTAAAATCGATCCACCCTACTCCATAATCATCCGATGCTTTTTATCTAAGCCTTTAAGCAAGTGCATGATATACCAAAAATTAGATGCTCCCTCATTTGCTTTTGGATGAGACTTTATCCAAAACCAGCCTGGAGCGTAAACCAGCATTATAATTTTTACTAGGTCTTGAATGTTTTTGTCTGGATTCCGTGTAGAGACATACTGTATAAGCGCAGGAACCTGTTTGCTCGTGTTAGCCATCTTACATGATGGAGGGCACCTGGGGATCTGGTGGCTAACGCTTGTGAGATGCGTCCAGATTGTATGCTAATGCATATTTCATACATATATTTTGGGTCACTGCTGAAACTTTTAACAATGTCGGCTGAAACTTCTTTAATGTTGCCCTCTACAGTAGGGTGTGACAGTTGCCCCAACTTTGTCCTATAATGCTGTTCAAACGTTTGGTGTTGCATATTGACATAAAAAATACCCACGTGCAATTTATTGAAGATTCATGCATATTCGAGTGAGCACCAGCAATTTGAAAAATAGAGATTTTGCTTATACGGCATACGCGCCTATATATGAGATTACACAACCATCATAAGGGATATTAACACAAATCATTTGCCTGTCTTAATTAAAAGCTGTTATCACTAACACAAAAAAGTTAATCATTCTTATTCTCTCATGGTACATTAAGGGGTTTTATCATATATTCACAAGGTATTATTTCTCTAGAGCAAGAAACCATGATTTCTGTTCGGAAACAGATGATCGTTTGCGCTGATTAGGAACGCGGAGTCTGTCATTTTCAACTACTTGAAGGACTTCTTGAAAGCGCTCCTCATCCCTGGCAACATTAAGAAAGTCATGGCAAAGTTTTACACCACGCTCTGCAGCCTCATTGACGACCTGAAGCTTGTCCACAACCCTTTTCATGTTCAGGTAGTCGTCATGATCCGCCCATTCACTGGCTGGACTGTGGAGAAACTGATAGGGCATGCCTAAAATGGTGAAGAACCGGCTTGAGTCAGGCCCAATTAGGTCCACCAGGGCAGTGCCACTTTCTGGGACAGGGGGAAGATATGGCTTTCCATAGCCCCCATGATTGAGCCCCACTCTCTTAGTAACTTCAGTGCCTTCATGGCAAAGAAGGGCCTTCCTCATCTCCTCTTTTGTCCTTTCTTGTACTTGGGACGAGAACAAAGCCAGTGGGGCCAACTCCTCAGTTAGGTACCAAGTGTGTCTACCGAGTGCCACACGTGCTTTGTCAACTATTGTGGCGTCATATGGGGCAAATTCAGCCAAGGTTTCGACCAAATTCAAGTCATTCAGTGGCGCACTTGCTGGAACGGGGCAAACAATCCACCATGGGACATAAACAGCGACTGTGAACACAGCAAACCGTTCTAACTTGCTGATTTGACTTTTAGTCACAACCTCGGCTTTGGGAAACTGCTCTTTGATCTGGCCTGACAAAAGAACAATCTTAAGGGTATAGAGCAGTTTAGCCATCCACCTTGCTTTGTGAAGTGCGCCGGGGTAGACCATTGTGAAGTTCACTGGCTCGGATCCTTTAGTTACAAGCAGCAGACAAAGCTCTACCAGCTCCTTGTAGTCGCCACGTGTAAATGGTTGGGCTAGAGATTCACGGAAGAAGTCAGCCATCTCCTGCTGGCGCTCCTCAAACACTCCAGGCATTGCGGGGTAGTAGTATTTCTTTTTTTCATTGTACGCCAGTTGAGAGAAATGGTTCTTGAACCTAGAAATGCAATTATTGGGATTATTGTATTTCGTACTAATCTATAATAGCCTATTGTTTTAGGGGTATTAAGATTGATATGATCGATCATTTGCTTGGTGTTAGTATATCTTATAAGTCTAATAAAAGAAATTCCACTAAATTTGTTCATTAGATAATAATATTCCTTGTTATTTTGTAAAGCTTATGACTCACCTCTGGAAAACCATTATGTTTGGACTTGAAGAGCCCTCCACTTTCAAGCAATCCCAGCAAACACCTAGGATGACTTCGCCCACATGCCTGCGACAGGCGCACCAGAATACGGCACGCTCTAATTCCTTTTGGAGGGAGACGCAAGCAGCTGTTTTTTGTCCTGAAAAAAAAATCTAATTGTAGTTTAAGGCCACCATTTCAGGCACGTGCTTTTTGCAGATTTCTGTTAAATCATTCACTGTATTTTGGTATTAATGTCGTGATAAATTCACGCTGATGTTTGAAATAGGTTTACCTGTATTGGATGAAGTTGTGTCGAAAACCATACCAACGACATTCTGTTCACACCCCCAATCGACCAGAAGTTGTTTGGTTGCTGTTGATATCAAGTCTCCTTGAACCAGGCCAGCTTTTTGAGTCAAATGCGGAAGAGGTGGGACTCCAAGAAGCTTTGTGCCATTGACACCAGACACAAGAATGGGCAGGCGGTCATCAGTGCCTTTGGAATCCAGCGTGTCCATAAGTTTACCATCCCAGTGCACCAGTACTTTGTCTGATGGTTGCCATTCATCCATGATTTTTAAACTTATTTCTGACACGATGGAAGCTCGGTATCGGTGGGCCGTCCTTGCATTTAGACTCAGCTTTGATGTATCTCCACCACATGCAGATACAAGGGAGTACACAATTGCACTCAGCTGGGTCGGCGAGATGTTGTTTCGAACACTGCATGAAACAAGTTCTGCCGACTTCAGAATATCATGGGGCACAAAAATTGAAACTCCCTCTTTCACTGTTCTCCGATGTTTTCTCTTTGGTTCAGCAGTGCTGGCCTCATCAATGTCATCGTCCTCATCAGAGCTAATAGGTGAATCAATATCAGCCTGTACATTCTCAGCATGATCACATTGCTCTCTCTCTTGTCGCTTCTCTTCTCGCATCTGCCTTTTCTGTCGCTTCTGAACCTTTTCTGTGAGTACTTTGTTTACTCCAGAGTAGGTAGCTACTCTGTCACTTAGCACGCTTTTCATAAAGAGTATGTCAGTATCGATGGCATCTTGTTCGGCCTGAGTTTTCCCCTTTTTCGCAGCCGCCATGTCTTTCAACACTGTGTTCTTATAAAATTTCATCGTCAGACTCAATTCTGATTTAAACTTCATAATTCCAGGATCATCAGCCCGTCTTCTATCCTCATTCTTTTTCATAAGCATCCTGTAGTCTTTGTCATAGTAAGTTTTAATCACTCGGCCAATATTGTTCCTGCCTGTAATGGTCGGGACATTCGCCTTCTGGTAATGCAAAAGCACATTGTCAATGGTGGCAGATAAAGCCTGGTCCCAATGCATATCCCGAAGGTTTGCTAACAGACATAGTAAGACCTGCCTATTAGTTGGCAGTTTGCAGCCCTTTATTTCCTTTTCTTCTTCTCGGGGTACGGTGCCAATAACATTCTGACATACTCATCATCTTGCCGTGTATCCATGATTAAATTCTCTATTCACAACATCAAATCACTGTCAAGGGAAAAGAAAAGAGCATCATTAAAATTAAATGCAATAAAATAATACGTGGAAAATTTGTGGGTCAGCGTTCCAGACCCGGAAATGAAAATCTGATAAAATGTGCTATTTTCACACTTATTTATGAAGTTCATAAGCTGAAATAGCAATACTTGCTGGTACGACGGTGCTAGCTCAAACATGCACCGATCTCCAAGAAAATGTACAGGGGTGTTTCCTAGATAAATACACAACACTAAAACTTTGAACAGCATTGTAGGACCATTTTTTGATTTTTGGAGGGCAACGGTCACACCCTACTCTACAGGGGAGGGGTATAATCAACTATATCCAGTTTGGTCAAATCTTCTTGGAGTTTATTTCCAAGAGAACCTTTGAAGGTGTTTGGTCCCGAAGTTTTTCCATCAATTGCTTCAAATACGTGCCCGAAGGGCAGTTCGTTTGCATGCAAAAGGCAAATCAGCCATTGTACCGGCCTGTCCAGATATAATTCAATCAATTTTAGCACTCCGCCAATCCTGCCAGTGTTCACTGGGGTGCCATCGCATAGCAAAGCTTTGAGGGATTCTTTGCTATTAGAATCAACTATAAAAGTTATTATTTCATCTGCAATACAACAAGCAGTTCCGTTATCTGGAGCTATATGATCCATGTAAACATCACCAGGTTATTTGACTATTACATAATGTTCTTCGTACTCCATTCCCTTCTTTGTCTTAGTTTGATCTTTTCTACCACCAAATCCGATGCCTTCAGTCTGTGTGTTCTCTGATTTCACTTTGATTATGTTCTTTTTACCTACACGTATTCTCTCTCTTTCCACTTTTTTCCTATCCAACATATTGGTTTCGTCTAATATTCCCATATTCTTCAAAGCTGCATTTACTATAGCTGCAGTAGCTCTGTAACTTACACGGTATATATCTGCTGTTATTGTTAAGTTATCATAAATAATTCTGTTCTGATGGTTTTCTCTCAGCTCAAAATCGGGAACAAAGTCAATATCGTCGCTGTCATCATCAATTTCCATGCTCTCATCTTCCATAATATATAAAGGGTCCAATTTGCTGGTTGAGGCGACATTCATATCTAGGCTTATCTTGGCTCTTCTTTCTAATCCTTTAACTCTATCGTGAGTCCTTTTTCTTGCGGAAGTCGTTACTCTGTCGATTGGTCCTAGTTGGTTTTTTCTTTGTTTCTGCCCCACAAAAGACTCCCACTCAATCATTGGAACTCTAATATCACATCTGCAATCCGTCCGATTGATTTTTTTATCGTAACAAGTACAAGTGCAAATATCAAACATTTCATCGAATGTCTCCACCTTCTGCTGAAAGCTGTTGTTTCTTTGTTTTAATGGTACTTTATTTAGCTCTGATGCAGATTCTATTAATCGTTCAACTTTTATAGCTATTCCTTCAAATCCTATATGTGGAAAGGAAAATTTCTCCCAAATGGCTTCCACATCTTTAGTGACAATTCTGTAACATCCTTTTGCTGTTCTAGAACCTTTCGAAATCAGTTCTTCTCGTTTTCTTACCAATAAATAATGCCTAAATACGTTAGCCTTTGAAGGAGTCATTGAAGGTGGAAATTCTGCAGGGTGACCAAATGTTGAATTGTGCGTGTTGCTTCTTGTCGCCATGATTTCACTTATTTAGGCCTAGTAGCATTAATAACAAGAAACTAATTGTTAAATTCTAGCAACTGAATCATTCAATCTGAATTTAATAGAACTCATTCGGAATTAAATCATAACTCATTCAATCATAAACAATCTGAAAATAACAATCTGAAACGAAACAAAAAAGTGACAATAATTTATAATCATCTAATCTATCTAAATTAATCTATGTAATCTATTCAATCTATCTAAAACCCTATCAAAATAATCTATCCAAATTAATCTAATCCACTTAATAAGACTTAATATAATGTATGATTGTCACATTTGGGGTTTATATCTGTCGAGAGAGTAAAATGGGGGGAATGCTATGGAAGGGGTAAGGGGGGTCGCATATACACATTTTTTTTACAAGATGTTGAGATCATCATTTCCCACTACGTGCATACTGTGGAATTGGAGAAACTCGATTTTTGATGCATTTGCGGGGTTATGTTATCTGCAGCAGTTCGTATACGTGTACGTAAGTTTTCAAGACTCGTAATCTTCGTCTGATAGACGTGCGATTTGATAAAGTCCCATGCAAAGAAATCTAAAGGGGTTAAATCTGGTGATCTCGCTGGCCAAGGTCTGTTGCTTCCGCGTCCGATCCAGCGATTTGGAAAACGTCCATTTAGATAATCCTGAGCAAAAGTGATGCAAGCGACAAGACGAGAGGCTGTTCTTGTATGAAGTTACTCTCTTGCAACCTACTTAGATCCACGTTACAAAGCTAAGTTATTTTCACCTAATACATTAGAACGAGTTAAATCATCACTTGGCAAAGCAGTTGAAGAGCTTCAATCTCTTGAATCTGTCGCTTCGCCACCCACCAAAAGAATAAAAGTTTGAGTGACAGAACCAACACCTTCAACAAGCAAATCTATCACAGAATCTGTGTCTCAGTTTCTTGAGTCAAGCAGCAATGACGAGACCTACGCGATGTCAAAAGATGTAGTAAAAATGATCGAGAGCTATCACCAAGAAAAACGCCTGGCTGCATGTGACAATCCTATTAGTTGGTGGAAAAATACGCAGAATATCTATCCATACTTGAGTAAACTTGCAAGGAAACATTTAGCCTGTCCTCCAACAAACGTACCAAGCGAGAGATTATTTAGCAGTGCTGGATTAATATATGATGAAAAGAGAAACAGACTGGCAGCAGAAAAGGCAGAAAACTTAATGTTCCTTAAGCATAACCTTCCTATAATTAAGTTTGAACATTAAACGATGAACATCTTAGTTTACTTTATTTTAATTACTCATTTATAAATATGCCTAATAAAACTTTAAACTTAATATAAATAGTTATCAAGCTAATTAAAGATCTCTTTCTATAAGGGTGGAGGTTGGGGAAAGAGGTCGGTGGGGTGCATTTGAGTTGGGTTCACGTCCCGCATCCTGGTAACACAATTATGGTTTCTAATTGTGGCTGAAACTCAACAAAATATAACGAATTTATTTGCAGACGAATTCACTAATTGATTTCTATATTAGTTAGATGCTTGATATTATTTTATATGTTCAGAGAAAAGTACAGCAATTATTGTACAATTAATCAATTATACTACATTATAGCTACAGCTCTCTCTATATAATAACTTATTATATACGTTAAACACAACAAATCTCGAATATATCCTAAAAAATAACGAAAATGTAGACATCCGCATCCGCGTCCGCATCCGCATCCGCGGATGTGAAAAAAATGACATCCGCTACATCACTAATATATATATATATACACACACACACACACACACTGCCTTCTAAACACTACAAGGTGTCCCATAAGTCCGGCATCATAGGAAAAATAATTAAAAAAGGCAAAACAAAAGCTTTTATTTACAGAACGTGCTCAATATGTCCACCATTGTTTTCAATACACAAATTCAGACGTGATACCCAATCAGCAAGCACACAGTGAATGATGTCAGGAGTAATGGTGTTACACGTCCCAATAATGCGCTGCCGCAAATGTTCAACACTCCTAATTTTCTCTGCGTATACCAGCGCTTTCAAGTGGCTCCAGAGATAAAAATCTAGTGGCGTGAGATCCGGGCTTCAAGCTGACCATTCCACAGGCCCTCGACGTCCTATCTAATGACCAGGGAATTGTTGGTACAGGTATTCCCTTACTTGGGTGCTGTAATGTGCAGGAGCGCCGTCTTTCTGGAACCATGTTAGGAAATTTCTTCTTCGTTCAAGACACTGGGAAATGCTTCTTCCTTGAGCATACGTAGGTAGGTGCCTTCAGTGACATGTTCATCGAAAAAGAGGGGGCCTATGATGCGATCCTTCCAAATGCCACACCATACCATCACCCGAGATGCACCTTGTTCCTTTGAAGAGGTATACCAGTGAGGGTTGTTTTGAGACCAGTAGCGGGTGTTCTGTCGATTTACCTCACCATTTCCATAAAAAACAGCCTCGTCACTGAACAGAATGGTGGACAGGAAATTGGCATCCCGAGGCTAGCATAGACATTATGGCCTGTAGAAAGAGAAAAATATGAATTATGGTTTGTAGAAATAGAAAAATCTGAATTTCTCCTATGATGCCGGACTTATGGGACACCCTGTATATCATAACATTACTATGGAAATAAAATATAACGGTATGCGCTACTTTAAATTACTATTTTATAATATGATTAAGAGAGAAATTTGTATATTAGGACGGAATTTGTTTTAAATAACTCGTTGCTTTGAAGTTTCCATAGGGATGATGGGTAGGCCCTAGGGCCTAGTGATTCATATTTAATGGAGATGTTTTCACCTTGGTAGAACAGTATATATATATTTAGACCGTTTCACGATTATATGGTAATTTTTCAAATTGAATTTTGATAAACGCACACACTTTTATTTTTTTATATAAAGGAAGAAAAACAAATAGACAAAATATCATTTTATTTGAATGATAAAAAGGCACCCCTCAGATGGCACTTCTTTTACATTAATGGATAATTAGAGCAAATATAAGACTGAACGAAAAATATGTTTTAAAACAAAGCGACTTAAATTCTATTTAAGACATATATTGATTAAGAATATAGGGATTTCAGTGGCTGAGGGACCTCCTTTCTCTGATTTTCAATGATTTGAAAGGCCAGTTGTCTCTCTTCCTCACTCTTTGTGAGCTTCTCATTAAACTCTGTAGCCAGTTTGACTCCTCGTTCAGCACAGTCGTTGATTACTTTGACTGCCATGACCCGATTACGGTGCTCCTCAGTGTCTTCAAGTTTCCTGGGAATTTCTATTTTCAAACACTTGAAGAAGTCTTGTGTTTGAGTTGTGACAAAACTGGTAATCTTTAAGTCATTGGGGTTTTGCAACATTCGGGGGGTCCACCTTTCTTGCCCTCACTTTTCGAGGAGGCGCGTGGTGAAGGTTGTGAAGCATTAGAACCTTATCATCTTCAGTCACGAGGTTTGAGAAAAAGCCAAATCCTACAAGATCCTCACTCAAGTACCAACCATGGTTCTGAAGTTTTTTGAGGGCTGTAGCACCCACTTCCTTATCAACCTGGATCTTGTAGATATGTAGCATCTTGAGGAGGGCCAAATCATTTGCTGGAGCATCAATTCCAACTGGAGATGTATACCAAGCTTGAAGATAAACTGTCACTGAAAAGGCGATTATTCGTATCAGAGCTTGTTTTTCATGAGGGGTGAGAAGGAATTGGTTCCTAAATAAGTAAATTTTTAAGGAATAGATGCCTTTTCCCATCCATCTAGCTCTGCTGTAAGCTCCTGGGTAGTGGAATCTGCTATCAGAGCCTTTATTTGTTTTAGGCATTGGACAACCAAGGAAGATAAGTGCAAGTTCTAAGTATTCCCTGTAGTCACCTCGAGTGTGGCCCTCTTGAAGTTTGGAGTTGATGAAAGAAATAAGCTTGTCTCTGTGCTTCAAGATCCAATGATCTAAAGATTCTGAGGTGAGATCATTGGGTTCATAGGGCTTGTAATTCTGCTGATCAATGTTATCCCAACAATCTCTGAATCGATTGAATAAGGGAATTTGTGGACCCGAAGAAGAGAAAAACATGTAAAAAACTGCAGTGATAAGAAGCTCGTGGATATGGTGGCGGCATGCCAGAAAAAGGAGTGATCTCTGAAGGGCCTTTTGGATGATGGTACAAGCCCCAGCATGGATACCTGTATTGCTTGCAGTAGTATCAAAACAAAGGCCTGCTACCCACTCATTTACTTGTGGCCATTGCTTCAAGACATCTAAAACTGCTCTCCCCATTTCTTCTCCCGTTCCAGAAATAAGCTTTGGAATAGACAGTAATTTTTCTAATTCGCCTGCACCAGTCACAACAATGGGCATTACATCAATCTTACCCCCATGCATGGATGGAAGAAGCTTTCCATCAAAATGAATTATTAAAGGGGTATTTGGTTGGAAACTGGCTTTAATGTCTTCTCCCATCTGCATCCGTGTTGATCGCCGAGACCTGTAGATAGAGGATGATGAAAGTGTGATCTCTTCAATTTCCACTCCAGCAGCTGAAAGGGCAGGTGCCACAATGTGCATAGCAGCTCTTGCAGATGTTCCAGTGCGGTCCAGAGCAGCCAAGAACTTTTTATCCCTAACAATTACACCTGGTTCAAGCTTCTCCTTTTTTGAAGATGATGATGAGAGTGCTCTGTAGAACAATTCATCACCAGATGATTCTTCACTTCCTCCTGAACCGGAATTTTCACATTGGTTGAGATCCACAACCTTTGTCAATTGCCTCATTTCTTCCTTTGATTTCCTGCGGTTTTTCCATTCTTTCCATGCTTATCTGTCGTGTTTTTGCCTTTCTTGAAAACTCCTTGTCTTCTGGACCCATAATCATTTTCCGATCGTTCCTTTGATCCTTAAGAAAATCTTTATCCTCCTGCAATTTTATTTCTGTTTCCACTTCTGAATGAGCTACATCGAAAAGCTTCTTTAAGCTGGTGACAAATTCTGCTTCATTCTTCTCTTGGGTAGGAGTTCGTCGAGTTCGGTTCTTGACCAGCCCTTCATGCTTATTGTAAAGCCTTTTAAGCTTTGAGACAATATAAGGCTTGTGGATGTAATTAAGGAGGCTTTTTCCCACATAGCAATAACTTCGTTGGCTACAGTTGCGCAAGCTACAGAGACATTTTGCTTTCCCACCTTAATGTGATAAAAAAGACGTTTAAGGACATCACTGTTAGTTGGAAGCTGCTTCTCAGAAAAACCCTCTTCCAGCACTTGTCCGACCAACCAGACTTCACACTTGTTTCTGGTTTTTGCCATAATTCTGAGGGAAAAAGTTTTACCACCTGTTAGTCTTAATAATAATATAATATAATCATTAATCACTCACCTAAATTATATTATGACTTGATTACTGTAAGAAAGTTGTAAAGTAACATGAAGTAACCTTTCTAGAACAGTAAACTTGTGAAAGTATCAGTAATTATAGATGAAAAAGCAAATAAAACATCATATAATCCATAAAGGGAAAAAATGGAAATTCTAGAATAGTTATCCTGAAGGAAGAATTTTCTAGAATTCTCTCTAAAGAATATAGGGGGGTTACTGGACCACTCCTGAAAATGACCTACTTATCTTCCAATTTTATTTATGAATTTTATATACCAAATTTAAGAGGACATCACAAAATAAATAAATATATTTGCCAGAAAAATGAAAATTTTCTCATGAGGGGTAAAATAGATATGCATTGAGGGGTGGGATAACAATAAGCTCTTGTCTTAATATTTTGCATGAAGTCTTTATTCATGACATATTACCTTTTAGGTATGTGTGCGTTGAGCCATCATAAATTTCGATTTTTCGAAACGGCCTAAATTATATATATATATATATATATATATATATATATATATATATATATATATATATATATATAGGCATCCCCCGTTTAACGACCGGGTTCCGTTCCGACGACCAGGTCGGTAAACGAAATGGTCGGTAAACGAAAGCCTTGTTTTACGGCTTTGGTGCTTCTTCCTTTTCTTCTTTTCTTTCTTCTTCCTCCAAATGCTGTTGTTCTTCCAACTCTATCAGCTCTTCGTTTGTCAGCTCTCCCTCTTGGTATTCCACTAAGTTTTCCACATCTTCCACTTCTACTTCTAAATTGAGGGTATTGGCGAGTAACACTATTTTTCTATTAATTTCATCGACATTTTCAAACTTACCGAAGCCTTCGAAATTACCCACAGATCGTTTTAGGCACTTCTTCCAAATGCCTTTCATACACTTCGCAGTAACATCCTCCCAAGCAGTTGCAATGTTTTTTATACAATGCAAAACATTGTATGATTTCCAAAAATCGGTACGATCGGTCGCGGTCGTATCTGCGGTTGGTCGATAAACGAGTGTCGTTAACCGGGGGATGGCTGTATATATATTATATATATATATACACATACACACACACTCTATATTAGGGTGGATCGATTTTACATTTTTTTCGATTTCCATATTCTAATAGAGACAAAAACTTGCGCATGCATGAGAAAATAGCCTCTGCAAAATCTTAGCTTAATAGGTAATCATCTTCTGCCCCCGGCAGAGCGATGAAAATCATATTTTAGTAGTCAAAAACGTATTTTTAAACCCTAGCCTAGAGTCATAAAGTTTTGCGTGTGTGTTATTTCATGCCTAAGCAACGATATAAATGCTATGGGAAATATATAAATGCATTATTTAAGACAAAGAGCCGATCTGAAAATATGTATAATATACATATTTTCAGATCGGCTCTTTGTCTTAAATAATGCATTTATATATTTCCCATAGCATTTATATCGTTGCTTAGGCATGAAATAACACACACGCAAAATTTTATGACCCTAGGCTAGGGTTTAAAAATACGTTTTTGACTACTAAAATATGATTTTCATCGCTCTGCCGGGGGCAGAAGATGATTACCTATTAAGCTAAGATTTTGCAGAGGCTATTTTCTCATGCATGCGCAAGTTTTTGTCTATTAGAATATGGAAATCGAAAAAATGTAAAATCGATCCACCCTACTCTATATGTCAAATATTGGTGATGATAATAACTGGGGATAAGTTAGAATGCATGGTGAAAAATTAATGAGTTATCTGCCCTGCGAAGTCCGTCATACATTTTTCTCTGTGCCTAAAAGAACGGATTTTCTAGCACAGACGTACATAAATCGCAATTGGGTATAAAACCTAGAAAATAATGTTATGCATTTTAGTCACAGGTAATGCATGTTAAAGGAGAAATATGTACATATTTTGCTCAATTAATTATTTCTGTAACATTATTTCTTGTGCATCTTGTATCTTCAACAGTAAGAATTAATATGATCCTGAAAGCTGGTTTTAAATTACATTAAAAATATTGCAGTAACGTCGAAGTGATGTTACAGGCAGATGTTTTCACTCTGGTAGAACACAATATACAGTGTGTGTGTGTGTGTATGTGTGTATATATGTATATATTAATCTCTAAAGACAAGGCCCTCCTAGCTCTCTTGGGAGCCTTATCTGCACTACCACTTGCTAGTCTTTTAGAAGCCATATCAAATAAATAATCAATGTTTTAATGCAAAAATAACAAGTAAGTCACTTTGTAACACAAACGGAACTTCACAGCATGGAGGTCACAAGTAAACAAACACGCTGAGCATTATGGGTAATTTACTGGGTACGCGCGATAGTGGCGCCATCTATTGGGAAAATCTGCATAACTAAATCTGGAAAATAAATCTGGAAAAAAAGGCATAACGTGTTATTTTATAATTTACGCGGGTAATAGGATATTTTTTATATATTTTTAAGCCGCGTTATTTAAAAAACGCGGAATTTAAGACCGCGTAAATAGCAGCCGCACTGTGTATATATATATATATATATATACACACATACACACACAGGGTGTTTCAGGAGGAAAGGTCAATACTTCGGGAGGTGATAGTATCGGTCATTGTGAGAAGAAAAGGTCATATGAGCATGTGTCTAATTCTGAATGGTTACGGAGATAGAGCTGTTTGAATCTGATACGCGCGCAGCTCTTCCTCCCCCTTCCCTCCCCTATAACCTTGAACCACGTAAGCTGTAATGTAAGCATGTAACATAAGCCAATCGACAGTTGACTGTTGTGAGTGACATTGTTTGGTGTTTGAAGCAGTGTTAAGAATGCCACACACCTTCACGCATGCCGAATATGCAGATATAGTGTATGTTTACGGTTTTTGCGATGGAACTGCAACAGCTGCTGTTGCAGAATACCGTCGACGGTTTCCGAACCGCAGAATTCCGGATCGAAGAGTGTTTACCAGAGTTTTCAACACATTGCGTGAGATTGGTACACTTCCCAGCGCTCATGTTTCATCTGAACGTGAAGGTCAACAAGATGTGGATGAAGTGGAAAACATTCTTCAGTTAGTAGAGCGTAGTCCTACTACTAGCTCACGAAGAATTTCTACACGTCTCGGTGTACCACACACAAGAGTATGGCGAACATTACGTGGGGAAGGCTTGCATCCATATCCTGTACTGCGTGTCCAACACCTTCAACCAGGAGACGCTGCCATGCGACTGGAATTTTGTCATTGGGTAAATGCTAATCGCCGATTGCTTCAATTATTACTGTTCACCGATGAAGCTACTTTCACCCGTGACGGTATCAACAACACTCGTAACTCTCATCGGTGGTCAGACGAAAATCCAAATGCCACTGTGGAAACAAATTTTCAACAGCGCTTCTCTGCCAATGTGTGGTGTGGTATCATCGATGATCAGCTGATTGGCCCTGTTACTTTAGAGAATCGTCTTACAGGACAAAGTTACCTAGAATTTCTGCAAAATGAATTGCCAGGACTATTAGAAGATGTTCCTTTGGCTACGCGCGCTGGTATGTACTTTCAGCATGACGGAGCTCCTCCACATTCTACCCGTCTGGTGATGCAATGCCTAAATCAAACTTTCCCTGGTCGATGGATCGGCCGCGGTGGTCCCATTTAATGGCCACCAAGGTCTCCAGACCTCTCTCCGTTAGATTATTGTTTGTGGGGGTGGATGAAAAGTCAAGTTTACAAAAGAAAGGTGGATGCACGAGACGAATTGCTTGCGCGCATTTTGGATACTGCTGCCCGCATAAAGGAACGTCAAGATCAACTCAGACGAACATCTCGCGACCTTCGCACACGAGTTGCAAAGTGCATTGAGGTTGACGGTGGGATTTTCGAAAACGTATTGTAAACTAACAAATTTGTCATTTCTGTATCTGATACTATTCAAAATGCCAATGTTTAAACATTAAATGTTAGAAACAGTAATTGGCTTCTCTTTCTTGACTACCATTAACAACGCTTTTGTATTTGTATCAGGTCATCAAATAAGTAATGTCGTGTTTTTACCTTTATTTCCAAATGAAAATAAAACTGCATCAAAATAAATTTTAATCAATTTTATATTTTCCTTCACTTTCTATGACTCTCTGCCACCTCTCTACAAGCATTTCAATTCCATATTGATAAAATTCCTTCGGTTTAGAAGCAAAAAACTGGGAGAGGGCAATGTTGATAGCCTCGAAACTTTCAATTTCTTTCCCGTCAGGGTAGTTTTGAAGACTTCTGAATAGGTGGTAATCTGATGGTGCAAGGTCTGGTGAATACGGAAGATGTGAAATTTTTTCCCAACCAAACTTCAGTTTTGGCAGTGGTGATTTGAGCTGTATGAGGATGCTCGCTGTCCTGTTGAAACACACCACTCTTGCGATTGGCCAAAGAAGGACGTTTTGTTTGCAATGCAACGCTCCGTCTTTGAAGTTGCTGACAGTAGACTTCAGCTGTAATGGTTTGATTGGGCTGCAACAGTTCAAAATAAACCACTCCTTGAATATCGCACTAAACGCACAGCAAAACCTTCCTGGGGGTGCAGATGTCCTCTTGGCTGTGGTGTAGCAGATTCCCCAGCGCTAACCCACTGCCGATGACGCTTAACATTGTGATGAAGCACCCAATTTTCATCCCCAGTAATGAGTCGATTGAGAAACGATGCATGTGCAAACACGACGCGAGTTTAGCAATGCAAAAAAACGACATTACTTATGGGATGACCTGATAGATTCAAACAGCTCTATCTCCGTAACCATTCAGAATTAGACACATGTTCATATGAACTTTTTTCTCACAATGACCGATACTATCACCTCCCGAAGTATTGACCTTTCCACCTGAAACACTATATATATATATATATATATATATATATATATATATATATACACATTTTAACTGCAAACAAACACAGTATAATTAATGTAAAGAACGACGCTTGTGTAGAAGAACGTTCCGCACAAGATGAGGAGAAGAACGAACAAATGAAAAATGAGGTTACCACCCGGGAATCGAACCCGGGATCTTCCGATTGCCGGTCAGATATGCTATCCACTACACCATGGGTCTCGATTAATCAAATGTCGTAATTCTCCTACATACGAGCAGAAACCAAAGCCCTGAGGGGGCACCTTCGCATGCTATACCTATATATACATTTTAACTGCAAACAACACAGTATAATTAATGTAAAGAACGACGCTTGTGTAGAACGTTCTACACAAGCGTCGTTCTTTACATTAATTATACTGTGTGTTGTTTGCAGTTAAAATGTATATATAGGTACAACATGCGAAGGTGCCCCCTCAGGGCATTGGTTTCTGCTCGTATGTAGGGGAATTACGACATTTGATTAATCGAGGCCCATGGTGTAGTGGATAGCATATCTGACCGGCAATCGGAAGATCCCGGGTTGATTCCCGGGTGGTAACCTCATTTTTCATTTGTTCGTTCTTCCTCCTCATCTTGTGCGGAACGTTCTTCTACACAAGCATCGTTCTTTACATATATAGGGTGATTCAGCAAAGAGTACATTAAATTGGAGGATGAAATCCGTCGATAATTCTAAACCACAATGTCTCTATGGTAAAATGTCAGATTCTGCATAGTTTCCATGTTACAATACATTTAAGATGTTGTATTAATGAGAGTGACTATGAAGTGAAACCCCCGTAGGTTTTTGTAATCCTTTATTCACAGATCTCTATAGTGTGACCCCTCTTTGTTACAACCTAAAGGAAATGTTCAAAGTTGCCCCCTTCTGCCTCAATGCAGGCCTGTACACGTCGTACCATTGAATGTCTGACGCGTTCCAGAATGCCTGGACTATGTTTAATTTGCATCAAGGGAATATCTGGATACTGTTTATCCCAACAGGTGGATAGGGCGAGGTGGCCCCGTTCCTTGGCCACCCCGCTCCCCAGGTCTTAACCCTTTGGATTCCTACCTGTGGGTCCATTTAAAGACGTTGGTGTGTGATACAGAGGTTCAAACAAGAGAGGAATTATGGCCACGTGTTCGTGACAGGTACGACGTGTACAGGCCTGCATTGAGGCAGAAGGGTCAACTTTGAACATTTCCTTTACGTTGTAACAAAGAGGGGTCACACTGTAGAGATATGTGAATAAATGAATTACAAAAACCTACGGGGGTTTCACTTCATATTCACTCTCATTAATACAACATCTTAAATGTATTGTAACATGGAAACTATGCAGAATCTGACATTTTACCATAGATATATTGTGGTTTAGAATTATCCAAGGATTTCATCTTCCAATTTAATGTACTCTGCTGAATCACCCTGTATATATATATATATATATATATATTATATATATATATATATATATATATATATATATATATATATATATATATATATTCCCATCTCGCCAGTTATTCCTTAATAACTTTTACATATACAACAAAAGAATTAAATAAAACACCATCACATCATTCTGTTTTAAACGAGTTAAGGGAAATAATTCATGAAATATATAGGAAATAGATATACATTCTAAAATAATATACAGCAAAAATACACACATTAAGCAAAGGATATATATACATTCTTAAATAATAATATTAGTACAGGATAAAACTGTATATATATATATATATATACATATATATATAAACAGCAAAACTTATATAAAATCAAAATACATACACTTTATGCTCTACCGCGCTTAACTAAAATACTAAACTCGCACGTGATCGAGTTTACAGTTACATCATTGTTGCTTTGTACTACACAATAAATACGATTTAGCATTATTTCACCACTCAAGGTGTGCGGGTACCTATACTTGATGTAAAGGGCCTTCATTTCGTTCAATACTATTTTTGTGCCCACCTTACAGTTGGCTGGCAAATTATCTTTAAACACGGACAGAATACAATCAAAACCATGCAAAAAGAGGGCGTCGTTAGCCACAACATCATTATTAAATTCAAGTTTATAAACACTCCTATCCAATCGAGGGTTTTTTCTTACCGATCCGAGCTTTTCAATCGTGAATTCTTCTTCAGAACGCATAGCGGCAGTTGAAATATAATTCTAAATCGTAACGACAGCACCTCATTATATAAAGATACAACTCTTCAGGGTAGACAGTGTAGGCGAGCTCTGCCCTGTACCGCTCAAGTCCTTTGTACCAAAGTTCATGATATTTCGAAGAGTTTAAATCATTTAAATAAACATCCAGCTCTAGACCATTCTCGCCATGTTCATTCCTACTTTCGATAAACCCGTATCAAAATAAACCATATCCGTAACACGTGCGGCTAATATAGGTTTTAGTTTGCGGAAACCAACGATTTCAAACATTCTGTCGAGGATGAAACGGTTCGCATGGCGACAAGAACGTTATTATCAGATGCACTCTTCCACATCAGTCGTATATCAATGCATGCAGGATCGTTACTTATACACAAAGTACAAACAATGACATATGAGGGGGGTATCACTAATCTGTTCTCTTCTTGTGCCTACACCTGCAGGTATTTTATAAAGATCCTCACCCCACTTCTCAACTATCACGATGACTATTCATCTCCTCAACACTTAAGTAAAAACGTTACGTTTACCAGAGTTTGCTTGTCTACAAGTCATTTCAAGTACATAGTTAACGGCACCGGTTTTACGTCTGAACATACGCAATGACTTCGTCACGGACACGTCGTATACTGGATTGAGAATGCTGCTCAAAGGAAGCTCCATCGTTTTCTATTGTGAGAGTGCACAACCAGTCGGGTCAAGTTCTGAGATGACTATGAGCAGCCGGTGCGCTGTTTGGCTCGGGGACAGGTGTGGGGGAGTGAGACATACCAAGCGTTAATGTTTCGTGTACGGGTTTGTTCTAGCATGAAAGAATCATGCGAGTACTTGTATCCATTATACCGGGCATTTTTCCGATACATGGGGCAATATCGGTTTTAATGTTTTATCGGAAAGCGCACTAGACGTTCATTTCCACAAACTAAACACATTAACAATCCAGTGCACTATTTGAGAGAAACATGTGCCCGTATTTATCCTTCTTGTTTAATAGTCAACACTCGTCCCTAAATTCTATTAAAAACTCACACAAGCCTTTAGCTACAACTTCACTGTGAATCTCGTCATGAATATAGTGGTAAAAATAATTTAGCTTGTCCATGATGACAAGGTTTACATTCTCAGCCGCAGGGTACGCGTACTCGGTATGATGCAGCATGACATAATACCACCTGTCACACCACTCATCAACAAGACTCACTACCCATACCCGTTGCTTCTCTTCTGCATGCGTTGTTTCTTTCACCTCACGGTATATGTACGCTTTTATACAGTTTAGCTCTACAACGTAGTCCATTACATCGTTTGTGCCGCGAAATCCGGCAATGCTCCCGTCAGAATATCTATAGAGTATTTGAACCTCTTGTTCCTCAAGCTTCGCGCTGCTCAATGTAGCCTTAAAATCTAGGCCGTCTCTCATTCTTCACCACATCTTCCGACTTTACCGAATACTACTTCATAAACGTCGAACACGCAATATCAAAAGTCGCCATCACTATTTTTCGTCTACGTGAGAATTCTTCAACTATACGTCTGAGCTCCAGGGCTTGCAGAGGCCAACTGAGCAAGCAGGGGTAGAGATATGCCCAGGTAGTAGCAGGAGTCACATGACCATTTGATTGATCTTACAGTGGGAGGAGCTTAGGAGTTTTTCCCTGTATATACGCACGCACACACACACACACACACACACACACACACACAAAGGAGAAAATGAAACCCTAAATGAAACATTTACATATTTAAATATATGTAATAAATAAACATATCGTTAACAAGAGACATATATCATTCAGGTACTATGGTACCCAAAGGGTACGGTATCATAGTGCCAGGCACCTGATAACGTTTCCTATAGGTGTTACGACACACCTTTGTGCCTCTAAGTTCCTTCACACACCCCAGTTTCTGTGCCCGAAAATTGTGGGTTCCTACAGTCAGTTGGGGAAGTTGGTCGCTCTCATCTTCTAAGCACACTAGCTCCTTCAACGAGTCAAAGTTAACGACCCGGCGGTTCGCCAGGTTAAGCGTGATGCCCTTCGCCTTCATGATATATTTCAGCTCTTTCCCCACCCTCACCCGCAACTTATAAGTTTTTGGCCCTGTTGATACAAAGGAGTCAGCGTATGCACCATCACCATATTCATCCTTGATCTCATCAGTTAACTCCGAGGAATTCCCCAATAGGCGGTATGTATTCACCCTCTCTCTCTGTGAATATTACGCTATCTGTGTCAGCGTACAGCACTCTCCGCCCAAGAGAGTTCAGTAGTCCCCAAAGCTTGATGCGTGCGTATGCCGTTGTGAAGCTGGCTACAGGTATGTTTGTAACACGTGAGGTATCTGTGGCCAGTTCGGTGATGTACTTTATTATGTACGGGGTGTCAGGAAATGATTGCCCCCCTGTAGAGCAAAAACTAGAAGAGATAGATAAAAACCGGCGAGACCACTTGAAAGAGCGTTAAAATCTGAATAAAAACCATTATATTCTATTCCTGTGATTTTAATTCTTACCATTTTTTCCCCACAGAAACCATGGCATCATCTATTTTGAACGATTTAGAGAAAAAGCGAGTTCTTGACCGCATTCGAGCTGTCACATTTCGTGAAGCAAAGGAAGCTGGTGCAACTTTCATAACTCGACACTGGGTGGCTGAGAGATTAGAAAGATCAGAAGACTTTGTCAAAAGGAATTGGAATAAGAATCCTGAAGATTGTGAAACAGAATTTCGAGGAGGAAGACCGGAGAAATTATCTCAAGAATCGAAAGACATTGTGCTTGCTGCATCACGGCGCCGAAAGAAGAGCTGCTCTGAGGTAGCGAAAGAGATACTTATCCGTCGTGATAAGATAGTCAATCGGCAACTTGTGCATCAATTTCGAGTTCGCCAAGGCTTGAGTGCTTGGCATGAAATAGCTAAGCCACGGAAGAGTGATCTTAATATTGAAGATCGGCTATGGTTTTGTGATTATCTTGAGGAATGGACGGAAGACGATTTCCTTCACTTGGTTGTCAGCGATGAATTCTTCGTTTATGTTTCCAGAAAACCAAATTTTCAGAATGATCGGGTTTGGGCAACAACAACTGATGAAGTCCAGACGACCAGAAGTATCGAGAAATAGTAAAAAATCCAGCATGTGTGGGTGTTTTCATTATGTTCTCTATTCGGAAGCTCATCTGGGTTATCAAACCAAGAGGAACCAGTTGAGATGGGCCTTATTTCGAAATGTAATTTTAGCCCAACATGTAATTCCGTTTTTGAAAGACCTCGAGTGTGTTTTGGATGTTGAACAGGCAACCTTTCTTCACGACAAAGCCCCCTGTATGAAAGCACTTGCGACTCAACAACTGCTTAAGGACAATAACATTGATTTTTTCGGAAATAATGAATGGCCTGGCAATTCTCCCGATCTTAATGTCTGTGAACATGTCGGATCCATCATGAAGGATCGGGTGGAGTCCTTAATGCTGGAACAACCCATTCAGAATCGGTATTCAACAGAAATTATGACTGCAAAGATCAACGAAGTCCTTGAAGAAATGAGTCATGATACCGATCTCTTTGAGACACTTCTGGGATCATACCCCTGTCGATTAATGGCCGTTAGAGCTGCAAATGGTGGCAACACCCGATATTAAAGCAAGTGTTTTTTATTCAAAATTAAGCGCTCTTTCGCTTGGTTTTGTCTGTTTGTTCCTTTCAGTTTCTTCTGTACAGGGGGGTGCAATCACTTCCTGACACCCTTTACATGTTACCAACATTTACGATCTTCATAGCCTCTTTATCGAGGGCATTGGCATAATCCCACACCTCGTTATAACTTTGTGCCAAATGAACGTTCCCCCTACCTGTACTCTGTGGAAACTTGCCCCAAAGACTATTTAGGCATAACTTTGCACTAAAGCGCTTGCCAGGGTTCTTAACAATTAGGGGCCGGTCAAGTTGTATCCCTTCACAGTCACGGCAACGCTGAATATAAGCCGACTTTCACCCTCGCTCTCAACCCCTCGCGGGTAGCCTGATGCTTCTATTTTATCCTTCAAAAAAGTATTTATATACGGCGTGAAAAGGTTGGGGAGTTTCTGAAACCTCCACACCTCATATATCTTCAATATTCTGTAACTATGGCGAACGGTTAGGGATAGTTCAGCATATGTATAAACACCTCTGATCTTCCATTGGCTGGTTGTATGATTACAGGACCCATTATTCTCCTCTGTGAACTTCACGCACATGGGAAACATGAGTTTGTGATTTATAACGACGGGTAAGATAGGCATCCATAAATCGCGAGGGGGGAGCACGTCTACGAAAGAAAGACCGAAATAGTAGTCGTTCAAATTTGTTGAGAACACCTCGATGGTGGGCAGTCAGGTCCCACCAGTTTTTCAGGTGCACCTACAGGGTACGGAGCGTTCTTCATCACGTAGGGATATAAAGAACAGAAGTTGTAGTAATGGAGTTTGACGCCCTCCGTAGGTGGAAAGTATAGCTTGAATGGGTTTGTACGACATCCGAACAAGCTATTTCTTCACGGTACTGTCTATCTGTTTCTATCCGTGCATCATACTCATACTCCCACAAGATCTTGTGAGTGAACTGGGTGCCAATAAGCTGATCGCGGGTGCGGGTCCATGCAAGACTGTCGGCAGATCTACCGTGGATATCTCCTACGATTCCACACTCAGGACGTGGGCACCCATACCACCATCAACCGTTAAAGGGGTACACAGTCTTTTCACCAGTGGCACGGTCTTCGCTTAGACCATCAACCCAAAAAACACGACCATTAACCTTAATGGGTACTTCTCCCGTGTTGCGGGCGTGTTTTATGTATACTCTGGTCTGCTGCTGTATGTGTATTAGGGCGGAGTGAAAAACTCATTTTTCGAATTTTCAAATTGGCTAGTGTGGAAAATGTGTGGAGTAGTGAGGAAATAAGCTGGTATAAATTTAAAATCATAACATTAATATCTTCAGGTGCCACAATGACCTTCAATATTGAAAAAAATTGAAAAAAGCAGATTTTAACCAATAATTACAGAAGAGTCCACGATGCACAATAGACAAGAATTTATTCACACTTGTATAAAAATAGCTCAGTCAACCTTTAAAAAAAGTTTCTATTCTCTAAAAACAGTTTTCTATAGTCAGCTCACTCAGCTGTCACGTGAGTACCTCGGTTCAGTGTAGCTGTCGCTCTCGTAGCAGGTGGGTGTTCTGTTGTTGGCGTTACTCAGATAGTCTAAACTATATTTCTTATATATTTTGCATTTCTGTATTGTGTTGCCCTAAGTTTGCCATGTACTATTAACTGAAATTAACGTATAATTGATATTAGCTTTCTTTTTCAGATTTGTATACTTTCAAAATGTCTCGAGTTTGTGCAAAATCAACCAGGGCCTCAACTGAGTGCCCCATGTTTGGTATGGGGGAAGATTTGTGGCACAGGAATCTTCCTACATACGAAGGAGTTTTTAAATATTACTTGTTTGTAAGAAACGATTTGAAACAGAATACTAATAAAGATCCTTCAATATCTCAAATATTAGAACAAGTTGTTGATAAATTGAAAACAATTTGGGAAAGTGCTTCCGTCCCAATTCTGTCAGACAGGCGAATTGAAACAATGTTCAGAAGCTACCACTAAAAGTATCTTGTCATTATGAAGCCATACCAAAGCAGAAAAAATTCTGAAGCTTACAAAGCAAAGATTGATATGTTCAAAAAAGAAGCACACACGAAACTTTTTGACATTGCAGCGTGCAAGTGCAAAGTACTAACACAATGTTCTTGTCCCGAAAAAAAACGGTTCCAAAGGAAGAAGTGACGTTCCTCTTAGATCAAAGGAGTGAAAGAAAACTGTTTATTGATAGAGTAGATATTACACTCTCAAAGAAAAAAGCATCTACGTTGCTAAGAAAGCAAAAAGAAGCTGTGAGGCTCACCAAAGAATCTTCACAGGAGAAATTGCAGGATACAAATGTTGAATTATCATCATCGACATCAAATAGTGAAAGTGAATCTGGCGAAATATCAGACGATACATTTCCAGAGCCAGTTAGCTCGAAGAGAAAGCTCGAACAACCTGAAGAACAATTATTCAAGAAAAGGAAAACTACAAATCTACCTTCAGTGGCTACTGCTTGTGACAGGACTGCAGTTTCAGATCGAGCTGCAGCATTCATTGTTAGTGCAGTATTGCAAGATATTGGAGAAGTTTCTATTGACAATACATCTGAAGTGGTGGATAGGAGTAAAATCAGAAGAGAAAGACAAAAGAAGAGATCAGAAATTATGAAAGATCAAAATCAGGTCCCAATCAGAGGAATCTATTTTGATGGTCGAAAAGATTCTACACTCTTCCAAGAAAAAAAAAAGTCCAAAGTATATCAGAAGAAGGTAACAGAAGAACATATCACTTTAGTGAGAGAACCTGGTTCAGATTATTTGGGCCATTATTCTGTGAATTCTGGATCAGCTGAAGAAATATGTAAAGGAATGTTTGAGTATATTGGAAATAATGACATGAACCTGGAAAACTTTGTTGCCATTGGATGCGATGGTGCAGCAGTCAACACTGGAGAAAAGGGAGGCGTTATAAGGCTTATAGAATTGAAGCTGAAGAAGCCAGTTCAACATTTAGTGTGCCAGCTCCATGCCAATGAATTGCCATTACGCCATTTAGTTGCAAAGCTGGATGGAAAAACATCTGGCCCCCGCGGATTCACCGGTCCTATTGGCAGGGAATTAGAGAACTGTGAGAGTCTTCCTATTGTCGAGTTTGAAAGGATTGATGCTGAGGAACCAACTGTAGACTGTGAAGATCTTAGCACCGACCAAAAATATCTAATTGATATTCATCAGGCCATAACAAAGGGATATTGCTCTCCAGATCTTGCTCATCGTAGTCCAGGCAAAATGGCACATTCACGATGGCTGACTACAGCAAATCGTTTGCTTCGTCTATACGTTTCAACTGTAAGTCCATCTGAGAACCTCATGAACATTGCTTCTTTTATAATGAAGGTCTACATCCCAATGTGGTTTTCTATTAAGCAAAGTACGTCTTTTGTCAATGGCTCAAAACATGTTTTCAAAACTATTGAACTAACAAGAACACTGAATGACGAAGTAAAGGATATTGTAAACCCTGTCATACAAAGAAATGCATTTTTTGCAAATCCAGAAAATATTCTAGCATCAATGATTCATGATGACCGCAGCGCCATAAGAGAATTAGCGTGGAGGCGAATAAAGAAAGCAAGGCAAACAAACAAGGAAAAAGTTGTGAGGCGTTTCACAGTACCTGTTATTCAATTTGAAGCTACTGATTATACTGATTTAATTAATTGGCAAAAATGCATTGTCACTGAACCACCTGTGACAAGACACCTGACAGAAAATGAGATTGAAGAATTCATAGAAAACAAGAGTACCCCTCCATTCGAGAAATTCCCTTGTCATACACAAGTAGTAGAAAGAATGGTAAAATTAGTGACTGAAGCATCATCAAAAGTATTTGGATTGAACGCGCGAGATGGCTTCATAAGATCAACACTTCAGTCACGTAAAAAAATGCCATCATTCGAAAGTAAAGCTGAATATAAAGTTTAAATAAAACGTTAATAGAAAAAACATGCGCAAGGATGGGTGGTTGGGAGGGCATGGGTGGAGCTCGACACGCAGCCACCTCCTCGTGGTGAGTTCTGGATTATTTAGATCATTAATCAAAAGAACATTGATCTAAATAAACTAAGAGCTGCGTAATTCAGTAACTATTTTGGTAATTGGAACACTTAATATATAATAATAACAAGTAAGTTTCAGTTATTGTACTAATGCAGAATATAAGAAAATCATTATATTTCACTTTTTTCGACGGCTTTGTGGCACCTGAAGATATAATTTCGCAGGACTAATATTTATGCACAGTCATTATCCATAGCACCCACATATTTTCCGCACTAGCCATATTTGAATTTCGAAAAAAAGTTTAAAAACCTCATTTTCGATCCGCCCTAATGTGTATGAGCCAGTAAATAGCCTTGTGCCCATAACTGCGAGGGTTGTTTCTGTGAATGACTGCTAAGGTGTCTTTAGGCATGAAATTGTCCTTGAACACAGTAAAGCACAATGAGGCGATTGTGGTTGCGACTTGCAGCGGATCGCAGTTGAAACGGTTTATGGACATCCTTCTAAATGCCTGGAAACATACTCTAAGCACGCGTACATCATTCACGCAATAACGCTCACATTCATCAGCTATATTTTATGGATTAGTTTCACTTAAACTGTTGTAATAACGGTCAAAATCTTTACGCTCACTATCACTCATGTTGGTGTAGTTAAAGTATTGTTTGGGGGGAGGTAGTCCTACGTAATTTAAAGTGTCTCTAGTGAGGAAAGTGTAAGGGAAATATCCTTTTGAAACTTCGGCGGCGACACCCATCACCTTGGGTAGCTTGGCTAGTTTACAAGGTGTGAATAATAAAGTATCTTTAAACTGAAATTACCTCTTATCTGTATTGTATAAGTTTGTTTCCTCTTTTCAGGGGATCACCCGTGAATATCTCTGATGACTCGTGCTCAAGCAGTTCCTTATAAAGTCAGATAGTCTGGCTTACAAGTAGATGTGGGATAACCTCTTTGGTTTCAGGGTTTGTGTAAGTTTCTATATCGTAGTACACAGTTATACAAGGTCTATTTTTAGGCTCAGCAACTTTCATATAACATACATGTTTCACTCCATCCGCCTTATATTTCTCATGGCATGTAGGACAGTGAATTTCATCACAGTTATGCTTGAATTTCCCCCAATTATCCATCATATGAAACATACCACATTTACAGATTCTTATTTTCCTGCAAGTGTCAAGTGACTTATGGAACTCAAAGCATTTATTATTGAAAAATGTACGTCTGCACACATTACACTCCCTCTTCTCAGCTTCAACTACACGACTTTCACATTTGGAGCTTTTACACTGCTCATATACCATGTGGCATTCCTTACAATGTTTCACTATATCATCCGCAAACTCGAGACATCCCTTACACAAATCATGATGCCTTCCATATTTTCGACTTTTATCATAACTAGCGTAAAGGTCCCTTATATTGCGGATGGGGAGATACGTTGTTCCTGACAATCCTAAAATAAGTAGAGGTCTTGTACGATCTCTCACACAGGTTGTAAGAACATACACAGTCCTACGGTGATCATCCATTCCAAATACAACTATATGAACATTCATTTCCTGTTCTACCCTTCTCACCTCTTCAGGACCCATATTAAACTCAAACTCAAGCTCAAGCTTACAATCTGAAGCCAGTTTACGGGCACGCTGCACAGCCGTAGGCAACCAAATATTTTTTACTCAGGTATTTAGTACAGTAAACATATGGGCTAAGACTACTGCTATAAAACAGCAACTACGCTCGGTGTTTATACGCTTTCTGTAAATATCCCGCGAATTAAAGTCAAGAGTATAAGGTGTAGCACTATGACCAGCAACACGGAATACTCTGTCAATATCTATCGTGAAGTTGTCCATATTGAAAGTTGTACTACTTTAAGAAGCCTGCATTATACGGCCCAAGATATATTTATATCTACAGCTGCCAAGCGTCTGAATGGTATTACTACCCGAAAATCATCTACATCCACGTCATCTGTCCCGAACCCGAAGGATAACCTCGTCCGGACTTCACGTTCGTCGCGGCTCTAAAGGGCAACCTCCACAATACGTTCAACTACGCGCCGCAGTCCGTGTTCAATACCGTTGCTATACAGGGTTCCAGGGTCAATCCTGACTACGTACCGTTTTTTAATCAGGGCCGGGGTGGGGTTAGCGGTGCGCACCAGTTCGAATATTATACCTTCCTCTACAGCACGAGTAGCTGCTAGTGTGGAGGATGTACCCGGAATTGAACAGGAATAAGGGGGTACAAATTTAGTTGAGGAAGGAGCTAGTGTGGAGGTTGTGTCGTAAGACGTAGAGGGCTGGGGATCTATTACTGGGGGCTTAGAAACCAGTGCAATCTTGGCACGCTTTATAACTGACGTGGAAGGTTCTTCATCATCGTGCCTCCGCTTTGAAATGCCACGTGTTGGAGGTATCGCTGGTGAGGGTTCGTCAGCAGGGGTGGAGTCTGTAACCACAACTATACTGCCATCAGGGTCGTCTGCAATATCGACGATGGGGTGCTGTACATCGTCGTCATTCACGGTTCTGTGGAAGAATAAAAACAAGATTGTAGAATATAAGGAGCAACACTTAAATTTTGTTATATTTCATAAATGTTCCACTTAGTGGTGTGACGTGTTAGAGATGGAATCTGTAGAAAAATTCAGGTTCACAAGCCCATCCACATATATTATATCTGGCCTTACAGGATGTGGTAAAACTGTGTTTATGCTTAAAATTATTAAAGATAAGGGGGAGATGGTCTCAAAATTTGTGCATAAAGTAATATGTTGCTATTCGATGTACCAATCAGTGTTCAACGAGTACCAAGATGATATTTTTTTCCACAAAGGCGTATATGACGTTAATTTGTTAAAGGGAAATGAGCATACAGTCATTGTAATTGACGATCTCATGTTAGAAATGGAAAAAACGTTTGCCGAGACATTTACAGTGTTCTCCCACCATCTTAACATAAGCGTATTCTTCATCAATCAGAACGTATTTTTCAAAAATAGACACATGAGTGATGTGTCGTTAAGTACACAATATCTAGTCTTATTCGCGCAATGTAGAGATGTGTCACAAATTGGGGTATTAGCCAATCAAATGTTCCCGAATCAGCGTAAGGAGTTTCTGGAAGTTTATGAAGAAGCTACAAGTCAGCAGCAGATGTTTGTTAAAAATATCGACTCGGACTTTTTAAAATGCATTTGTGAAATCTACCTTAATGTTATAAAATGTAATGTGCTAATGAAATCCCGTCAGAAGGCTCGCCTACGTCGTTACAAGACCATAATACGTACGCTCGCTCGTAAAAGTCAAACTGTGGGGAAGAAAAAGCGAATTATTGTACAAAGAGAGGTATCATTCCTCCCCATCTTATTTTCAGTTTTGGGACCTTTACTGACTAGATTAATATAAAGGAGAAAGTGGTAGTGATTCCGCACGAGGTGTATACTTCACTGCAAAGTTCAAAGAGTCCAAACACGGTCCTAGAACCCCGTAGAAGCAGGCTTAAAAGAATAGAAAGCGAATTGATAGACCTATTGAACAGTGAAAAGTCACCTGATGAGAAAAGGATCTTGTACCAAGAGGCTCTGCAGAAATTTCTTCATGAGTACGCGAGCAACGACGAGTATGACGAAATAGGACCTGGGGCCGACGTTAGAGATGACCAACCAAAGAATAACGGAATGCAACACATCGAGCATGTTTTAAAAACAGTCTCCCACATACATTGAGGAATAAAGGCTTAAGTCTCTATAATCTATTGAGTGAGGACCACATCATACAGTGCACCGATACAGGCGAGGTCATTGTTGAAGGAACAAGGGTACAGGGATCGAATGTCGTTGACATTGTCCATGATCTGGTGAGAAAGTGGGACAGGCCCTCACCATCAGGATGGAAGCATATTAAAGCAAGACTACAGCAAATAAATGTACCCAAAACATTGATAGGAAATCTGAATAGGTTAAAAGACATGGAGCATGTCTCGCATGTGCCACAACTGAGTACGTCATCACCCCGAACGGTAGCATCTCTGAAGAGGAGAAAGAAGAGACCAAACAACAACGGTCAACCTTATCCACGTGTCTCTAAAATACGTAAATGGCTAACATATTAATAAAACGCCATTATGACATTTCTAGCCCAGCCTCCTATGGTGGTGTTGATAGACTGTACAGAGTTGTTTACAATGATGAAGTAGGGAGAAAAGATGTTGAGAGGATTTTGCGGGAGCAGGATGCTTATACACTTCATAAGACGGTGAGAAAAAGGTTTAAAACAGCCAGGACAACAGCGGCTTTGATCGTTTGTATTTGGCAAGCGGATTTAACAGACATACAAAGATATTTAGTATATAATGATGGCTACCGCTACATCCTATTCATAATAGATGTATTCTCTAGCTATCTGTGGCTAATTCCTCTGAAAACAAATCGCCTGAAACAGTTGCTAAAGCTACCAAAACGCTGATGTTGAAAGAAAACAGGGTTCCAGGCTATTTTTGTACGGATATGGGGAAAGAATTTATAGGCCGAGCTTTTCAGAACATGTTGGCAGAGTTTAATATCAGTTACTACACTAGCAATTCTATACATAAGGCATCTTTAGCTGAAAGAGTTCAACGTACCATAAAGGAGCGCATGCATCGCTATTTTACACATAAAAAACATACAGATATATAAACATTCTGGGATCATTGGCGTCGTCATACAACCGTTCACACCATCGCGCGGTTGGGGCAACACCTAATGAGGTTTTAGAAAGAGGTACGCACACAGAGTGTGAGGTGAGAAAAGATATTCGTGCAGTCCCACCACACTCTAAACGTTTCAAAATCAATGATTATGTAAGGCTATCGCGTTCGGGAAATAAATTCGTGAAGGATTTGAGAAAGGATGAACACGTGAGATATTTAAAGTTAGTGCTATGAGACCTAAAGGCGAGATAATGATGTATTACGTTGAAGATTTGAATGGGGAAGAAATCGCAGGAGGCTTTTACCGAGAGGAGTTGCAGAAAGTGACATTTAATTTAGGAAAAAATGTGTTTAAAATTGAAAAAATTTTAGGCAGCAGAGGTTCAGAAAAGAGAAAAATGTACCTGGTGAAATGGCTAGGTTACCCAGAAAGCTTCAACACCTATATAAAAGCTGATGCAATAATGAAGCTTAAATAGTATGCAACATGGCGCCTAACCACTTCTATGTCACACTCCCGTCCTCTTCTTCTCTGTCTGTACATCCTAACAACAAACTAGCCAACTTTGTGACAGAACTCCTTGGGCGCACTGAATTGGAACGTGGTTCATATGAGGCGGGGATATGCGAAATTCAGCTATCCACCAGCTTCTTAAGTATTGATTATAAGGAACCCGTTTTTACGGTTCTTAGGGATCGCGATAAGTGTGAAAAGGCAGGGGTAATTAGGGATGCAACCATGCATACCGCTCGGACTGGGGAGGCCCTGTATTACACTACCGTAGTAACAATAGGGCCGGGTCGTTATGGTGCGGCCGAAGATGTTGTGAGAGACGTAAACGGAAGTTTAAAAAGCTGATTTACGGCTGATTTAGTATCTGAAATCGTAAACAAAGAAACCCCTGCACAAGCTCTGACTCTAAACCTCTAAACTCATAGGATAATAGAAATATTAAAGACAAAGGATTGTTCCAAATTATAACCGAGGGCCGATATGGAGCAGCGTTCCAAAGAGATACCTCTCACGAGGCACAACATGACTTGTCCAGCTTAATGTATCAGTTGAAATTGGAGAAATTGGATGTTGGCTATCCATCCCCAGACATGTGCTATATTTACAGCAATATCGTGAAGCATCAATTTGTTGGGGACACCCAGTCACATCTGCTGCTCATCATATATAAGAACGATTGAGGGAAAAAATTTCCCATTCGGTGATGGGGACTTAGCAGTGAAGCTGCACTTTCGTCGCATTCAGTTATAATTACCCAAAAGCCTTTCACAGTATATCGAGGGGTGAGATATCAACGTGGGAGTGAACTTGGATCCATTTTTTCAACCATACTACGCACGGTTGTCCCATTGTTGAAGAGGGGGGCCAGATACCTTGGGAGGAAAGCGTTAGAATCAGGTTTTAGCACAGTAGAAGACATAATGGGTGGAGCTAAAACTAAAGAAGCTCTAAAAAAAACATTTAAAACGTACACGGGACGAAATCATCAAAGATACAAAGAGAAAAATGCGTTGTGGCGGGAAAAAGATGAGGGCTGTCCGGAAGAAGGGATTACCAACACGTGGCGCTAAACGTAAAAGGACATCAAAAAAGAATTGTTCTAAGCGAATGAAACCTATGGTTTATAATTTTTTTTAACTGATATAAGCTTAGGACATTGCTCTCACAATTCATATGCTGATTACTACTTGTCGAGAGAGGTGGCACTATTTCTAACTCGTCATGGCACGCTTCAGCCATCCGTGTAGCTCACAATGTTGTAAATCGGAGCTGTCCCTCTTTGATATGCCCCCAACACAAGTTTGTATTGAGCACAGTGACTTTATTACAATTAACCCATTAAACACAATTAGTTCGCCAAGTGCCCCTATAGAATTCGTGACACCCAGCTCAGGCCCATACTTTTTTGATCCAAGCTGCAGGCACATGTACGCTAAACTACGTATAGCCCATTCTGATGGAATGGACTGTGATGATAATTATTCTGTATACACTGAAACCAACTCTCTGCACTCCATATTCAGTCAGTGTGAGGTGTATTTAAACCAGGTCAATATTTCGGCAGGAACGGATTATCACCTACGAGCCTATCTGAAAAATGTCCTCAACTTTTCGAAAGAAGCGATGGATACCTTTCTAACTACAGAGGGCTATTACACTGGTATGCATCAATTTTGCTGTCAAGGGTTTTGTAAGTGATTCTTATAGAGTTTTTCCCGCTGATTTCGAATCTGCAATCCGTTTTTCTCAATCAGCTCAGGTTATCCGGCTATGGCCTCATAAGTAAAATAGAATGTTTCGTGATTTTGTCAAAGCGGAATTGGAACAGTAACATCTATCATCACTTGTTTCACTTGTATAATATCTTTTTTTACTTTTCAGGCATATAGATAAAATATTTCATAATGAATAGAGCGTGTAAAAATGATCCCAATAGATTCTGCTACATATGTGGGACGGTTACCATGCCAAATAACCAGTCCCAAATCACTAAATTTGTGAAGACAATGTATAGAGCATACTTTGGAATTAAGCTAGGGGACCAGGACAAAAATTTCGCCCCTCATATGTGCTGCAAGACGTGCATTGAAAATTTGAGAAGATGGAGCAAAGGCAGAGCGAAATCTTTGCCTTTTGGAATTCCCATGATTTGGAGAGAAGGAAAGGATCACGTGACAGATTGCTATTTCTGCATGACAAACCTCCAAGGTGGGCTTATAAATTTATTTTTCTTAAATATTTTGACATACATTTACATATACATATTGTTATAGAAAATACATTTACACATACATATTTTTATACAAGTTACATTTACATATACAATGATTGTATATTTTCTTTCGTTTTCATTCATATTGTCCCCGAAGGGACAATATGAATGAAAAAGAAAGAAAATATACAGACTCCATCGACCTATTTCATATCTTACAGGCCGCAGCCTTCCCTCACGAGCCGCCACTGTCTGAATGCTTCTTATATTTCATATGCAAGTTTTATATCCATGTTTCTGTGTTTCTATTTTCAGGAGTTAACAAGAAGAATAAACACATTGTTGTATACCCTGACATTCCTTCTGCTATGAGACCTGTACCCCATGGTCCTGGAATTCCAATACCCGACCCACCTCAAACCCTGGACTTCGATGATTCTGATGATGAATCAATGACCAATGCCAATGACCAGTCCCAGTCGTATATACACCTCAAAATACCGCTTCAAATGAGCCGAGGCCTCTCAACCAGGCCAAACTTAATGATCTTACCAGGGATTTAGGACTTTCCAAATTAGCTGCCGAGATCTTGGGCTCACGACTTCGAGAGGACAACTTGCTGGCTCCGGGAACAACATTCTCCTGGTATAGGAAACGAGAGGAAGAATTCCGCAAGTTTTTTGCAGTGCACGAAAATACCTCTTCCTTAGTGTACTGCTGCAATGTTGAGGGGCTAATCGAATCCTTGGGCCTGCCATATAACGCATCAGAATGGAGGCTATTTATAGACTCGTCTAAACGAAGTTTGAAAGCAGTACTTCTCAACATTGGGAATAGGGTTGCATCAGTCCCTGTAGCACATTCCGTACAACTTACTGAGAGCTACGATAACATGAAAATTTTACTGGATGCTCTCGTATACGACCAACATAACTGGAGGATCTGTGGAGATTTGAAGGTAATACTAATATCATAAGTAAACTATTGCTATTGACTATGTTGTTTTTCCAAAGGTTATTTGAGAGCGTATAAGAACACTTAACTTCCCCACAGAAGTGATACAGTCCAATGCATAGATTTTTTTGTCTGATAGAACAAATTCTCTAAATTCTTTAAATATTTTCATTTTTTTTCAGATTGTGGCATTTGTATTGGGAATGCAAGGGGGATACACGAAATACCCATGTTTCCTCTGCAAATGGGATAGCCGAGCGGATGAGAAGCACTATGCACAGCGTGAATTGGCATCCAGAGAGAATTTTGAACCTGGGTCGCATAATGTCGTTTCAGTGCCCCTTGTACCACCAACAAAAATTTTGCTCCCACCACTTCATATTAAGCTGGGCTTGATGAAAAATTTCATCAAATCAATGAATAAGGAGGGTTCAGCATTCCGATATCTCGAGAGTAAATTTCCTCATATATCTGATGCTAAACTAAATGCTGGGGTTTTTGATGGTCCTCAAATTCGAACTTTGATCAAGGATACTCAGTTCGAAAACGCAATGACTCCAACTGAGAAGAATGCCTGGCAGGCATTCAAATCAGTTGTCACTGATTTTCTTGGCAAGCGTAGAAGTTCAGAATACGAGTCCGTTGTCGAAAACTTGATGGAAGCTTTCAAAGCTCATGGGTCGCGCATGTCCATAAAAATGCACTTTTTGTGGTCCCACTTGGACTATTTTCCTGAAAATTGCGGGGATTATAGTGAGGAACAGGGTGAACGATTTCACCAAGATATCAAAATAATGGAAGAGAGGTACCAGGGAAACGGGAAACTGGGATATCAATATGCTGGCGGACTATTGCTGGTGTTTGAAGCGAGACGTGCCCGAAGAAAAACACAGACGGAAAGCCAAAAAAACTTCATTCCTTCCTCAATAAACTTTTTTCCATATTCATTGTATGAATAAAAGTATTTATTCACACAATGTTTTCATTTTTCACGAGTGTTCTTATAATATTACTCGTATCTACAGTGTTTAAGCTAAAAAATCAATAAATTTGGGGATAAAATTGGACTTATAATAAATGGCCAATAGAGAAAAAACCTGACCTGATTGAGGAAAACCAATGTCATTTTCGAATTCAGCATGGTCGAATTATATAATATGAGTTGAAAAAACCCTCACAGCAGACAAAAAAATTTCATATGCATACCAGTGTTATCAGCCTAAAGACGAAAGTAGTATAAAGAACAAATTTAAAAATTCTAAAAAGAAGATATACGAGTGTTTTGGACGTCTGCATACATACTTCACATTCCAGGAGAAACTGCTTGTGAATGGGGTGGATATAAAGGTAAAGCTCACCCGCACGAATCCTGAGATCTGCATAAATCTGGGACCTGATCAAGAAGAGGGCGCAAAACCCGTTATAATTCACATTATGGAAACATATCTCCGCGTGCATCGAGTGAAATTAAGCTCTGTTAAACAATTAGAAATTGAAAAAATTTAATACACGCAACAGTAAAATACCCAATTAGCAGAGTACAGATCAAACTATAGACGGTTCCCGCAGGGTTGGCCTCGAAGCAGCTAGAAAATGTGGCCCTTGGGGTTCTACCTAAAAGGTTATTAATTGGAATGTAGGATCACGCTTCGACGAACGAAAAATATAAAAAGAACGCCTTTAAATTTGAGAATTTCGGTCTTAAAAATAGAACTCTACGTCAGTGGTTTTGCGTTGGGTGGGGGAACTATGGATGCGGACTACTCATCAGACGCTGTGTTCCCGCTTTGCGCGAGAGCTTATAGTAATCTGGCCCATATTGCAGGTGCTTGTGATGAGCTCGGGATTGTGGTAACGCAGAAAGAATTCATCGATCAATTTAACCTTTACCCGTTTGATATCACACCTGACTTATCTGCTAATGTAAATACACACTAAAGTCCACAACAAAGTGGGAATATCTCAGTCAGATTGGAATTCGGCAACCCGATAGACACTCCTATTAGTGTACTAGTATACCTCGCGTCACAAGCCCTAATTGAGGTCGACCGCTTCAGGAACGTAGTCACTGACTTTTAAAATGGATGTGAATACACTTCAGAGAGTAATGAATAGTGACCGAATCACACTCCCCAAATTTATTGGTGTGTTTGCGAAGAATGAAACATTGAAATAACCAACTTCGAGAAAATGTGGGGAAATTATTGTAAACACGGACATTGTTGGTGGAGAAGAGATTCATTGGTTTGCAATATACTTTAAAAATAGGGAAAGAATGTATTATTTTAATTCACTGGAGACTCATCCCTGTAGTGACCCTGTTATTGTAAAATTTCTCGAACAGGTGCATATTCCCGAAATTGTCTGGAGTCCCCACCGATTACAAGGGTATTTTAGTAATACTTGTGGGATGTATTGTCTTTCATTTCTCCTGCACATGTCATATGGAAAGGGATTTATGAATTTTTTAAAATTATTTGTATGAAAATACAATGTGTCTTCTTCTTAACCAAAGGAAAAAAAAGCTTATATTAGTCCCCGAACGACCTGGCAATCGTTGGACCGGATGTGAGCCAATACTTCGAGCTCCATATTCAGGTCATTGGGTTGCCTGCGCTGTAAAACCTCCAAATCACCATCGGTTATTTGTTTTTCTTCAAAGCTGTCACGAAAAGTAGCTGTAACACGATCAAGTTCCGCATTGGACCTTTAAGGAGAAAGGATACGGTTGTAGACAGAAAATTATTTTGACAGCTCATATATTTTTCTAATAATGGTCATATTGGATGACTAAGTTCCGTCACAGGGTATCGAGCACCTGGCAGATATTAAACGAATCATCCACATTGAATCTTTTTTAATTAAAATCCATTTGTTCCATATATATATATATTTTTTTTTTCCGAGAGTTTCTTTGTGAGGAAAGGTTTGTTTTTGAAGTGCCCGCAAATATCCTTCCATTATCCCCGCAGCCACAGTCGAGAGACCCAATCGGTGAGAAGTATACACCGTGCCACATCCCCCATCCCCCGCCCCCGAAGTAACGGAAAATTCTTTTCCTCACCCAGCTTGAGTCATCCTCCACCCAATACCTCTCATAATACCCCTTTCTTGAGTCACTTCACCAACATGGAAATTAATACATACCTGCAACTCTGTGGTATCTGTAAGGATGCAACAGATGAGGCAGGGGCGATGTGTGATTTTTGTCAGCTACTTTTTGATTTTAGATACCTAGAATGGGGAGATGAAAAAAATCTCCCTGAAACGAAAGCAAAGCAGTTTAATGGGATAAAATTTTTCTGCGAAAACTGCTTGACCGAATTAAACTCTTTTACAGTATTTAAAGCAGAAAGAGACTATGAGAAGAAAATGAAAGGAAAGGGAGAACAAAGAACAGTGGAAAACAGAAGAAACTGAGAAAGGCGAAATAGAAAAAAAAACAAATACCGTCACAAAACGAGGCCGAAAACACACAGGCGACAAAGAGTGTAAAGACAACACATAACATAAGGGCAACGAAGGACACAAACACAACTAGCACAAATACCACAAATAGGACAAGTACAAGAGGGAAATCAAGAAAACGGAGTGAAACTGTCCCCCAATAAGGAGCAAACAACAAAGGCCAAGAGTAAATATGGGGAAGGAATTATATGCAGATATTATATAAAAGATAATTGCAGATTTAAAAGAGGACAATGTATATATGAACATCCCCCAATACGCAATTTCTTCTATAATAATGGTCATTGTAAATTTGGAGACAGATGTAAGTTCTACCACCCGGACATTTGCAGGACTTACGAAAAATATGGAATATGCAAATTCGGTAAAAAATGCTACTATCAACATCTCCCGACGGACTCAAAGAACAATATAAAAAGTTTAAATGACAATAGGAATAACAATAACAATAGGAACAATATCTTAAGGATTGCCAAGGAAATTGTGGAAACTGCGAACGTTGTATTGATAAGAAAGAGATAAATATAGAGGGCTTCAACTTACTAAGAGCGGATAGAACGACGAAACGTAAAGGTGGCTGTGCCATATATGTACAGGAAGGTCATATGACAGAGACGATAATAAGTAAATCAAACAGCTCTGTGGAACTCCTAGCAGTGAAAATAGAAAAACTAAACGTGATAGTAATAGTCATCTATAGACCTCCAAGCACCCCAACCGAAAAATTCTCGGAGGCCATTGATGACATCAGAAAACTAATAAAGGTCATAAACCCCCCATCCCCCAATATAATTATCTGCGGAGACTACTTTAACTTCCCATTTATAAAATACAAAAAGGTGGATAGGAATATATATATATATATTCACCAGGACATGGCACAAGAGAAGATCAGGAGCAAGCAAAATTGTTGATGGCTCTCACAAATGAGTTTATGCTGACACAGGAGATAACAGAAAATACCAGAAAAAATAACTGCCAGGATCTGGTATTCACGAATAACACAAACTTGATTGCTGATATAAAAATAACCCCAACCATTATCTCAGACCACAACTTAATCGAGATATCAAAAAATATGACGACAGCATTAAAAGACAATACACATATTGAGGAAAGAAGTAATTTCGGGGCCTTTAACTTAAACTCCGACTATAAATTGGGAAGCAATCAGATCGCACATGGCTCAAATAGAATGGAGAACAATTTTCAAGAATAAAACAACCGAAGAAATGCTAACAACCTTGGAAGAAAAAACGCTGAGAATTTTAGAAAAATATGCTCCGAAATCAGCCAAAAGGAAAGAGAAGCTGGCTAGAGAGGCAAAAGAGAAGACTATTCCGCAAAAGAAAGAGAGTGGAGGCGAAGTTAGGCAACTGCAGAGATAATGACAGGAAAGCAATAAAAGGAAAACTAGAGGGTATCGATAGGGAAATACAAGCCCTGATTAAGGACCATACAGAGAAGGAAGAGGAAAAGGCGGTAGAAGCAATAAAGGAAAATCCAAAATACTTCTATAGCTATACAAAAAGGAAAACAAAAACGCGCGCCGCTATTGGGCCCTTAACCCTTTCATGCCGTATGGGCGCAAATGAGACCATCAAATTTTATGAGATTTTAGTCATTCTGGAGATATAACATAAGTGTTTTTTTGTGGCATGAAAAATAAACGAAAATCAGGTATAAAAGGGTTGAGGACGAGAAATAATGAACTAACCGACGATTCAAAAGAAATATCTGATATATTGAGAGCTCAATATGAATCAGTTTTCCGTACCATAAGATGTGACAAAACGATACCTGATATAAATGCATTCTTTGAAGAGGAATTGCAAGGAGAGTATATAACAGACTTTGATTTTACCCCAGAAGATGTAGCGAGAGCTATAGGACAAATGAAACCACATTCAGCTGCAGGTCGGACAATTGGAACGCATTATTAATTAAAAACTGTGAAAATGAAATAGCTACACCTTTATACTGGATATGGAGAAGATCCCTAGACACTGGGGAAATACCGAGCATCTTGTAAAGAGCAAACATTGTCTCTATATATAAAGGAGGGGACAGATCTCAAGCAAAGAACTATAGACCAGTGTCATTGACGTTCCACCTCACCAAAGTATTTGAAAGAATAGTTAGAGAGAAAATTTATGATTTCCTGAAGACACGGGAAAAATTCAACGAAAATCAGCATGGATTCCGATCAGGTAGATCATGCCTATCACAACTCATAGAACACTACAACAATATCCTAGATGCATTGGAAGGTAATGACAAATACGATGTTATATACACAGATTTTGCTAAAGCTTTTGACAAATGTGACCATGGTATAATAACAAATAAAATGAAATATATGGGAATAACAGACAAAGTGGGAAAGTGGATCTACAACTTCCTCAGAGATCGTCTGCAGGTCGTCAAAATTCAAGGTGTATCATCATCAGAATCCGAAGTACGCAGCTCAGTACCACAAGGGACAGTACTGGTCTCACTCCTGTTCATTATCATGCTAACAGATAATAGACAGCGGAGTAAACAGCAACAGTATAGTAACATCCTTTGCAGACGATACGAAGATCAGCAGAAAAATCAGCGATGTACATGACGTGGAGGCCTTGCAGAGAGACACGAACAAAATACACAAATGGTCAGAAGACAACAACATGTCATTTAACACCCAGAAATTTCAGCTCTTGAGATGTGGTAGAAAAAAGAACTTAAACAGACTGCATATTATGCTCCAGATAGACAGGAAATTCAGAGAAGCACGAAATCGATCGATCTGGGGATAATAATGACAAATGATGCGAAATTTGAAACACAAAATCAGGTAGCGATAAATAAAGCAAAAAGAGTCGCCGGACAGGTACTAAGAACGTTCAAAAGAAGGGACAGGACAGTAATGATTCCCCTGCTAAAAACACTGATTATACCAAAACTTGAATACTGCTCAGTTTTGACGTCCCAATATAAAAAGGAAGAAATTAATAAACTAGAAGAAACGCAAAGGCATTTCACAGCCAAGATTGATGGCTGCAAAGAACTCAACTACTGGAAAAGACTACGTAAACTAAATCTGTTCTCCCTGGAAAGAAGAAGAGAGAGGTACACCATAATCTACATATGGAAAATGATCGAAAAACTGGTACCAAACCTAAAACTAAACCCAATTACCATTCAGACAACACTGGAAAATAGGAAAGGCAGAATGTCTAGTGTTTCCAAATTAAAGGCCCGACAAGGGACCTCTTCAACTCTGAAGGTAAATAGCTTGGTTGTCATGGGGCCAAAACTTTTCAACCAGCTTCCGAAGGACCTCAGAAACGTAACGGGGGTCAAAGTTGAAGTCTTCAAGAGAAGACTGGATGCCTGGCTCAGGACGGTACCAGATGAGTCAGGCGTGGCTGGCTATGTACGGTGGAGAGCGCCAGAAAGCAACTCGCTCCTCCAACAAGCCAGACCTAGAGGCGGGGCCACCAGCTTGACCTCCGTGTGAAGAGAGACCAACGCACGAAACAACATAAAATATATATATATTTATATATATATATATATATATATATATATATATATATGTATATGTATATATATGTGTATATATAAACACACACACGAGGATAATTGAATAAGTATCCGCACTTTTTATTTTCACAATTTTATTTTCACATCTGATAGATTATAAACACATCACTTCCCAACATAGTCTCCCTGTTTCTGAATACACTTAGTCCAGCGATCTACAAGCTTCCTAATGCCATCACAGAAGAATATTTTTAGCTGTGTGCGTAGCCAGTCATGCACCACCTCCTTCAGGTCATCATCGCCTTGGAATCGCTGACCTCTCAAAGCGTCTTTTAGTGCTCGAAACAGGTAAAATTCCGAAGGTGCCAGGTCTGGACTGTAGGCTGGATAGTCGAGAACTTTAAATTTAAGTTCTTGAAGGCATTGTCTAGTCTGTGCAGCGGTATGAGGGCGCGCATTGTCATGTAACAGAATAACACCTTCCGACAATCTCCCTCTCCGTTTTGTGCGAATTGCTTGCTTTAACTCATTCCGAAGCATGTCAGAATACGATGCACTTGTTACTGTAGTTCCACGCTCTAGATAATGTTCAAGGATATGGCCTCGTGTATCCCAAAACAGTGTTAGCATAACTTTACCTGCTGACGGCTTTGAACTTCCTTGCAACGGGAGATGTTGGATGCTTCCATTGCATGCTCTGTCGTTTGCTTTCTGGTTCATAGTGATGGATACAGGTTTCCTCTCCAGTGATAATGCGTTCCAAAAAGTTTTCACCTTCATTATGATACCGCGCCAAAAGACGAGAGCAGACGTCCATATGATTACGCTTGTGCTCTTCTGTCAACTGTTTGGGCACCCATCTTACACAAATCTTGTGAAAGCCAAGAATGTCATGAACTATCGAATAGGCTGACCCTTGACTAATGTCTAATGAAGATGCAATTTCTTTTATTGTTAATTTTCTGTCATCGAAAATCATGGCTCTGGCTTCTTCCTGCTTGTCACCACTGGTTGATGTTAACGGTCGACCTGAGTGCTGAGCATCTGTCACACATGTCCGACCTTCCTTGAACATTTGAATCCACTCTTACACACTTCGCCGTGGTAACGCATTTTTCCTATACTGAGCACATAAACGCGTGTGAATTTCACCTCCTTTCACACCTTCTGCCCACAAAAAACGAATCACGGATCTCTGTTCTTCCAGAGTACAAATTGAAAGCGGCGCAGCCATGCTCACTACTCGTACGATATGTGACAGCTACGAGTATCCTAAATAAGCATACACTGTTGCTGGCCTAAATAAGCCTATACTGTTGCTAGCCTAAATTAACCTATCGATCTCAGTTTGGCTCGTTATTACGAGTATATATTATATATACTATATTATCACTAAAATAAAAAGTGCGGATACTTGTTGAAGTACCCTCGTGTGTATATGTATATATATATATATATATATATAAAATTGAGGATACATGCTATTTTAATGAAACATTTCACAAACTAATTTTAAATAAATGTTTACATTTAATTATTTGATAAACAAAATTCACTCTCTAAATACTTAATAGAATACCGGACCAGAAAATAAACATAAAAAAACTAGCCTAACTGGGCTCAAAAGGAAGGTTAGCTGGATGTGTTACGCATCATCTGCCAGCACTGGGTCACGAACCCGAGACCGCAGCAATTCCCTACCTTTAAAGTTTTAGTAATTCTAAAAACCAACCTGTAGAACTTACTACAAATTTTTAAGTTAACACGTACAGGGAAAGAAGCGCGTAATAAAATTTCACTTTCAAAGGCTACCTTCATCGCATAATAAAATTCACTGTCTAAATGACATTCTCAGGAAGGAAGATTAGCGGGGCTACTAAGCCCCGTCGCAGTCTCGAACCCCTGGGCAGATATCCTCTCAATTCGTTTATTATGGCTTTTTATAAATTAACTAACACTTGCAAGGGTTAAGCACTGAATTATACGATGTATATAGCCTGAGAATGAATCACAAACTAAATTATTACGTAATTACTCACATCTCAATGGCTTTTTCATCCGCTAGTTCTTTCTCGCCGTCACAAATTTCTGCAATGGATTGTGTGGAGAGAAGATCATTCCGATTGACCGCTGCGAAAAGATGGAGCGTAGCCCCTGCAGAGAGGTCGTTGACTTCAAACACCTGTGGGGAGCGGTAAAGCTGATGTGTCTGATTGGAAGTGTCCATGATGAGAGAATGTGTAGTTACTCGTTGATAAATCACTGTTGTGGATCCACCTGAAAATATTCCCTCTTGTATACGTGACCCCTATTGGCCACACCCCTAATATTCGATTCGCGAGTTTCCGTGTGAGAGCGAGACTTTTCACCAACCAGAAATCCTGGATTCATTCTCATACCCCGCCCATTGGGTTGAATTGGACGAGCCGCGAATTCTGGGGGCGTGTCTTTACCAAATATAACTTATTCATTCCATAGGTTATTTTGTTTTAAAAATTATAGTAACGTTTTCATGTTATAGTCTAAGCATAAAAATGTATATTAAAGATAATTTTGTATTGAAGCAAAAGAGTTGCGTAAAAAAGGTAAAATGAATAAGTTACCCAAAATAGAACCTATTTTTATTATAGTTATATTAATATTTTTGGTAATAAGGTTAAAAGATATATTTGTGTCTTAAAGATAAATTTATATTGAAACAAAATAATTAGATAAAAGAGGAAAAGTTAATAAGTTACCCCGAAATAGAATCTATTTGGGTGAAAGACAAGAAATGAAATAGTTATCCCGAAATATCAGGTTGTAACATAAATTCTGCTCGATTAGAAAATGGACGATAGATAATAGAATAACCTCAAGATAATGTGAAACAGTTTAAGAAATGTTGCAAAATACACGCGGCGACAGGTTCGCACATGTTTTATCACGATACAGAATGACTTAGGCCAGTGTAGGCTTAGGTTAGTGTAGGATTAGGGTAATGAATATTTTCTCTGGTGTTTTTCATACAATTACAAAGCCACCCTTCGATATTACAGTAATTGCAAAAACATGGAGCCCAAGAAAGAGCATACTCGACATGTGATGCTGCATGAGTTCCATAAAGGATCTAACGCTAGTGAATCCGCAAGAAACATTCAAAGAGTTTATGGAAATGATGTTGTGAGCGAGTGGATGTGTAGTAGATGGTTTGAGAAGTTCAGAAATGGAGACGTCAGTCTGAAAGATTATCAAGGAACAGAACGACCAAATGAGTTAGATGAAGAGTTGCTGAAGCAACAGTGGAGGAAAACCCAACAGTAACTGTAAGAGAACTTGGCCTGCAACTCAACGTTAGCCATATGACCATTCATCGTCATTTGAAGCTGTTAGGAAAAGTAGTGAAGGTTGGAAAATGGGTTCCGCATGATTTGTCACAAGCGAATCTTCAACATCGAATCGATATTTGCACATCACTGCATTCTCGGCAACTGCAGGCACCGTTTTTGAATTGGATCGTCACTGGGGATGAAAAATGGGTCCTCTATAACAATATTAAGCGTCGACATCAGTGGCTTAGCCGTGAAACAAAGCCTGAACCTCAGCCAAGGAATGGACCCCATCCAAAGAAAATTTTGCTATGCGTTTGGTGGGATATGTAAGGAATTATTCATTTTGAGCTTCTGCCAGATAACCAAACAATCACAGCTGAAGTCTACTGCCAACAACTCCAACGATTGAAGATGGCATTACAAGAAAAACGTCCTGCATTAATTAAATGCAGAGGTGTTCTATTCCACCAGGATAACGCGCGCCCTCACACTGCTCAAATCACCACTGCCCAATTGGAGGCATTTGATTGGGAAAAAAATGCCTCCTCCACCTTATTCTCCGGACATCGCACCTTCAGACTACCATTTATTCAGAAGTCTGCAACACCACCTAGATGGACAAAAGTTGCAATCCAGGGAACGAAAACGAAGTGATCGCTTTTTTTATCTCGAAAGCAAGGGATTTCTTCGAACGTGGCATAAAAAAACTTTTCTACAGGTGAGAGGAGGTTATAGAAAAAGAACGGAATTATATTGATGATTAATTTGTCATTATGTCATTTAATTTTTGTTGTGAATAAACTAAAAATTCGAGCAAATTTGTCCTTATAAGTCATTTAATTTTTGTTCTGAATGAACTAAAAAATCGAGCAGGATATGTTACAACCTTATACAATCTAATTTTAATATAAAGTTATATTAATATTTTTTATGTTATAGTTTAAGGATAAAAATGTATATTAAAGATAAATTTGTGTTTGAAACAAAATAATCGGCCAAAAGAGGAAAAATGTAGTTTTTTGTTTTAAAAATCAAATTAATGCTTTTTATGTTATAGTTTAAGGATAAAGATGTATATTAAAGATAAATTTGTATTGAAACAAAATAATTGGCCAAAAGAGGAAAAATGAAACAGTTACCCCTAATTTAGTTTCTATTTTGAAAATAAAAACCCACTCTAATAGACAGAGTTTATTTCCACAACAGTTTCGATGCCCATTGGCATCCTCTTCGGATGGATACAGAATAACGAATGAACAAAAAACAAGAGGGAAAACAATCCAGGGACCATTAAGAAATTCGCACCTAGGTTAGATTCCGTTCTCCCGACACTGGCAAGGGCTTAGAAGGAATGAAGCAGACTCGAGCGTTAGTTAATGAGATAAAGACGGGCTCCTGCTCGTGTAGGATATTTAAGAAAGTGGGCGTCTGCTCGTGTATAACATTTAAGAAGGTGGGGGGCTCGTGTATAACATATATATATATATATATATATATATATATATATATATGTAATAATAGGGATTCTATGAGTGTATAGTCGGGAAGTTTGTGTACGCTTTTTGGCTGTTCAAACGATATATACACTATACCAACTGGCTGATAATGCCTGGAGGCACTGGCCAACTGGCGGATTTCGGGTTCTAAGCCAAGTAATGCTACTCTAAGCTCCATTGTGCACCTGGATCTTCCAGATGTAGGATGCTCTATCTTCCGCGCTCTCTCTCTCTCTCTTTCTCTCTCTCTCTTAGGTTAGGTATATCCCTTTCGGGCAGTGAGGCCGTCCCAGCTTCTCCCCAAAGAGGTTAGGTGGACTCCCCCAGCTTGCTGGCACCTTGCAACAAGGGGGTGGGGTGGGTGACACTGGTACTCATATGATCAACATTGCAAATGCTCTGCACTCGTCTTGTTTGCGGCATACTACTAAGCATCTTGAGACGAGGAAAACATAGATGGGTGCACCTTAATGTGTAAACTACTTCTATTCCTGGTTCAATCTTACCTTCCATGAAGGGAAACAAGGTACTCGGAACAGAAGAACAGAAAGAATATACTGCGGGCTCATGCCAATGCACCCGTCGAAACGCGCACAGAAAGAAGCAAGATGAGGCAAATAAATGAGAAAATCGAAAAGCTTCTCGGTATCATATCTCCAAAATTCCCCCTCAGAGCCACAAATGCTTCATGCGGGAACGTCGAGCCAAGCAACCAGTTAGCCACTCTTCCCGACCACGGAATAACTGAAAACATTCCGCCGACACCAGTCGGGTTGAAACTCTCCGAAGAATCTATTCACACCGAAGTTCAAGATGTTATGGCGAAATTCGAGATAACCATACTAATGACAAATTGTGATCAGAACACGGGCATGTAAGTAAACCCTTAAAATTTAAAGTTTAAAGGACTCGTAAATGTAGGTTTCAATGAATACTCGTCCAAAAGATAATAGGGTTCTACGTACATGTGTATATGTATGTATGTATGTATGTATGTCTGCGTGTATATACAGTGTATATATAGGGTGTCCCCCAAAAAATGTCCTTATTTTTATTTGCCATTTATTTTATAATGGATGTATATTTTATTATTGAGGTTTCCTCTTCGGAAAGATAACACACTGGGGTTTTTATTCCGCATATACCTAGACATTTCTAATCTTTCATTACTTAATAACTAATAAATATTGTACGGGGTGTTTCAGGTCGACCCTATAAGAAGCGACGAAGTATATGTTGTTTTATTGTTATTATTGTGTACGTACAGTACTATAGAAGATAGGTTCTACATGTTCATGTCATTACATTTTTTAGTTACGGAATTACTATGACAAACTTTAAATACCAAATACCAAATACAAAGTACAAATTTCGCCACTTTCCATATTTCTAGGGCCGACCTGAAACACCCTGTATATGTAATGTTCCTTGCCTCACAGGCGACTCCGTACATGTGGCAACGCCGCATCAATAGTCAAGGTACCCCAACTAGGAGGAAGGTGGGGTGGATGGGGGACAACCGAGTCCAACAACATATAACATTCACATACAGATAAGGCGCCGTTCAAAAATTAAGTAACGCTATTTTTGCTAAAACCTGACCCCCCCCCCCCATGTAACGTTCCGTATCGTGTGGGGTGGGGGAACTGTTACATAACATCTTAGGGGTTGCCTGGTCTAGCGTTACAAACGTTCCTAGGGGATCTGTGGTGTCAAGTTTTAGCAAAAATAGCGTTACGTAATTTTTGAACGGCCCTTAATTATAATGTAATGTCGGAGTTCAACGCTGTTCACGATTTATCTTTATGAAAACAATGTTTACTAGTCTTATACAGTAATAAGGTTCCATTATGATTACTGCAAGTCTACGTGAACAGATACCACAATACAACCTTCTATATACTAGTGAATTTGAACCAAAAATATTCATTACACAACCATCCTCCACACTCCCTCATTCCCTTTCCCCACCCACCAGTCTCGCGTGCAGCTTTAAACTTTTACTAAGTTACAAATCTACACGATTATATATATATATATATATATGTATTGACATTGACCGAAAAAAAGATTGAGACAGTGAGAGAGAGAGAGAGCGAGGTAGATGGGCAGAGAGAGTTAGTGGGAAATGGCTTATCGACTGTTATACAAAGAACTTGTTAACAGTTTCGATCTGAATAACAGTAACTGATAATCATAATCACATAAGAATAATCCACGGTTGTACTAGCATAAACATATTTATATATACTCACAAATTCATACAATATTTTACTAATGTTTGTGAAATGGCGATGATGGGCCAAACCGTGGTGTTGACATGGTTACTTGCTGTCGCTGTCCAGGAGAGACTACATATGAGCGTGTCAGTGGAAACCGTAAGGTGACGGTTGCATGAAGCAGGATATCACCAGCGATTTGTGGCTGATGCCTATTATATTAATAGTGTTTTCCAGATTGTATTTGTATTATCAGTGTGGAGAAATAATGATTTAATCACGACGGACAGATAAACCCATTAATGCTTTCCAGATTTCCTGTTGCATTATCAATGTAGATATATTATTAAATCTTAACAAGTAATATATAATATATAATATATATATATATATATATATATATACACACACATTATATACAGTATATATATATATATATATATATATATATATATATATATACACACACACATATATATACAGTATATATATATATATATATATATATATATATATATATATATATATATATATACACACGCCGTATATATATTCCTTGTTAAGATCTAATAATATCTCCACATTGATAATGCAACAGGAAATCTGGAAAGCACTAATGGGTTTATCTGTCCATCCTGATTAAATCATTATTTCTCCACATTGATAATACAAATGCAATCTGGAAAACACTATATATATATATATATATATATATAATAAAACACCAATTCTTTATTACAAGTATGCAATGGTTGAGAATGTTTTATTAAATAGTTTATCATACAAAATGCTCACAATTTGGCATCGATTAACATAAATGGCACAGCTATACCCGGTTCATAGTTAGTATTTGGTCCATCCCCCATTATTGTCTATTACATCTTGTAATCTGTGTGGCATAGATGCAACATGGTTATGTATGCTGTGTGGGTTCTTTCGGAACATCTTCCACTCAGCCATAGTGTGATCCAGCGGCTGGCGGATGGTCCGCTCCTGCCCAGGCTCCGACGAGTTCACCACATTCCCCCACACGTTCTTAATGGAGCTGAAGTCACACCCCTTACTAGGCCAGTCTAGTAGTTCTAGACTTCGCTGCTCCTCGAACCACCTTCTAACAATCCTGGCGCTGTGGATGGGAGAGTTGTCCTGCAAATGAATTTTAAATATTAAAAGTAAAATTATATCTCATCCATACGCTTCATCAGTAACCCACTATTCGAGATAGGTTTTAACCCCTATATATTAGGGGTTTCTCTCAGCTAAATGTAGTTGTGCGCCGTTATACAAATAATACAGCCTACAGTTATCCAAAATAAACTCCTAACGTATTGTCATAGTACTGAAAGAATTAAAGAACAATTTTATGACCATTATTCGTCCCATGTAAATCTGGAAACCGGACATACAAATGCGTGATGTTTGTTGCTTCTTGCAGGATGAAATTGTAGAGTCGCCTCAAGTGTTGATTCTTTTCATGTATGGTTGAAGGACCGAGGCCGGCTGAGGTCGAAGCGGAGTTACCTGAAAGGCGAGACTCACGAAGGGGAGTAACGAGCAGAGTGAGGGCGGGTTTCAGTGAACTCTGGCTTATATAGGCTCGTAAGACGCTAACTTTTGGCGGGCCTTTTGGGGGAAAAAAAGCGTCGTTTTGTTTCTCTCTCCTTGAAAACCACGTGTGTTTTACGATTCCTTATGATTCCCAGATCTCTGCGAACGGCGAGGAAAGGAATTTCTCTGATTGAACTCTACAGATATATATATATATATATATATATATATATATATATATATATATATATATATATATATATGTACACACACACATATATATGTGTATATATATATATATATCTGTGTTATATATTGTTGGACTCGGTTGTCCTCCCTCCATCCCACCTTCCACCAGTTGGGGTACCTTGACTAACACTGCGGCGTTGTCACATGTACGGAGTCACCTGTGAGGCGAGGAACATTACATATGCGGGCAACTGTACACTTCAGAGCTGCCCTGACATACTTGCAGAGTCCTCTGTACCCCTTCCGGCAACCACATCGTAACAACTCCGAACAAGATGCTGCTGCTTCGGGGAGTAATGTCCACTGTGGTTCCCATCCTTGTGTTGCACTCTTCTTCCATCCTTCAGGATTCTGGAGGCGGAACATCTGAAGCACGGACATGTGCTTGCCCCCAAACATGTCCACCTTGGTAAATGGCCTTTTTTGTGTGTTGCAACAGTGCTGCTCCAGTTGGTGGCATGGCGTCGATGGATCTGCCCTTGGTGGTAAATATGTTTCCTGGCTGAGTCCACACTAGTCTTGGTGTTGGTTCTGTCACACAGCAGCACAACATATGTCTCCAGTACAGACATGAAATTTTTGTTGAAGCTTGATGAACTTGCACAGAGTCTGGTGAATACTGAGGTGACCTCATCAAATGACTTCCAAATGTCGAAAGCTGTTTTTTTTCCTCCTGCCTGCGAACGAGGATACAGTGTCGCATCTAGTAAAGCATGGAACATGGAACATGCTGTGGTAATATCATGCGCCGGAATATATCTCAGGTGTTTTCCTGTGCCATAATTATGCGATAGCCTCTAGTAGCTGCATCCAGTGCATGTTGGAACAGCCTTTTGTCGGCATCTGCATGTGTACACGGTGCTTGAGATGAGACATCCTGATGAGCGCGGGTGCAAAGCACATTCAGTCCACACGTTGTGTACACTTCCTTCTCCGTGTAAAGGTTTTCTCCAACCTATTTTTAAAATGAAAAAGAAAACACGAATAAATACATTTTAATATCAATATTATTAACAGTAATGACATGCTTCATAATAGTGTATGGTTCTCAAATGTCAATAGTGCAACAATTTAACAAACATGCAGATAGTTTACCCGATGCACCAAAAAGTCGAAGAGTTCAGTCTTGTTGCCATCCAGTCGCAAGAACTCTTGCCAGTTTCCTGGAATTGTTTTGGCTGCTACAACACGCCTCCGAACACCCTTTCCTCGCTTGTTTCTCTCTGTGGACTTCAGGCTCGTTGGAAGGTAAACATCCCAAATGATGTCGACTCTTGTTACATGACTCAGCTGGGATTTGATGTTGGGTAGAAACACCAGTGTGGCATATTTCTGGGAGGTTTTTGCACCCATTGACTTCAACATATTGATGATTGCAGCACCATCCATTATGATGACATCGACCATTGGGGCATCTCCAATGGATGAGCGTCACAGGGGTAAAATTTGTGTACGATTCAGGTAGTGACGGGATCTGTTTGCTCGAGGGCCCAAGCTTCAGTGTAGCTCTTTCACGTTCAACACTACCGGACTCCGTCATACGATTTCGAAATAGGGATACACCATTGACTGCATCTGTGGTGAACAGATTTTTTCGCAGGATGAGTGGACAAACAACCTGATCGGCTTCATATTACTGAGATGCTGAAACGGCCATACCTGTGGAGATATCAAGAACTCTATCATACAAAATTGATATGGCCAGATGGAATAAGGTGTCCACAAGTTCAAGTTTGTGTGTATGTCTGTGAATCATCAGGCCAAGGTATATCGGTAGTGGAGTCTGTCTGTCCTTGGCGTCTTCTCACATGACTGTTAAACTGCAACAATTGAGTCTTGCTTTCTCTGCATCTTTGTTCTTGATATTTGGTCCATCCATAGGCATGCCAATTGTTGCTACCAGCGACGTGGGAACAGCATCTTCCTGGCAGCCCTTTTGAAAGGACCAATCAAATGTTGCATGCTTTTCCGGCATATCTAGGCGTATGATATGTGCAGGTTTTGCTAGGCAAATAGTTTCGTCATCAAAGTCATTCAAGCTTGGTTCTCTCAGCAGAGGTCCGATATCAACGTCGAAAGTCATCAAGATATCACGGCCTTGCTTGTAAGCACGGAGACCAGACACATTGGCAAGTATACTCTCTTTCAAATCTGTGGAGTGAATTCGACTGGATACATTTACTCCCAGCTCTCTTAGTCGGTTAATGTACAATTGTACAAGATCAGCCAGCTTGAAAATTGGAACAACTTACTTATCTGCCAACTTCATCTCTTCTATGTAGCCTATAGGTTCCACCAAAGCTAGGCCATGAGAAAATCCATCGGTATTCGTTTTATTCGCCTCCTCACTCTTCCGGCTGGTGGCATTGTACAACTTTACTAGGAACTGAGAATGATATTTGGGATCCTGTGCCACTAGGTCGCCAGAGCTAAGTTGTGCTATCATTTTTTCATCTTGTAGTTTCAGTGCACATTGTTTGACGCGTTGAGTAATTTTCGCCGTCATAGCTTCATGAAGAGGGCTAGACTGTATGCCAGATTCTTCCCAAAAGAAACGTATGTGACAGTGGGGAGGTTTGTCTTTACGTGACGCCTGTCGACGCATATATGGGCGATCTCTTTCTCACTTGTAGATGCAGCAGTTCCCTGTACTTTTGCCAGTCGACTGGCAGAACACTTCAGGCGACAGGATTTCTGGGCAGGGTGGCCGCAATATCATCACCTTCATGAAGCTGGTATATGTCTACTGGTACTGGCTGCTCGCCAAGTTCAAGGAAATTTGTCAGATTGTCACCTAAATTGTCATAGTCAGCTCCAACATTTGTCCGTTTAGAATTTGCTGAACCCTGAAGTGGTGCGGAAGAATGTTCTTGGCACAAGGCACACAGGGTCCAATCAATAGGATCAGGTGTGGACGTAGATGACCGCAGAATCTCACTGTGAATAAGCTTACATCTCTTCTTTGCTGACAAGATGCGGGCTACATCTGCTTATCCATCTGCAAAGAATAAAAAAAATATATGATTCTTAAAATTGATATCACTCTTACTGTAGATTAGAAAAGGCATAAAATTGTCCCCATGAAGATATCCTAAGCATTTTTGTGGCTAAATGATGGTGGCATTGGATTCCTTATGTCTGAAAACATAGAAAAGGACACTTCATTCATGTTTTATGTGATATATTGCCGAAGATATGAGACTTTATAAATTTTCGCAATTCATGCGGCGACCATCTTGAATTTTCCCCATTTATGAGCGTCAGGAAAATATTCAGCTTGGCACAATATCTGAAATCATTTAGTACATATGAAACATGATCTATGCCAATTTTGGTGCTTTTACCACAAAAGCCACAATTTTATCACATATTTGCCGCACTATTTGCGTTTGTCTTTGTGTCTAGATTCCTTTTTTATAGCTTAGAACATTTATTTAGAAGTAGGAACATATACACCTGGCAGTGACGGTCGAACTGCGAACTGCGAACAGCGAAATTTGTTGCTTATGGCCGGCCAAACCACTGGTCAGATTTGGATGAGACTTGGGAGATAAGGGTAACTGAGGCCGGGGATGAACATATGCTGTGTGGCGTCGGCCTCCGAGGTCATCTGAGGCCTCTAGAGTCCGTTTTTGCCGTCTGTATTCCGGATTGGTTGAAAGATAGTGACATCATAAACATGTCATAAAATGTGCGGAGTTCTAGCGCGTGCTTTTCACGTGATATATTATAATATATATATATATATATATATATATATATATATATAATATATATATATATATACACAGCACACACACATATATATATATATTAATATATATATATGTGTACACAGCACCACACACACACACATATATATATATATATATATATATATATATATATTAGGTTTGTCCAGAAACAGTGGGTAAAAAATGAAACAACGAAATTTAATCGGGGCACCCCGTAAAAACGTTATGTTTGACAGGAAAATAATACAGTAAAAATTTCACGACAATCAAATAATATTTCGAGGTCGCTACCAAAGAAGACATTTCGTAATAATAAGAACGCGTGACAACGGTAGCTGTGACGGAAAAACCAACGCAGGAACTCTCCCTCTCTCTGGCTATTTGGGGTAAAACTCGAGACTATACCAAACCAGACTTTTTTGGTGTAGGAAATCGCTTCCTTTGGTCTGCCACGACCTGCAGAAGGTACTGCTTTTATTCTTCATCAGCAGTAATCAGCCTGTTGTACTCTGACATCAGTGCAACTCCTCTTTCTGCCAAATCGTTGACAACTTTGAGGTGCGTGGCTACCTCCTTCGCCCTCTGGAATACAGCATCTGATTCCCAGGCTTCAGGGTTCTTCAGTAGGAAGCCGTCATCTAGCCCCAAGATTCGAAAGAATGCCGGTGATTGTCCGCTGAAGAAGGAACTGATCTTTTTCTCCTGAATGGCAGACGTGTCCACGACGGCACTCTTTAGTGGATCCATCTCTTGTGCTGCCTGGAGCATCTCCTGTGCCATCACACTCTTGTCTTCCACAGTGAAAAACCCCAAGTCGTCAAATAGCGCCAGAGGAACGAGGCGCTCACTTAAGTACCAGAGATGGCCTTGAAACTTCTTGAGTGCCGCTGCCGAAATCTTTGGATGAATGCTGTGGTATCGTTGGAGCTCCTTCAACAGCCAGAGGTCTTTTGCAGGAGCAAGATGGGGCGCAGGAGCGAGGAACCAGGCCTTGAGGTATACTTTGATGATGAAATCACATACCGCCTTCAGACCCGTCTCCTCTCGCAGAGTCAGCTTGAATTGAGCTCGGAACATCCAGAGCTTCAAAGAATAGATGGCTTTGGCCATCCACCTAGCGCGATGGAGACCTTGTGGAGCCCTGAAGGGGATCCCACGGGGAGGAACGCCACCGAGGAAGACGATCGATAGCCCCAGGAGTTCTCGGTAGTCGTCCCTGGGCTAGTAGATCTCAAGTTGTTCCGTCGCAAACTTGATCTCGTCTGCCATCTCCAACAACCAAGGATTTGAGTCTGTGTCCATCGCCGTTGAGGGGATGCTTTCATCGATTAACCTCCATTTCTGCTGGAAACGTTTGAACATCACGATATCGGGACCTGTCGACGGACCGATCACTGACGTAAAGGCTGCTTCCAACACAATCTCAAGGATGTGGTGTCGACAGGGCAGATGTAAGAGTTCCTTCTTCATCTTCTGCTCCAACAGAATACAGGCTCCATGCACTCTACCTGTATTACTTGCTGTCGTGTCGAAACACATCGCCATAACACGGCCTTTTACCGACCATTCTTCAATGATCTCAATGACAGCCTCCGCCATAGACTTTCCGGTGCCAGACGGTTGTTTCGGCACGCCGAGGAGCTGCGTTGCATCGCTTCCCGATAGAAGGATTGGAAGACGGTCAACGACATCCTTCCCCATGATGATCTCTTAACTTTGAGTTAAGAATGTGTTGTTCTCTGAGTTAAGAATGTGTTGTTTTCTTTGAGTTAAGAATGTGTTGTTCTTGAGTTAAGAATGTATTGCATGGTTTGTAAGCATTCTTATTTTACTTCTTTTCATCTTTCACCCCTTTCCGGCAGAGTAGGCTCTACCTCCCTATGGAGTAGAGGACCGTTCTGCAATCTTTCCTATTCTCTTCGACTATTTTTCTGACTTGTCGGCAGTGGCCGGCGGATGATGATGGCGAGCCTTTTTCTCTTTTTCTGAATGAATGTTAACCCATGAGTGATAGTTGTTGCTACTTACTTAACCCCTTATTCTCTTCTCTTAACCCCCTACTCTTTCCTTTCTCTCGGGCTAACCTTAGAGTGGACCTTACGGTCTTTGTTAGCCTTAGCTTCTGTAGATCTGTAGATCTTGCCGTCCCAATGGACGACAAGTGGCGCCGTGGGGGAGAACTTCTCGTTGATGATGGCTGCGATGTTCTCACGATGCTGGATTCGATGACAGCGAATTGAGGACCGACTGATGGTCAACTGAGAAACTTCATGACCCAAGTTCCGAGCTGTGGATGCCAGGATGTACACGGCGTTTCTGTCAGAGACTTTAGTCCGATCGAAGGCTGAAGAGACAGTTTGATCGATTACACGCTTCCTTGGACGCTTTGGAGGCTGTGCCGCCGAAGGTGATGGTCTAGGTGATTCCCCGTCCTCACTGCTAGAAGATGAAGAAGCCAGAACAAATTGTTCCGCCCATTTCTTAGTCTTTTCTTCTTGAACAAGTCGCCGTGTTTTTGCTTGTGCTAGTCGATCGTTCTTCCTCGCCTCCTTCTTTGCAAGGTTGCGATCGACTGGGCCCATGGAACCAGGTCGCCCTATCTTTCGTTGCTCTTGAAGGAATAACTTATCCTCCTCGATCTTCATGATGTCCATGACGTTGCTGTGAGCAATGTCGAAAAGCCAATCGGGGGAAGAACTGAATGTCTTCTCTTTCTGTTCCAGGCCCGCTGACCTCTTGGCTAAATTATTTTCATTTTTCTTCAACTTCTTCTACTCGTCGAAAATCTTGACCACTGCGTCAATTCATGCTTCCTCAGTCTTGTGGAATGCTTGCTTTTCCCCAAAAATCCATCAGTGTGTCTGCAGTTAGAGCAGCACTTTCCCTCACAGTTTTCTTTTCCATCAAAAGGTGATGAAAAAATGTCATGGCCTCTCTCTTAGTAGGAAGCTTCGCTCCCCTGAGTTCTTCACGCCGCGGACCGACCAGTCAGACATTGGTATCACCTCTGGTGTTCATGCTTCATCAATAGCAACAGTAAATCAGAACCTGATGATGAAAAAGAGTACATGATGTAGTATGCCACATGACCTAATTAATTCTATTAATTATTAATAATTCGTCATACAGTACAATGTACATCTAATTTAAACAATGAGAAAAAAATACTATAAATGCTTGGAAATATTTGTATTTGATTCAGTAAATTATTTACTTATTTATTTATTTATTTCACTATTTCAAGACTTTCCATATAAATTGGGCTATATTCGGTAACGGGCAAAATCCGGCACGTGGTAATTTCACAAACATGCATAGACAATTGACAATTCATAATTTACTCATTTTAAATTGCATACATAGGTACCTATCGTAATTTCTTTTAATTAAACAAGAACAGGTAGTGTATATTCTAGTTAACAATAATTTGCCATTAATTAGCTTACAAACCGAACTACAGTTGACACAAGTTTTATACATGTTATACATGTCTAAACAAGATCTCAACCATAATGTGATACATCACGAACTAGTTTTTGCAGCACTTTTGCATATGTGGACAGGAATACTATATAAAGAATATATGTAAGAGTGAAACTTCAACACTCGGTAGCGACCTTATAATATTGATCGACAGAGCTAAATTTTTTACTGAATTATTTTCTCATTATATGGAACGTTTTGGGGAGGTGCCGCATTTAGAAATCGGAACTTCATTTTTTTGGACCACCCTAATATATATATATATATACACACGGTGTATATATATATATATATATATATATATATATATACAGGTGTCCCGTAAGTCTGGACCCATAGGGAAAAATAATAAAATTACAAAATAGTCCAAAAATTTATTACATAATCTGTTCAAAGTGTCCGCCGTTGTGTCGCACACATAGTTGAAGACGCAATCTCCACTGCGACAGCACTTTCTGAATCACAGTCGCAGAAATTTCTTGACACGCCTCCACAATGCGTGCTTTAAGGTGGAAAATGTTCTGAAGTTTGACCTCGTACACTTTGGCTTTCAAGTGGCCCCACAAATAAAACTCCAGCGGAGTAAGATCATAATAAAAAAATAATAAAAATAATAATAAAAATAATAAAAAAATATATTATAAATAAATTTTTGGACTATTTTGTAATTTTATTATTTTTCCCTATGGGTCCAGACTTACGGGACACCCTGTATATACATATATATACACACACACACACACGAATGTGTATATATATATATATTATATATATATATATATATATATATATATATATATATATATATATGTATATATATATATATACATATATATATATATACATATATATATATACACATATATATATACACACATATATATATATATATACATATATATAACTTTCAAATGTTCCGTGCGATGAGTCCTCATTTCACGAAGGTCAATCTTGTCGCCCCTCCTCTCGAGTTGGCCTGGTGAAGTAGTGAGTTGGTTTCTTGTACTCACCACCTCACATAGCCATGTACGCCTGGCTCATCAGGGATTGTTCTGAGCCAGGCGTATAATATTCTTTTGAAGATGTCCACTGCAACACCACTCGTGTGCCTTAGGTCCTTGGGCAGCTGATTAAACAGTTTTGGTCCTCTCACAACAAAACTATTTTCTTTCAGGTTTAAGGATGTTCCCTGTCTAGCCTTTAATTTGGGAACATGACACAGTCTTCCTTTTCTACTTTCCACTGTTGTTTGGGAAGTTACAGGGTTCAGAGTAAGATTAGGGACAAGTTTCTCCACTATTTTCCAAGTGTAAATAATGATGTATCTCTCTCTTCTCTTTTCCAGTGAATATAGGTTTAATTCGCATAACCTTCCCCAGTAATTTAGTTCTTTGCATCCACTGATCTTGGCTGTGAAGTTTCTCTGAATCCCTTCTAGCTGTCTAATGTCTTCTTTTTTATATGGGCATGTTAAGACCGAGCAGTATTCCAATTTGGGTGTAATCAGTGTTTTCAGTAGAGGAATCATTATATTCCTATCCCTTCGTTTAAAGGTTTTCAGTATCTGCCCAGTTATTCTCTTTGCTCTGTTTACTGCTCTCTTATTTTGTGTTTCAAATTTCGCATCATCAGTCATTACAACACCAAAATCTTTTGCTTTAGAATTTCATTGAATTTCTGTCGATTTTGGGTATAATATTCCATGGATTTTAGGTCTTCTCTTTTTCCGTACCTCAACAGCTGAAATTTCTCAGTGTTAAACTTCATATTGTTGTCTTCCGTCCACTTGTAGATTCTGTTCATGTCGGTTTGTAGAGATCCTATATCTTCTGGGTTTCTTATTTTTCTACTAATCTTTGTGTCATCGGCAAAGGATGTTACTGTGCTGTCTCTGGTAACGTCTTCATCTATGTCAGTTAGCATGATTATGAAGAGTAGTGGAGCTAATACTGTTCCTTGTGGTACTAAGCTGAGGACCTCTGATTCTGATGAAGATACTCCGCCGCCGCTCACTAAGGAAATTATATATCCATTTTCCTACTTTTCCTGTTATTCCCATATATTTCAGTTTATGTATTATAATTCCATGGTCACACTTGTCGAACGCTTTGGTAAAATCTGTATATATTACATCATTGTTTCCATTACATTCCATTGCATCAATAATGTTGTAGTGTTCCATTAGTTGTGATAGGCATGATCTGCCTGACTGACACCCATGTTGGTTATCATTTAATTTTTTCTGAGTTTCCAAAACGCCATAGATTTTCTGTCTGACTATTCCTTCAAATATTTTAGTGAGATGAGATGCAAGCGACACCGGCCTATAGTTTTTGGCCTCGGATCGATCTCCTCGTTTATATATTGGGACTATGTTCGCGCTCTTCAGGATCCCCGGTATTCCTTCCGTGTCTAGTGATCGTCTCCATACCCAATATAGGGGCTCAGCGATTGCATTCTTACAGTTTTTGATCAGTGTGGCATTCCATTTATCCAGTCCTGCCGCTGAGTGTGCTTTTAGTTTCCCTATAGCGTGTGTAATATCATCTGTCGTAAGGTCGAAGTCCGTCATACTTTCTCTTTGTAGTTCTTCTTCAAAGAACGCGTTTCAATCACATATCAGTTTGCCAGTTTTTGGGATACTGAAAGATGATTCGTCCTGAGCTTTTAATATTACAGATACTTCTGTTAGATCATCAGATAAAGCACTGTCTTCGTTTTTCAAAAGTCCGATAGTCGTGTGGTTTTTCGACTTAATTTTTGCAAAATTATAGAAGTGCTTTGAGTTAACCTTTATCGCTTCTATAGCGTCGTCTACTTTTTCTGTATGCTTCTCAATTAGTTCCTGTATGACGCAATCGATACTCTGCAGTTTGTCATTTAATATTTTTCTGATGTTGTTATCTTTAGTTACTTAATTTTGCAGTCACTCTTTTTCTCTTTCGGAACAATGACCTCTTTTGTCTCTCGAATCTGCTTCTCTTTTCTCTTTGTTGTATTCTTGGGACGTCTTTCCACAATTTCCAGCGTCTTCTCCTCTATGGTCATTAGCATCTCTTCCGTTGTGTTGGCCTTGAAGATAGTTTTCCAATCTATTACTTCCATGCTGGATCAACACCTTCCCAATTTATAGCATTGGAGTGAAAATTAAAAATTTCGAATTTGCTTCTTTCTGTTGTTCGTGTTCTTTCCTTTCCTGTTGCTTTTATATTGCTTGTTATTCCAATAATGTTGTGATCCGATATTATAGTTGGGGATATTTCTATGTTATCAATTAGGTAGCTGTTGTTTGTGAATACCAAATCTAGGCAGTTGTTTTTTCTTGTGTTTTCTGTTATTTCTTGTGTTAACATAAATTCATCAGGTAGACCTAGTAACATTTTTGCCTGGTCCTATTCTTCCCGTGTGCCCCCCTTGTCCTGGTGTATACATATATTTTTTCCTATCCTTTTATATTTCATGATTGGAAAATTAAAATCACCACAGAGAAAATTATTTGGGGTTGGAGAATGTAGATCTTTTACCCAGTTTCTTGCCTCTGTAATGGAATCTGAGAATTTTGAGGTTGGCATGTTCGGGGGTCTGTACATTATACTTAGTATCATATTTAATTTTTCAGCTTTTGCTGCTACACATTGTACGTGGCTGTTTGAAGTACTTATTGTAATTTTTTACCATATGCCTTTCGCGTGTGTAAATACTCACTGTTCTGTCTGCTCGGAGGATGTTATAGTTGTCAATTTGTATTTCTTTTTGGTCAATCTAGAACTCAGTTTTCACAGTTCGCCTGGTAGTCCTTTAGATGGGTTTCCGTGAAGCATGCAAAATCTGCTCCGGTTTCTTGTAGAGTCCTTTCAGATATAGAACTTTGTCTGGGGAATGGTTTGATTTAAGGCCCTGAATGTTGGCTAGGATTATTTTTAGGTTTTCCCTTTCAGTTTTACATACTTGTGTTTCCGATTTGTTTTCCAGTGGTGGTGCCGGTTTCGTTGCCTTGTGATCCTCCGAGAATTTTCCTCTCTTTATCTCTTTCGATACCCTTGTCCCGATATCGCATGTAATGTCTTTCTGTATGCCTTCTGGCTTTGTATTTGCTGGATGGTATTCAATAGTTCAATTGTGTGGGCTACATCTAAAAAATTGGTCGCCCTCTTTGTTGCTGGTTTCGTCTGCTCACCTGTCGGGTTCCTTTGAGGGTGGTGGTAACGGCAGTTTTGTCCGTATTTGCACCTCCCATATCTCCCACAGGTGTTGCAGACAGTAAGATGGTGGAACTTGCACATTTTTTCAAATTCGCAATGTCCTCTTGTGTAATGTGTGTTACATAACGTGGGCTGTGCATAGATGCATTGCCCATCCTGATATCTTCAGTAACCTTTTGCGTAGTATTTACAGACGGTATTTTCTACGCTTCTATTTCTTGTTATCTCATTATTTTCTATGTTTTTAATTTTGATATTATCATTATTTTTCTTCGGCTGTTTATTTCCTACATTTTTAGTTTTTATCTTTTTATAATTTTGCTCGTTGAGCAGTTTTAATACATCGCAACTTTTACTTATCTCTCTTCTTTCTTTTATATCTTCATTCTATATTATAATGTTATTCATTATTTCCTCTTCGCTCTCATCCACACGAATTTTCATTGTGACAGTTCGGGACTCTTGTTTCCCCATTATTCCCTCCTTTTCTATAACACTCGAATTCGCTTTCTCCATTTCTTTAAATACCACAAAGGAATTTTCAGTCTGTGTACATGCGTCACATAGAAATTTGACTCCCGCGATCTGTTTCGCGTTCCAGACGAGGGATATTTTCCTATCATCCCAATTCATGCAGATAAAGTCGCGCAGTTTTTGACAGAAATCACATCTTATTGCTGCATTTTCAGTTGTTTCTAGATTACACAAATTGCAGATTAAGTGAGAATTTGGACCCATGGTCATGCTATTCATTAATTACCGTAAAAAGAAGTACACACACACACACACACACACACACACACACACACACACACAGTGGTTTTTCTTTCTTCTTCTTTTCTTTCTTTTCGATGGTCACGGGGGTTTATGACCTTTGCGTTTCATGACCTTTTTCTTGCTTTGTTTCAAAATTTTCTCGAATGTCAACCGTATTACAATCTAAATACTAGGGGCACTCAATATATTTTTCTCCACCCTTTATTCTTAGCTAAATAATAGGCCATGGGGTTGAAATGTCTTTTGGGCCGGAAGTTTGAACTTTCTGCGCTTCATATAACCGAATTTTTCCAGTTTGAACCTCCTATCCTGGTATAAAACCGATGGTTAACGCAGTTTCGAAAATGGCGTCTGACAATGATGTGCGTCGTAAACAGAGAGCTGTTATCGAGACAGTTGGAAATATTCGCAAACGTCTACAAAACGTTTACGGAGATGCTGTTGTTGATCGAAGCACAGTTGGACGCTGGTCTAAACGTGTGAGATCATCGGAGAGAGGGAGAGCCAGCCTCGATGATGAGCCACGCAGAGGTCGCCAGGTATCGGCTGACATCTCACACTGCAACGTGCTAACAGCATCATTCGATCAAATTGGCGCGTCACATACAAGGAGCTATCACTGGAGCTAGGAAATAGTGAAGGTAGTGTGAATACGATAATTCAGCAACTGGGATACTAAAAAATGTGCTCACGGTTTGTTCCTCGCGAACTGACTGAAGATCACAAAGTCCCAAAGTCCAAAGAAAAGAAATTGCTTCTGAGTCATTGGTTCGATACGAGACAGAAGGGGATGACTTCCTTTCACGAATTGTGACTGGGGATGAGACTTAGGTACACCACTTTGAACCTGAAACAAAACGTCAATCCATGAAATGACATCACGTAGACTCCCCACGCAAGAAAAAGTTCAAAATGGCTCCATCTGCAGGGAAGGTTATGGCCACCATCTTCTGGGACATGAAAGGGCTGATTCTGGTGGACATTATGAAGAAAGGACAAACAATCAACTCAGAGGCATATATTTCTACCCTACAGAGACTCCAGAGATGTATAAAGCGAGTTCGACCGGAGAGAAAACTGGAAGACGTCCTTCTTTTGCATGATAACGCAAGACCACACAACAGTTTGCAAACAAGGGAGGCCATCACAAAAATGCGCTTGTCTGTGTTACCCCACCCTCCATACAGCCCGGATCTGGCACCTTCAGACTTCCATTTGTTTGGGCCAGTGAAGGATGCTATTCGTAGAACAAAGTTTCAGAGTGACGATGAGGTTGTTGAGGAGGTTAAGAGGTGGCTCCAGCGGAACCCAGCGGACTTTTACCAGCAAGGAATAAAGGCCCTTATTTCGAGGTGGAGGAAAGCCGTATGATAATTTATGTAAACTGTATTGTACTTTCTTAATTTTAATGAATTTCACTTTATAATTTATATGCAGGGATTCACTGATACTTTATACACTTTCGGGTGTAAACAGAATAAACCGCCGAGTAGTTTATTCTCTTTTAATACAGGGGGAGACACAACACATCCATTCCCCACAAGGTACAAGGAAACAAAAAAAAAAAAATATATATATATATATATATATATATATGTGTGTGTGTGTGTGTGTGTGTATATATACACACACACACACACACACACACACACACACACACACACACACACACACATGGTCATGATAAATAAATGATTATTTATTTTTTATTTTTTTGCAGGTGATGTGCTGAGATGCCTTTGTCCCAAGTAGAGCGTATAGAGATCATTCTTCTGGCAGGATCAGGAAGCTGTCGCAAGGTTGCCGAGGATTTTAACAGGAGACACGCCCCCGGCACGCACATCACACCCGACACCGTTGACAAACTCATTGAGAAGTTCAAGAAGACTGGAAGTGTTACAGACCAACCGAGAAGTGGCCGTCCACAAACAGCCACCGATGAAGGCACAGCGACCATGGTGCTTGCAGCGTTCGCAAAGAGTCCCCAAAAACGCACTCGACGGATGTCTGCAGAATGCGGTGTCAGCCAAAGGAATATCATCCGCATTATGAAAGAGCACAGATGGCATCCATACAAAATGCAAATGTTGCAGTATCTTAGCGAAGACGACCCGGACAGGCGGCTGGAATTCTGTGAATGGGCAAGAACAAAAGTGAACGAAGACACGGAGTTCTCGGCTGGCATCCTGTTTTCAGATGAAGCCAACTTTTATGTTCATGGAGAGGTTAATCGTCAAAACGTACGTTATTGGAGTGATGACAACCCGCACTGGATGAGTCCCTCAAAGACGCAAGGCGCTGGAAAAGCGGTGGTGTGGTGCGGGATATGGGGGAACACAATTGTTGGCCCTTTTTTCATTGACACCAATCTGAATGCCGAAATGTATCTAAACATGCTGCAAGACATAGTCATGCCGTCCCTGTTGAAAGAGGACGGGGGATTTCCAGCATACTTTCAGCAAAACGGGGCGCCACCCCATTACGGTATCTGCGTGCGCCAATGGCTGGATCAGCAGTTTCCGGGTCACTGAATTGGCCGCCGTGGTCCCGTGGAGTGGCCTCCGAGATCCCCAGACCTCACCCTCCTTGATTTTTATTTGTGGGAGCACTTGAAGGCCATGGTGTACCATGTGAAAATGCAAAACACGGACCACCTAAAGGAACGCATTCGTGATGCGTGTGCACGCATAACACCGGACGTGTTAACGCGCGTTTGCCATGACTGGGAGGAACGCATCCGTATGTGCATTCAGTGTAATGGTGCCCACATTGAGCATATTTTGTGACTTACAAGTGATTGCATAATAAAGTGACCATTTTGCCTATGTATGGAGACTTTTGACTCACCCTGTATATATGCTTTTTTTATTTTAGTGTCTTGAAACAAGCCAAAAGCGTTCAATTTTCACCTGGGCAACGCCGGGTCGCTCCACATATATATATATATATATATATATATATATATATATATATATATATATATATCAACGTAAAGAACGACGCTTGTATAGGAGAATATTCCGCGCAAGATGAGAGCGAGAGAACGAAACAAATGAAAAAATGAGGTAACCACCCGGGAATCGAACCCGGGATCTGCGCGTATGTAGAGGAATTACGGCATTTCATTGAATGAGGCCCGTGGTGTAATGGCTATCATATCTGACCGGCAATCGGAAGATCCCGGGTTCGATTCCCGGGTGGTTACCTCATTTTTTCATTTGTTTCGTTCTCTCGCTCTCATCTTGCGCGGAATATTCTCCTATACAAGCGTCGTTCTTTACGTTAATTATACTGCGTGTTTGCAGTTTAAATGTATATAATGTACGGCATGCGGAGGTGCCCCCTTGGGGCATTGGTTTCTGCGCGTATGTAGAGGAATTACGGCATTTGATTGAGTGAGGACCGTTAATTATACTTATCATTAAAAAAATATAATCATTATAATTATCATCATTGTAATTTTACATTGTTGGGATCTTCAGCAAACAACTCACATTACAGTATTATTATGATAGAACATGGCAATATGTTATTACTGGTATAATATTCGTGATTATGTTCATCTAAATTAATTACTATAATGTTAACGTTGGTTGGTCTTGAAAATCGAAATGATAATCAAAATAATTATTAATGATCGTAATAAGTTAATAATAAATAATGGTTAATAACAATAATTCTTATGGTGTAACCTAGCCATGGGTGCCCTAAATCGGGGTACTCATGTCGGTCCCAAGCCCGGATAAATGGGGAGGGTTGGCGTCAGGAAGGCCATCCGGCCGTAAAACCTTTGCTAAAACCTTATGGAATGACAGAAGATAGAGCAAATAGAGCTAGGGCGTACCCTGGAGGCGACGCGCAGACATATCGCCCTAACTCTGCGGAAAATGGACGAGGGCTACTGTATCGTGAGCGGGTACAGCTAAAGAAGGGAGCTCAGGGGGAGACGGGAGTGGGATTTGGAACGTTGAATGTTGGTAGTATGACGGGACGCGCAAGGGAGGTGGTGGATTTGATGGAGAGGAGGAGGATGCAGGTGTTGTGTGTTCAGGAGACTAGATGGAGAGGGAATAAAGCCAACTTTTATGTTCATGGAGAGGTTAATCGTCAAAACGTACGTTATTGGAGTGATGACAACCCGCACTGGATGAGTCCCTCAAAGACGCAAGGCGCTGGAAAAGTGGTGGTGTGGTGCGGGATATGGGGGAACACAATTGTTGGCCCTTTTTTCGTTGACACCAATCTGAATGCCGAAATGTATCTAAACATGCTGCAAGACATAGTCATGCCGTCCCTGTTGAACGAGGACGGGGGATTTCCAGCATACTTTCAGCAAAACGGGGCGCCACCCCATTACGGTATCTGCGTGCGCCAGTGGCTGGATCAGCAGTTTCCGGGTCACTGAATTGGCCGCCGTGGTCCCGTGGAGTGGCCTCCGAGATCCCCAGACCTCACCCCCCTTGATTTTTATTTGTGGGAGCACTTGAAGGCCATGGTGTACCATGTGAAAATGCAAAACACGGACCACCTAAAGGAACGCATTCGTGATGCGTGTGCACGCATAACACCGGACGTGTTAACGCGCGTTTGCCATGACTGGGAGGAACGCATCCGTATGTGCATTCAGTGTAATGGTGCCCACATAGAGCATATTTTGTGACTTACAAGTGATTGCATAATAAAGTGACCATTTTGCCTATGTATGGAGACTTTTGACTCACCCTGTATATATGCTTTTTTATTTTAGTGTCTTGAAACAAGCCAAAAGCGTTCAATTTTCACCTGGGCAACGCCGGGTCGCTCCATTTTTATATATATATATTATATTATATAAATATATATATATATATATATATATTATATATATATATATATATATATATAATACAGGGCGTCCCAAAAAAATGTATACACACTTTAACAGCTGATAGCTCAATTGATGTTTCTTTCTTTCCAAGTTAAACCCATTAGAATTAATAATGGCAGTCAGACTAAGCTTTGAACAAAGGAAATTCATTCTAAAATGCTACTGGAAGTGTGAAAACGCAGTTGAAGTGCAAAGACAGTTTAGGAGGGAGTTTCAAACAGATCCACCAACGCGACTTACCATCACTCGAATTAGAGATAAGTTTGAAGCCGATGGAACTGTTCAGAATGTCCACAAGAAGCGTTCCGGAAGACCACGGACATCGACAAGCCCCACAAAGCAAGAAAGAGTACTGGAAACGTATCACCAAGTCCAAGAAAATCTGTGCGGCAAGCGAGTCGTGAGGTAGGAATTTCAGAATCGTCTGTCCAACGCATTTTGAAGCGCTGTCAATGGAAAAGTTACATTCCAAGATTAGTCCATGCTATTAATGAAGATGATGATCCGGACCGAAGAGTGGAGTATTGCGAGTGGTACTTGGCACGATGTGGATGTGGATTGGACGAAGGGGTTTCGTAGAATACCCTCCGCGTTCACCAGACCTCACACCACTAGACTTTTTTTTATGGGGATACTTAAAAGACAAAGTCTACGCTATAAAACCTGCAACAGTCGCTGAATTGAGAGCAGCCATTGAACGAGAATGCACACAAATACCAAACGAAATGTTTCGTGATGTTTGCGATTCCATTGCTTCCCGTTATCAGCAGTGCCTGGACCAGAACGGACGTCAGTTTGAAAACAGGTGTTGATAAAACAATTAAATAATGTCTGTAGATTCTATTACATTTTGAAAATGAAATGTATTTTAATAAACACTGCCTTTATAAGTATTTAAAGTGTGTATACATTTTTTTGGGACGCCCGTATATATCAACGTAAAGAACGACGCTTGTATAGGAGAATATTCCGCGCAAGATGAGAGCGAGAGAACGAAACAAATGAAAAAATGAGGTAACCACCCGGGAATCGAACCCGGGATCTGCGCGTATGTAGAGGAATTACGGCATTTCATTGAGTGAGGCCCGTGGTGTAATGGTTATCATATCTGACCGGCAATCGGAAGATCCCGGGTTCGATTCCCGGGTGGTTACCTCATTTTTTCATTTGTTTCGTTTCTCTCGCTCTCATCTTGCGCGGAATATTCTCCTATACAAGCGTCGTTCTTTACGTTAATTATACTGCGTGTTTGCAGTTTAAATGTATATATGTACGGCATGCGGGAGGTGCCCCCTTGGGGCATTGGTTCTGCGTATGTAGAGGAATTACGGCATTTGATTGAGTGAGGCCATGGTGTAATGGTTATCATATTTGACCGGCAATCGGAAGAATCCGGGTTCGATTCCCGGGTAGTTACCTCATTTTTTCATTTGTTTCGTTCTCTCGCTCTCATCTTGCGCGGAATATTCTCCTATACAAGCGTCGTTCTTTACGTTAATTATACTGCGTGTTTGCAGTTTAAATGTATATAATGTACGGCATGCTGAGGTGCCCCCTTGGGGCATTGGTTTCTGCGCGTATGTAGAGGAATTACGGCATTTGATTGAGTGAGGCCCGTGGTGTAATGGTTATCATATCTGACGGGCAATCGGAAGATCCCGGGTTCGATTCCCGGGTGGTTACCTCATTTTTTCATTTGTTTCGTTCTCTCGCTCTCATCTTGCGCGGAATGAATATTCTCAAATACAAGCGTCGTTGTTTACGTTAATTATACGGCGTGTTTGCAGATATATATAGTATATATATATATATATATATATATATATATATATATATATATATACAAGCGTCGTTCTTTACGTTAATTATACTGCGTGTTTGCAGTTTAAATGTAAATATATATATATATATATATATATATATATATATATATATATATATGACTGATACATATATACGAGTATGTATCACTGCTATATCCAAACCAATTAAAACTTCTAATCAAGTATCTAAAAACTTAAATTCTACAGAAATAAATAGTGGCAAATGAAAAAAGTTAAATGAACATTCATCTAGCTTGTGTCGTCAGCGATCCATATTTTTCCTTGATCTGGATATAAATGATCAAAGAGAACTAACTCTCACTGATGCATGAATATAATCTGGAGAAGGGGAATCGGAAAGATGGGGCACAGTATGTGCGTCCTGCATCATCATTATAATTATCATTGTAGTTATCAGTTACATGATTGTAATTATAATTACATCATTATACAGTTATCATTATATTATAATTATACTTATCATTAAAAAAATATAATCATTATAATTATCATCATTGTAATTTTACATTGTTGGGATCTTCAGCAAATAACTCACATTACAGTATTATTATGATAGAACATGGCAATATGTTATTACTGGTATAATATTCGTGATTATGTTCATCTAAATTAATTACTATAATGTTAACGTTGGTTGGTCTTGAAAATCGAAATGATAATCAAAATAATTATTAATGATCGTAATAAGTTAATAATAAATAATGGTTAATAACAATAATTCTTATGGTGTAACCTAGCCATGGGTGCCCTAAATCGGGGTACTCATGTCGGTCCCAAGCCCGGATAAATGGGGAAGGTTGGCGTCAGGAAGGCCATCCGGCCGTAAAACCTTTGCTAAAACCTTATGGAATGACAGAAGATAGAGCAAATAGAGCTAGGGCGTACCCTGGAGGCGACGCGCAGACATATCGCCCTAACTCTGCGGAAAATGGACGAGGGCTACTGTATCGTGAGCGGGTACAGCTAAAGAAGGGAGCTCAGGGGGAGACGGGAGTGGGATTTGGAACGTTGAATGTTGGTAGTATGACGGGACGCGCAAGGGAGGTGGTGGATTTGATGGAGAGGAGGAGGATGCAGGTGTTGGGTGTTCAGGAGACTAGATGGAGAGGGAATAAAGCCCGGGAGATTGGTGCTGGCTATAAATTTTATTATAGTGGCAAATCACAGCAGGGAAGGAATGGTGTAGGGATTATTCTCTCGAAAGAAGTGAAGGAGAATGTACTAGAGGTCAAACGAGTGAATGATAGAAAAATCAAGGTGAAAATTGAATGCGGCGGAGATGTGGTAAATATACTGAGTATGTATGTACCGCAGGGGGGATGTGATGAGCAGGAAAAGGAGGATTTTTGGAGCGGGTTGACGAGAAAATGCGTGCTATGCCTGACCATGAGCGTGTAATGATCGGAGGAGACTTCAGTGGCCATGTTGGGAATGGCAACGATGGAGTAGGTAGAGTGCATGGTGCATGATTTTGCAATAACATATGACATGGCACTTGCAAATACCTTCTTCGAAAAGAGACGGGAACATCTGATTACGTATAAGAGTGGAAGACGTGAATCCCAGATTGACTATATGCTGTATTCAAGATCAAAGTTCAAAGAAGTTGTGAATTGTAAGGTGATCCCGGGTGAAGAAGTAACACTACAACATTGTGTTGTGGTAATGGACCTAAGGTTAAATGGAACTAGAAGAGGTAGGCCAAATATTGTACCTAACATCAGATGGTGGAAATTGAAAGAACAAGAGTACAAGGAGGCCTTTAGAGAGAGGGTAATGAGAGAATTAAGAACACAGGGATTGCACGATGTTGATGACTGGTGGGAAAATGCTAAAGTAATAAGGAAAGAAGAAAGAGAGGTGCTGGGAGTGTCATCTGGGAACCTCCAGAAAGATAAAGAAACTTGGTGGTGGAGTGAAGAAGTGCAGGATAAAGTGAGAGAGAAGAAAAAAGCGTGGAAGACATGGGTCAACACAGGGGAAAACAAAGACAAAGAGAGGTATAGGAGAGCGAAGAAAGAAGCTAAGACTGCGGTGGAAAAGGCCAAAGCGAAGCATACAGAGATGTATATGAGGAACTTGAAACAAAAAGAAGGGCAAGAGAAAGTATTTAAAATAGCAAAGGCAAGAGATAAGGCAACTAAGGATATTACACATAAAAGGCAAATAAAGGATGAGCATGGTGGAGTGATCTCTAATATGGAAGATATTAAGGCACGGTGGAAGGTTTATTTTGAAAGGTTGTTGAATGAGGAAAATTTTAGATTGATAGGGAAAGAAGGATTACCAAACGAAGGAATGATTACACTGGGGAACACAACGTTTGGTGACTTAGATGTTAGACCTGTTTCTGGGTATATTGAGGTCGCTGATTCTAAAAATGACATTAGTTTTTCTCCATCAGCTCTGCTTATCAAGATATGATATATATCTATATATATTTCTATATAATGTATATAATATTATATAATTGCTGACTGGCAATCACTGTTGTCAATTGAATACAAAAGTATGATGAATGTCAGCAAAAATAGTGTATTAACATCAAACAAGCATAAGGTACGAAAAATATTCTTAAATTCAAACAAGCTTGAGACACGAACGGCAAAAAAAGTTCTTTCATTGAGACATCTCACATAAACCGCGTTTCTGAGATTTCTTGCGATGAGATGTGCCAGGACATTCGCGTTGGATGCTCCAGCAGTAATCTGCCATCATGTGAGTATCCCATCGTCCGCGGTACCGTTCTTCCATGGTCCTTAGTTCTTGGTGAAATCGTTCACCCTGTTCCTCGCTTAGATCACCGAGGTTATCTGGGAAACGATCCAAATGACTGTGGAGGTAATGCAGTTTGATGCTCATTTTACAGCCAAGTTTACAAAAAGAAGAGAGCATATTCTCCACTAGTTCACCGTAGTTATCGGCCTTATAGTTCCCAAGGAAATTCTTCACAACCATACTAAACGATGACCACGCACGTGCCTCAATGTTGTCCATTGAATCTTGGAAACGCGGCTCTTTCATGAGTTCCCGGATTTGCGGTCCATTGAAAATACCTGCCTTCAGCTTTTCCATGTTCAGCGCAGGAAATTTTCTACATATGTAGCCAAAACACGTCCCATCTCTGTTCAAAGCCTTTATAAATTGTTTCATCAAACCTAGTTTGATGTGCAGTGGTGGCAATATGATCCTTTCTCTGTCAACCAAAGCTTCTTTGATGATATTTTTTTCTCCAACCACCATGTTTTCTCTCAGAGGCCACTGTCTTCTCACCCAGTGTTCATCTTTAGCTCTACTATCCCAGAGACATATAAAGCACGGGTACTTGGTGTACCCGCTCTGCTGGCCCAGGAGAAAATTCACCATCTTCAGATCCACACAGATCACCATTGGTGGTCTCGGTATGATATCTTTTCTAGGACTAGGGCGACTGTCCCGTGCTCTTCTCTCATACCGACTGAGTGACCAATTGGGATTGATCTGTATCTGTTGCCGTTGTGTAGAAGAACACATTTTAGGCTCCGTTTGGAGCTATCTATGAATAACCACCATTCACTTGGTGTGTATTCCGATATGCCCATTTTCATCAGCAATCCGCGCACATTGTTGCAGAAAACTAAATCGTTCTCTTTTGAGAAGAAGGGCAGTAAATCCTTTTCTCTGTCGCGATATAACGTGATTTTGGTTCCCGGCAGCAGTAAATTTTTTTCTCCCAGCCTGGAAGCTAACAATTCAAACGATTTCTTCGAAAGACTTAAGTCCCTTATGAGGTCGTTTAATTCGTGTTGACTAAAACCTTCTGCAACTGATGACGGTCCTTCGAAATCACTGTCATTTTGCCCACATATGCTTTCTTTGTCAGTAGCAGATTCCTCATCTTCTTGAGGGAGCTCTGGAAGATGGCTGAATGATGGGACAGGTATCTCATCTGAATGTGAAACAGGCCGTCTAGCTGAGTCTATGTCAGGATACGTCCATTTACTCCGGTTACGTCCATTGATGCCCTTTATATTCACCAAACAAAAGTAACAGTCATCACTGTGGTTTCTCTGTTCTCTCCATTACCATTGGTATACCAAATTTCAGGCACCTCCTCTTTCCGTTGGTCCATTGCCGCAGATGCTCCGTACACGTTTTACACACAACATGAGGAGCCCATGGCTTATCTTGGTCCCCTAGTTGTACTTTGAAATAGGCAAAATAAGCTTTTTTCACAAAATCAGTAATAGTTTTTCTCTGTTCAATGAACGTGTACTCTCCGCAGATAAAACAAAACACATCTGGATGATTTAAACACTTTCTTCGTGATGAAGCCATGTCAACACTTGTAACAGGAAATAATTCACGTTAGTACATGTACAATACACATGCAAAACAGCAACATCAGCTGCTAGAACAAAATTGATGATATTTTCTGAATCAGTGGCATGAAAATATCCAGAATAAGGTCTAAAATCTCAGGCACCAAGAAAAAATTTTTTTTTTGTTCCCCAGTGTTATGAGTGTGGGAAGAGAAGAGGTGGAGAGAGCATTGGACGCAATGAAAAATGAGAAGGCTACAGGGCCTGATGAGATACCAGTGGAAGTTTGGAAAAGTTTGGGGGTGGAAGGAGTAGACATCCTTAGCGATTTGATGCACAAGATATATGACCAGGAGATAGTGCCAGAAGAGTGGAGGAAAAGCATACTGGTCCCAATATTTAAAGGGAAAGATGTCTAGGAATGTACAAATTATCGAGGGATTAAACTGATGTCGCACACAATGAAGGCCTGGGAACGGATTGTGGAGAGCAGGTTGGGGGAAGAAAGAAGCATATCGGAAGGCAGTTTGGCTTCATGCCGGAAAGAGGAACAACGGATGCCATTTTTGCACTTAGACAGTTGATGAAAAGATACAGAGAGCGGCAGAGGGAGTTGCACATAGTGTTCATAGATCTAGAGAAGGCTTATGACAGAGTACCGAGACAAGAGGTGTAGAGGTGTTTAAGGGAAAAATTAGTACCGGAGAAGTATGTGAGGTTGGTGCAGGATATGTACAAGGGTTCACCTACTCAAATACGATGTAGCGCAGGGTTGACCTAAGGTTTCGAAGTGAAAGTTGGTGTCCATCAGGGATTGGCCCTGAGCCCATACATCTTCGACATTGTTATGGATGTAATGACGGAGGAGGTGAGGGAGCAGGCGCCATGGTGTATGCTCTTTGCCGACGATGTGGTTTTGTGTACAGAGAGCAGAGAGGAGGTGGAGAGGAAGCTGGAAAGGTGGAGGGCAGCACTGGAAAACCGAGGTTTGAAGATTAGTACGGCGAAGACAGAGTAAATGAAGTACACTGCGAGACAGGGGCAGAGAGATGAGGTGCGACTCCAAGATGAGGTGGTGAAGAAGGTGGAAAGTTTTAAATATTTGGGATCGTGGTTAGAGGATGGTGGAGAGCTGGTAAGGGAAGTGAATAACAGACTACAATCAGGATGGAATAATTGGAAGAAGGTGTCTGGGGTACTGTGTGATAAAAGAATATCAATGAAATTGAAAGGGAAGGTATTCAAAGCAGTAGTAAGGCCTGCAATGTTGTATGGTGCGGAAACGTGGCCTATGAGGAAGAATCTGGGGAAAAGAATGGATGTAGCAGAAATGAGGATGTTCAGATGGATGTGTGGGGTTACGAGAAGAGATAAAATTAGAGATCAATTTATTCGTGGAACGACGAAAATAATAGAGGTGTCAAAGAAAGCTCAAGCGAAAAGGCTTAGATGGTTTGGATATGTCATGCCGAGAGAGGAGGAATATGTTGGGCGACGAGTTATAGAGATGGAACTACCTGGAAGAAGGAGAAGGGGAAGGCCGAGGATGAGATGGAGAGAGTGGTGGAGGGTAATATGAAGGAGCAAAATCTGGAGGCGGATGTGGCATTGGACAGAAATGAGTGGCGAAGGCGGATTAGGAACAGCGACCCCACTTAGGCGTGGGAAAATGCTGCCGACAAAGAAGAAAACTAATTCTTATGGCGATAAATTACAATTACAATAATAATGAAAACGGACTCTTATGGTTTTCCCAACGAAAGAGACGAGCAAATTGGATGTCTTTTCAAGATAATAATGCCAAAGAACTGCACACCGAAATGTGTAGTCTGAGTGTGTATCTTGAGTATACTTGCTTATAAGTGTAATGTATACGTATTATATAGTCCTAAGTATACTTCTATACACTTGCGAGGGTACGCTTTGTATAATATATTTAGTATCGTTAATGATAGTTTAGTATTTCTGAACGTTAGTATCGCTTCTAAACGAATGTTCCATTTCTCCCTTCTAAATTGGAATCCAAACAGATGCCAAACTTTGCAACAAACAGGTACGTGAGAAAAAGTTAATGGGCATATCAATAGAATCCGCATCTACAACTGTACCAGATTCATTCTACAGTTTCACTGCACACCTACTAAGTGACAAAGTAGAACAAGTAGGCAACAATGACCGTGTATCACTGAACCAACTCAATGAATGAAAGGCACTAATACTTTCACAACAAATGTTGCAGCACAGCTGGGGTCATCACACCCCTTAGCATTGGTACTACATATCATCTGTACAATCAAACGCGAAGGAAGTCGCTGATCACGCTCAACAACAACCTCAAACAAGGCATCAGTTATGACACTGCAGCATCAGCTCACTGCAAAGTTCACAGCAATAAAACAAGTGGAAGAAAAAGGTGTTTATATACAGCAGGGAATATGATAGCTGGCCATCACCATGTCTTCGTAATGGATAATCTTGACTGGAGGAATAATATATTGTCAGGAGGAAGTTTGAATTCCACATCAGCGATTATTATAGAGACGCCTCAAACCATGATAGATGAGAATGTTTCAGAAACATTGCGTGAAAACTACTGCAACTCGGGCCAGAACACTGACAGAAGTTACTGACCCCATCCTACCTGTATGTTATGTATCTAAGGACCGACAGGAATCACGATCATTGACAAATATTCTAACACTTGACAGTTTACAAACGGAAACTGATAACTTTGCAAACAATTTTCTCCTTGTGTGGAAACTTGGTCGACTTGCCAGGACATCAGACCTAACTGATGTATCAATCGACGAGGGTTTTGGACTGCCAGGGTTCCCTACATTCTGTGTAAGACTATCTGATAAACAGGAAGCCAACAAGATTGGCTACCTGCCACTTATTCCCGAATCACCAACCAATCCTGCCATACTCAAAGATGAAATGGTTCCTCTTGTAAAGGTATCACATGCCCTGGGTCATCAGTGTATAATCATCATTGGAGACTAGGGCGGATCGAAAATGAGGGTTTTAAACTTTTTTTCGAAATTCAAGTATGGCTAGTGCGGAAAATATGTGGGTGCTATAGATAATGACTGTGCATAAATATTAGTCCTGCGAAATTATATCTTCAGGTGCCACAAAGCCGTCGAAAAAAGTGAAATATAATGATTTTCTTATATTCTGCATTAGTACAATAACTGAAACTTACTTGTTATTATTATATATTAAGTGTTCCAATTACCAAAATAGTTACTGAATTACGCAGCTCTTAGTTTATTTAGATCAATGTTCTTTTGATTAATGATCTAAATAATCCAGAACTCACCACGAGGAGGTGGCTGCGTGTCGAGCTCCACCCATGCCCTCCCAACCACCCATCCTTGCGCATGTTTTTTTCTATTAACGTTTTATTTAAACTTTATATTCAGCTTTACTTTCGAATGATGGCATTTTTTTACGTGACTGAAGTGTTGATCTTATGAAGCCATCTCGCGCGTTCAATCCAAATACTTTTGATGATGCTTCAGTCACTAATTTTACCATTCTTTCTACTACTTGTGTATGACAAGGGAATTTCTCGAATGGAGGGGTACTCTTGTTTTCTATGAATTCTTCAATCTCATTTTCTGTCAGGTGTCTTGTCACAGGTGGTTCAGTGACAATGCATTTTTGCCAATTAATTAAATCAGTATAATCAGTAGCTTCAAATTGAATAACAGGTACTGTGAAACGCCTCACAACTTTTTCCTTGTTTGTTTGCCTTGCTTTCTTTATTCGCCTCCACGCTAATTCTCTTATGGCGCTGCGGTCATCATGAATCATTGATGCTAGAATATTTTCTGGATTTGCAAAAAATGCATTTCTTTGTATGACAGGGTTTACAATATCCTTTACTTCGTCATTCAGTGTTCTTGTTAGTTCAATAGTTTTGAAAACATGTTTTGAGCCATTGACAAAAGACGTACTTTGCTTAATAGAAAACCACATTGGGATGTAGACCTTCATTATAAAAGAAGCAATGTTCATGAGGTTCTCAGATGGACTTACAGTTGAAACGTATAGACGAAGCAAACGATTTGCTGTAGTCAGCCATCGTGAATGTGCCATTTTGCCTGGACTACGATGAGCAAGATCTGGAGAGCAATATCCCTTTGTTATGGCCTGATGAATATCAATTAGATATTTTTGGTCGGTGCTAAGATCTTCACAGTCTACAATTGGTTCCTCAGCATCAATCCTTTCAAACTCGACAATAGGAAGACTCTCACAGTTCTCTAATTCCCTGCCAATAGGACCGGTGAATCCGCGGGGGCCAGATGTTTTTCCATCCAGCTTTGCAACTAAATGGCGTAATGGCAATTCATTGGCATGGAGCTGGCACACTAAATGTTGAACTGGCTTCTTCAGCTTCAATTCTATAAGCCTTATAACGCCTCCCTTTTCTCCAGTGTTGACTGCTGCACCATCGCATCCAATGGCAACAAGGTTTTCCAGGTTCATGTCATTATTTCCAATATACTCAAACATTCCTTTACATATTTCTTCAGCTGATCCAGAATTCACAGAATAATGGCCCAAATAATCTGAACCAGGTTCTCTCACTAAAGTGATATGTTCTTCTGTTACCTTCTTCTGATATACTTTGGACTCTTTTTTTTCTTGGAAGAGTGTAGAATCTTTTCGACCATCAAAATAGATTCCTCTGATTGGGACCTGATTTTGATCTTTCATAATTTCTGATCTCTTCTTTTGTCTTTCTCTTCTGATTTTACTCCTATCCACTACTTCAGATGTATTGTCAATAGAAACTTCTCCAAAATCTTGCAATACTGCACTAACAATGAATGCTGCAGCTCGATCTGAAACTGCAGTCCTGTCACAAGCAGTAGCCACTGAAGGTAGATTTGTAGTTTTCCTTTTCTTGAATAATTGTTCTTCAGGTTGTTCGAGCTTTCTCTTCGAGCTAACTGGCTCTGGAAATGTATCGTCTGATATTTCGCCAGATTCACTTTCACTATTTGATGTCGATGATGATAATTCAACATTTGTATCCTGCAATTTCTCCTGTGAAGATTCTTTGGTGAGCCTCACAGCTTCTTTTTGCTTTCTTAGCAACGTAGATGCTTTTTTCTTTGAGAGTGTAATATCTACTCTATCAATAAACAGTTTTCTTTCACTCCTTTGATCTAAGAGGAACGTCACTTCTTCCTTTGGAACCGTTTTTTCTTTGGGACAAGAACATTGTGTTAGTACTTTGCACTTGCACGCTGCAATGTCAAAAAGTTTCGTGTGTGCTTCTTTTTTGAACATATCAATCTTTGCTTTGTAAGCTTCAGAATTTTTTCTGCTTTGGTATGGCTTCATAATGACACGATACTTTTCGTGGTAGCTTCTGAACATTGTTTCAATTCGCCTGTCTGACAGAATTGGGACGGAAGCACTTTCCCAAATTGTTTTCAATTTATCAACAACTTGTTCTAATATTTGAGATATTGAAGGATCTTTATTAGTATTCTGTTTCAAATCGTTTCTTACAAACAAGTAATATTTAAAAACTCCTTCGTATGTAGGAAGATTCCTGTGCCACAAATCTTCCCCCATACCAAACATGGGGCACTCAGTTGAGGCCCTGGTTGATTTTGCACAAACTCGAGACATTTTGAAAGTATACAAATCTGAAAAAGAAAGAGCTAATATCAATTATACGTTAATTTCAGTTAATAGTACATGGCAAACTTAGGGCAACACAATACAGAAATGCAAAATATATAAGAAATATAGTTTAGACTATCTGAGTAACGCCAACAACAGAACACCCACCTGCTACGAGAGCGACAGCTACACTGAACCGAGGTACTCACGTGACAGCTGAGTGAGCTGACTATAGAAAACTGTTTTTAGAGAATAGAAACTTTTTTTAAAGGTTGACTGAGCTATTTTTATACAAGTGTGAATAAATTCTTGTCTATTGTGCATCGTGGACTCTTCTGTAATTATTGGTTAAAATCTGCTTTTTTCAATTTTTTTCAATATTGAAGGTCATTGTGGCACCTGAAGATATTAATGTTATGATTTTAAATTTATACCAGCTTATTTCCTCACTACTCCACACATTTTCCACACTAGCCAATTTGAAAATTCGAAAAATGAGTTTTTCACTCCGCCCTATTGGAGACCAAGCTACATATGAACTAGCCACAGTTCTTCGACAGAAGTACAGTGACATCTTTGGAAAGGTAGTACTCTTCCTCGGTGGATTTCATTAAGTACACAATTATGTCAAGGCTATTTGCAAAATCATCCAAGACAGTGGTGCTGAGGAACTGAGTGTGTCAGCAGGACTTTGCTCAGAAGGCACTGCCAAGAAGACCATGGGTGAGAGAGGGGACTATTATCAAACTCGCCATGCCATTCGAGTACTCAGTGAGGCGTTCACCCACTTACACTGGCTGGCATTCGAGGAGTGGGCCGAACAGAATGATAACTTCACTTGGAACAACAGCATCTCGCAAGTTATCGAAAAAGTGGTTGACAATGACATTAGTGTAGCTGAACAAATTCAGCTGATCCAAGACATTGACCAGCAGCTAACAGCTCTGCATAGCTCTCTTGATCAGTTCAATCAGACCTTGCATAGTCAACCTACAGCTGGTTTGTGGTTGACATTCCTTGAAATGTCAGATATCCTGCACAAGTTCATCTACTACCAACGTGAAGCAGCTTCTCTTGGAAGTCTTCAAGAGTCGCCAAAACATGCTACCATATTTGGCTGCTGCTGTTCATCACATATATGCCCAGCAGTCATTGCCTATCTTCATTCATGAAATGAAAGTGCTGCCTTCCACTGCTCCAGAGGTCTACACTGCCCTAATGAATGGTGCATTCGTAGGTAGTTGAGCAGATGGCTCTCACAATGTGGTATCACCTGACATCCTGTTAGAGCAAACGTATAATGTGGACGCCAAGGAGCGAAGTGGTCTAGCTGGAATCACAACGAACAAAGCTGCACGTACCAAATAGGTATATACGAGGGTGGGCTGAAAAGTAATGCCTCCACTCAAATAAATTTTAAATGGGTTGAAGGATATTATCGAAACAAGAGCAGGTATGTACCTTAGAGTTTATTCTTCAAAATGATGCATTTACTTTTCTATAAAATCACCCTCTACCTCGATACATTTACGCCAACGATAAATAAGTTTTTTAAATCCATCCCGGTAAAACTCGGAACTTTGACTACGAAACCAAAATTTCATAGCGGCCTTAACTTCTTCGTCAGACTCGTAGCGATTTCCACGGAGATGCTCTTTAAGTTTAGGAAAGAGGTGAAAATCGCATGGTGCTAAATCGGGGCTATATGGTAGAAGCGGCAAGACGGTGAATTGCAGATCCTCAATTGCTTCTCGCGTTTGAACACTGGTGTGAAGTCATGCGTTGTCATAATGAATAACGACTGCGTTTTTGTGGGTGCGAACCCTCCTGATCCGTTTTTCCAACTTTTCAGAGTTTCAATATAACGTGCGGAGTTGACTTCTGTCCCTCTTTCCGTAAAGTCTTCGAGAACACCATTGATATCTCAAAAAAACAGTCATCATCACTTTTCCGGCAGATTTTTCAACTGTGAATTTTTTTGGTTGCGGTGAATTTTTGTGCCGATATTCCATGGATTGCCGTTTATTTTTAGGGTCATAATGGTGGACCCACTTCTCGTCTCCTGTCACAATGCTGTGTGGAAATTCATCTTCATTTTTGAAGAGCTGCAGATTTTCTTGGCAAATGCGTAGTCTCTCAGTTTTCATCTCGACAGTGAGCATGCGAGGCACCCATCTGGCGCAGACCTTTCGGTAACCGAGAATACTGATAATGTATCCCACTCGCCCTTTGGAGATATCAAGCATTGCAGCAATTTCATTTTGTTTAATGCGACGATTTCCATGAATCAGTTGGTCAACGTAGTTCCGATGAGACTCATCGGTTGCCGTTACATGCCTTCCACTTCGCGGTTTGTCTCGCAAATCTTCTTGCCCTGCTTCTCCTTCTTTACACTACCTCGCCCAACGTCGAACGGTACTCACATCAACACACTGTTTGCCGTACACAGCTTGCATTCGCTGATGAATGTCTATGGGAGCAACACTTTCCGCGATCAAAAATTCAATTACGGCACGTAGCTTGAAGCGAACGTCTTTACTCCTTTCCATTGTAATCGATACTGAACCAACGTGTGGAATGAGTGTAGGCTATATTAGGCTATAACATAAAACCGGTTTTATCTGGTTACCTCTACACAATCTGGAATGGGGTGGGGATATCAAGTTACAACACAAAACCGGTTTTATCTGGCTACCTTTACACAATCCAGAATTATTCAAGTGGAGGCATTACCTTTCAGCCCACCCTCCTACTAAGCACTTCACAGCTGCTGTTTCATCACAGTTTAAAATGATGCTTGATCATGAAGCCGCTATCGCCGACGGTACCCACCATGAGGCTGGTGATACTCGAGTCATCAGAAATACATTACAAGTACTGAATATTATCCAAGGTGTGAATGAAAATCCATTCGTTTCTGAGAGTGACCACATTATCAACATTGTTACAGGAGAACATGCTCAACAGGATGTACAAACAGACCTGACGCATGTTAAGGAGGTTGGACGCAATGCTGTGACCCACACCATCTTCAGACAAGAGAAGAAAGTGGTGAAATTGAAGACATTTCACACCCCGCACAAAAAGGCAAAGAAGTTGAGAAACCAACAGACTGCTAAGCAAAGCACTGAAATGGCACGCCATTTCGGGTGCACCTATGTTGGCCCCAGGGGTATATGGTGTTATTTTTATTACAAATGTATGGTGACTGACTCCGTCCGTCCGGTTAACATCTGTGCTTCAACCTGTCAACCACCAACTAGGTCGGCTGCCTTACAACCTCTCCAAACTTGTCGGAAACCTTCGCGCCAGCGATGATAATTCAAAGCCTCCGCCTTTCGAGACCCATACGTTGCGCGCTCCCACAACGTCCACGGAATCTGACGTATGATAGCGTAACACCTTTGAGGTATATATAAATCACCTTCGTGACTAGCTGGTTGATCAGAAGGCATCCTTAAGGCCTGAGTATGACGCCCCTATGGAGTCAAATCGTGCATAGACATCATAACAGACAAAAACTGACGACTTTTATACCTGATCATGGGTACATGTCAAAGAGTATTTGACTACAGTGTTACAGTGTAACTTGTATATCTTACCTATCTTGTTACGCTGACATGATTGATGAATGTGGGGTATTTATTAATTCTTGATACCCTCATTATATTATAATAACCATATTCTTAGTATTATTTGTTGTTTTGCTTTTTATTTTATTTTGATTAGATTTTATTTCTTTTGATTAGTATATTATTAATTTATTCATTTATTGAGTAACAGACATTAATAGTATGTATATTTTCATGAACCACATTCATACTAATGTCACTAAGTGTTATGAACGATATGTGTAAAATGATATTGACATAAGTATACCTACGGCATTGTTTTCTTTTATTGCATTACCGACCTTTTTCTTTGTTTTTTCTCTTCTCCTTCATTCACTCTACTTTTCGGATACTTCTACTACTGTGTATTTCGGATTCATTCTTTTGTCTTTCCTTCAATTTCCTTAATTACATCCCTTAATTACAGTCTTTATGTTCACAATTAACAGTATAATGTTTAATTCATCCACTGTCTTTTTTTCTAAGTGTTTTATTCCTTGTAATTCTCTTATTTACTGTCGTCATAGTTTTATGGTATTATTTTAGTATTGGGTCATCATAATAATTATGGTATTATTACGGTATGGTATATCTATACAGGGTGTTTCAGGAGGAAAGGTCAATACTTCGGGAGGTGATAGTATCGGTCGTTGTGAGAAAAAAAGTTCAATGAACATGTGTCTAATTCTGAATGGTTACGGAGATAGAGCTGTTTGAATCTGATGCGCGCGCAGCTCTTCCTCCCGCCGCGGTGGTCCCATTCAATGGCCACCAAGGTCTCCAGACCTCTCTCCGTTAGATTATTGTTTGTGGGGGTGGATGAAAAGTCAAGTTTAAAAAAGAAAGGTAGATACACGAGACGAATTGCTCGCGCGCATTTTGGATGCTGCTGCCCGCATAAAGGAACGTCAAGATCAACTCAGACGAACAACACGCGATCTTCGCACACGAGTTGCAAAGTGCATTGAGGTTGACGGTGGGATTTTCGAAAACGTATTGTAAACTGTAACAAATTTGTCATTTCTGTATCTGATACCATTCAAATTGCCAATGTTTAAACATTAAATATTAGAAACAGTAATTGGTTTCTCTTTCTTGATTACCATTAACAATGCTTTTGTATTTGTAGATTCAAACAGCTCTATCTCCGTAACCATTCAGAATTAGACACATGTTCATATTAACTTTTTTTCTCACAATGACCGATACTCTCACCTCCCGAAGTATTGACCTTTCCTCCTGAAACACCCTGTATAATATCAGGTTAAAGTCATGAAATAAATGTTGTTTAACTCTCAAGACTCTGTTAATCCACCTTTTATACTCAACCATTTAGGGGTGTTACAGGGAAGCAAGGGGTACTTCAAAGGAAGTTATGACATCGTAGCATGATTGCTCAAGTCAAGTTAATCATTTTATAACAGTTTCATCCCCATACAGAAAAAATGTTCACCTGCCATGTAACAATCTCTAATGATCAGTCAATGGCTGGTTGCACACTAATAACGAGATAACGAGATTATTAGATATTAGAAACTGTAACAAAAGGAAGTAAAAATGAATCAAGATTAAGTTAATTGTGTGAATATTCATGTTATAATATATATCAAACTTTAATCTACTAGGTATTAAAGGGGTTGAAAAGAAATACACAGAAAAGGATGGGAATACCTAGGTCAGGGAAGGCAGTTGGGACGGGGATCCCTGGGCTGTATCCCTGGGACCTGCTCTGGGGATTACAAGGACCACCAAGACTGGGGAGTCCTTTGGTCTGCTGTTTTGGAACCTGCTTTGCGGGCAGAGCAGGCTATAATCTGACATTTTGGCCTTTTGGTTATCTTGGAAGTACATTAAGGCTTGCGTATGTTACATAACTTTAATCAAGTTGTAGTAAAAATAACATGCACCTCGACGTTTAGTAACATCTTCATTTGCGAGAACCAGAAGGACACTCAAACAATTAAATCAATGAATAAAATATATCTGCAAAATCCCCCCCCACCGCCACCACCACAGCATTCTTCAACATTCGGTCACTTGAAAAAAAAGAGAAGATATATATATATATATAATATATATATAAGTCACTACCTATTTTTAAATGGTTGTAGTAATTTTGTTTTTGAACTGATTTTAATGAAACAAATTGTAAATGATAGATTATCCAATAAGGTTTTAAGAAATTAACATGACTCTTTTTCCAGCTGAATAATGCCTCCAGTTATGAGTTTGCAAGAAAAGGCCAAAATCGCAGCCCGTTACGAGGTTTGGGGATCAGTGATACGAGTTCAAAGGTGGTGGAGGTCTGAACATGGAGTTAATGCAACACTGAATGCACGAACATTCAAGAACTGCCACCAAAAGTTAATAACAACAGGCTGTGTCACAGAGAAGAAAAGATCTGGACGACCATCAACCTCACGGACTCCCGAGAACATCGCCACAATGAATGAGATGTTCACAAGAAGCCCAGGAAAATCAGTGCGTGCAGGTGCACGTGAAAGTGCACTGACACATTACGCAGTGCAGACAATTCTCAGAAAAGACCTGTCTTTCAAACCTTGGAAGCCCCATTACGTGCATCAGCTGTTTCCTGATGAGGGTGACAGAAGGATGGAATTCGCAGAAATCTTTTTGGGTTGGAATGATGACTGGCCACAGTTGTTTGAGAACATTCTGTGGAGTGATGAGGCAGTGTTTCACGTTGGCGGGTTCATGAATCGACACAACTGTCATTACTGGGCAGCGGTCAACCCTAACCATTGTATGGAAAAGGCTTAGGGTCGTCCAAAGGTACAATCTGGTGTGGTGTCACATCCACTACAGTTGTTGGACCTTTCATTTTGAGGGACACAATGAATGGTGCAAGATACCTCGAAATGTTACAAGATCGTGTGTGGTCAATCAGCTCTCAGTGGGAAAACATCGCAACACTTCATTTCATGCAGGATGGGTCACCCGCCTCATTTCGAAAATGGTGTCCGCGCATGGCTGCACGATCATTTCCCAGGAAGATACCTTCGCGCAGCCCAGACTTCACGCCTTGGGACTTTTTCCTGTGGGGGTGGGCCAAGGAAGAAGTTTATCGCACGAAACCAAAAAACCTGGATGAACTGTTAGAGAGAATAACCAATGTTTTTACCACTATTCCTGAAAACATTGCGATCAGCAGTAGCGAACGTGCCAGTTCGATTAAGGAAATGTGTTGACAGTGCAGGAGCATATGTGGAAATTTAAAGTGTTGTGCATAAACCCTTATTGGATAATGTATCATTTACAGTTTGTTTCATTAAAATTAGTTCAAAAATAAAATTACTACAACCATTTAAAGATACGTAGTGACTTATCATACACCCTATATATATACACACAGGGTGTTTTAGGAGGAAAGGTCAATACTTCGGGAGGTGATAGTATCGGTCATTGTGAGAAAAAAAGTTCATATGAACATGTGTCTAATTCTGAATGGTTACGGAGATAGAGCTGTTTGAATCTACAAATACAAAAGCATTGTTAATGGTAATCAAGAAAGAGAAACCAATTACTGTTTCTAACATTTAATGTTTAAACACTGGCATTTTGAATGGTATCAGATACAGAAATGACAAATTTGTTACAGTTTACAATACGTTCTCGAAAATCCCACCGTCAACCTCAATGCACTTTGCAACTCGTAGACATACACCATATCTGCATATTCGGCATGTTTGAAGGTGTGTGTCATTCTTAACACTGCTTCATACACCAAACAATGTCACTCACAACAGTCAGCTGTCGATTGGCTTATGTTACATGCTTACATTACAGCTTACATGATTCAAGGTTATAGGTGAGGGAAGTGGGAGGAAGAGCTGCGCGCGCATCAGATTCAAACAGCTCTATCTCCGTAACCATTCAGAATTAGACGCATGTTCATATGAACTTTTTTTCTCACAATGACCGATACTATCACTTCCCAAAGCGTTGACCTTTCCTCTTGAAACACCCTGTATAATATGCATGAGCATAAGTGTGTTTTGCATAAAACAAAAATGCCCCCATCGCACACTCCTACTCAGGAGGTCCGGGTTCGAAGCCTGATAGGGCATTGTTTCATATATATATATATATATATATATATATATATATATATATATACAGGGTGTCCCATAAGTCCGGCATCATAGGAGAAATTCATATTTTTCTATTTCTACAAACCATAATTCATATGCTTGGGATGCCAATTTCCCGTCCACCATTCTGTTCAGTGAAGAGGCTGTTTTTTATGGAAATGGTGAGGTAAATCGACAGAACACCCGCTACTGGTCTCAAAACAACCCTCACTGGTATACCTCTTCAAAGGAACAAGGTGCATCTCGGGTGATGGTATGGTGTGGCATTTGGAAGGATCGCATCATAGGCCCCCTCTTTTTCGATGAACATGTCACTGAAGGCACCTACCTACGTATGCTCAAGGAAGAAGCATTTCCCAGTGTCTTGAACGAGGAAGGAAACTTCCTAGCATGTTTCCAGCAAGACGGCGCTCCTGCACATTACAGCACCCAAGTAAGGGAATACCTGTACCAACAATTCCCTGGTCATTGGATAGGACGTCGAGGGTCTGTGGAATGGCCAGCTAGAAGCCCGGATCTCACGCCACTAGATTTTTATTTCTGGGGCCACTTGATAGCGCTGGTATACGCAGAGAAAATTAAGAGTGTTGAACATTTTCGGCAGCGCATTATTGGGGCATGTAACACCATTACTCCTAACATTATTCACCGTGTGCTTGCTGACTGGGTATCACGTCTGAATTTGTGTATTGAAAACAATGGTGGACATATTGAGCACGTTCTGTAAATAAAAGCTTTTGTTTTGCCTTTTTTTATTATTTTTCCTATGATGCCGGACTTATGGGACACCCTGTATATATATATATGTATATATATATATATATATATATACATAAGTACTATGGGCGCAAAATGGGAGTGCAATGCAATGGTGCATTGTTGCAAATGTTGGTCAATGTTGCAAATCGGATGGGGAATGTTGCAAGATGTATGCAACAAAGGGAGAGGGATTATGCAACAAGTCGATGCTGCAAAGGGGGAGGGGGTTGTGCAACAAGGGGGTTACCCTCAAGCTGCAATGAAGGGGGAGGAAGCTTTGGGGGGAGAAAGGAGGATGACCTCCCTCCAAAGGGGTAACCTTAACCTAAGAGAGGGAGAGAAAGGAGAAGGAGGGTCTTTGGGGGAGAAGTGGTATGTCCTCACCCCCCAAAGGGAAACCCTAATCTAAGCCTTAACCTAAGAAGGAGAGAGGGGTGTTCGCCTGGCACCAGCCAGACGCATAATGAGAGTTCATCCGAGCGCCCGCTGTTTTATGTGTAAATCAGCCAGTCGGCTTAGAAGGCTATGAAACCCCCTCAGAAGGCTTGCCTACGCCGTTACAAGAACATAATACGTGCACTCGCTCGTAAAAGTCAAACTGTGGGAAGAAAAATGAATTATTGTACAAAGAGGAGGGTCATGCCTCCCCATCTTATTTTCAGTTTTGGGTCCTTTACTGACTAGATTAATATAATGATGAAAATGGTAGTGATTCCACACGAGGTGTATGCTTCACTGCAAAGTTCAAAGAATCCAGACACAGTTGTAGAACCTCGTAAAAGCAGGCTTAAAAGAACGGAAAGCGAATTGTTAGCCCTATTAAACAGTGAAAAAATACCGGATGGGAAAAGAATCTTATACAAGAAGCTCTGCAGAAATTTCTTCAAGAGTACGAAAATTATAAGAATCCGACAAAGATCCCCGTGGTTATTAGGCACAGCACGGACAATGATGGGCATGGTGACATAGGGCCTGTGTCCGACGATAGAGCTGACCAACCAAAGATTAACGGGTGGGCCACACAACATATCGAGCATATATTAAAAAGCACCTTCCGACATACATTGAGGAATAAAGGTTTAAGTCTCTATAATCTATTGAATGAGGATTCCAACATAGAGTGGACCGATACAGGTGAGATCATTCTGGAAGGAGCAAAGGTACAGGGATCGAACATTTTAGACATCGCTCATGATCTGGTGAGAAAGTGGGAGAAGCCCTAACCAGCAGGATGGAAGCATATTAAAGCAAGACTACAACAAATAAATATTCCCAAAACAATGATAGGCAATCTGAACAGGTTAAAAGACTTGGAACATGCATCGCACGTGCCACAATTGTAAACGCCATCACCCCAGGCGGTAACACCTCTGAAGAGGAGAAAGAAGAGGTTAAAGAACGGTCAACCCTACCCACGTGCCTCTAAAATAAGCAAATGGCTAACATATTAAGAAGACGTTATTATGACATTTCTCGTCCAGCCTCCTACGGAGGCGTAGATAGACTGTACAGAAGTGTTTACAATGATGGAGTAGGAAAAAAAGATGTTAAGAGGTTTTTGCGGAAGCAGGACACTTATACACTTCATAAGCCTATGAGAAAAAGATTTAAAACAGCCAAGACAACAGCGGCATCGACTGACTCTATTTGGCAAGCAGATTTAACAGACATGCAAAGATATTCAGTGTATAACAATGGTTACCGCTACATCCTATTCATAATAGATATATTCTCTAGATATTTGTGGCTAATTCCTCTAAAAAATAAATCACCTGAAACAGTTGCTAAAGCCACCAAAACGTTGATGTTGAAAGAAAACAGGGTTCCTGGCTATTTTTGTACGGATATGGGGAAAGAATTTATAGGCCAAGCTTTTCAGAACATGCTGACAGAGTTTAATATCAGCTACTACACTACTAAATCTATACATAAGGCCTTTTTAGCTGAAAGAGTTCAACGTACCATAAAGGAACGCATGCACCGCTATTTTACACATAAAAACACATACAGATACATAGACATTCTGGAATCATTGGCGTCATCCTACAACCGCTCATACCATCGCACGATTGGGACAACACCAAACGAGATTTTAGAAAGAGGTACGCGCCCAGAGCCCGATGTGAGAAGAGATGGAACAACACCACCACACTTTGCGTGTTTCAAAATCAACGATTATGTAAGGCTGTCGCGTTCTGGAAATAAATTCGCGAAGGGATTTGAGCAAGGCTGGACACATGAGATTTTTAAAGTTAGGGCTATGAGAACTAAAGGCGAGGTAATGTATTACGTTGAAGATTTGAATGGGGAAAAATCGCAGGCGGCTTTTATCGCGAGTTGTTGCAGAAAGTGACATTTAATTTAGGAAAAAATGTGTTTAAAATTGAAAAAATTTGAGGAAACAAGGGTTCAGGAAAGAGAAAAATGTACCTGGTGAAATGGTTAGCGTACCGAGAAAGCTTCAACACCTATATAAAAGCTGATGCAATAATGAAGCTTAAATAGCATGCAACATGGCGCCTAACCATTTCTACGTCACACTACCGTCCTCCTCGTCCCTCTCTGTACATCCTAACAATACCCTGGCCAACTTTGTAACAGAACTCCATGGCCCCATTGAATTGGATCGTCATTCGTATGAGGTGGGGATATGCGAAATTCAGCTGGACACCCTCTTCTTAAATATTTATTATAAAGATCCCGTTTTTACGATTCTTAGAGACCTTGACGAGTGTGAAAAAGCCGGGGTAACTCGGGATGGTCCGGGCCGTTATGTTATGGTGCGGCTGAGGATGTTGTGAGAGACTTAAACATAAGTTTAAAAAACTCAAATCTTACGGTTGATTTAGTATACGAAATCGTAAACAAAGAAAACCCTGCACATACTATAATCCTAAAATCAAAGGTTAACAGAAATATTAAAGACAAAGGGCGTTCAAAATTATAACCGAGGGGCGATATCGATCAGCCTTCCAAAGAGATACCTTTCACGCGGTACAACATGACTTCTCCAGGCTAATATATCAGATGAAATTGGGGGAATTGGTTGCTGGCTATACACCCCCAGACATGTGCTATATTTACAGCAATATAGTGGAGCACCAGTTTGTTGGGAATACCCAGGCACGCCTGCTACGCATTGCTCACATTCCCACTCATAGAGGGAAGAGCTTCAGTATTATATATGACAGGCCTCATTATGTGAATGTCGCCACTGATCTAATAACTAATATCTCAATATATATAAGAACGATTGAGGGAAAAAATTTCTCATTCGGTAAAGGGAGCTTACCAATGAAGCTGCACTTTCGACGCACTGAGTTATAATGGACAGAAAGCCTTTCACAGTCTATCGAGGTGTGAGATACCAGGTGATAATGAACTTGGATCCATTTTTTCAACCATACTAAGTACGGCTTTCCCCTTTCTGAAGAGGGGTGCCAGATACCTCGGTAGGAAAGCACTACAATCAGGTCTTAACACGTCAGAAGACATATTGGCTGGAGCTAAACCTAAAGAAGCTCTAAAAAAGACACTTAAAGCGTACACGGGACGAAATCATCAAAAATGCAAAGAGAAAAATGCGTGGTGGTAGGAAGAAGAAGAAGGCTGTCCGGAAGAAGGGATTACCACCACGTGAAATTAAAAGGATATAAAAAAGAGGTGTTCTAAGCGAATGAAACCTATGGTTGACCATTTTTTTGACTGATATAAGCTAAGGACATTGATCTCATGAATCATAGTTTGTTTACTACTTGTCGAGAGAGGAAGCATTATTTCTAACTCGTCATGGCAAGCTTCATCCATCCGTGTAGTTCACAATGTTGGAAATCGGAGCTGGCCCTCTTTGACATGCCCCCAACTCAAGTTTCTATTGGGCACAGTGACTTTATTACAATTAACCCTTTAAACACAATTAGTTCCCCGAGTGTTTCAATAGAATTTGTAATACCCAGCTCAGGCCCTTACTTTTTTGACCCAAGCTATGTGCATATGTACGCTAAACTACGTATAGCCCATTCTGATAGAACAGACTGCGATGACATATATGCTGTATACCTTGAAACAAATTTCTGCATTCCATATTCAACCAGTGTGACGTATATTTAAATCAGTTCAACATATCGGCAGGAACGGGGTACTATCACGTACGTGCCTATCTGGAAAATATCCTCAACTTTTCTAAAGAAACGAAGGATACCTTTTTAAGTGCCGAGGGCTATTATCAAGCTAAAAACGAAAGTAGTATAAAGGACAAATTTAAAAATTCTAAAAAGAAGATATGTGTTCTGGGCGCCTGTATACAGACTTCACATTCCAGGAAAAACTGCTTGTGAATGGGGTGGATATGAAAATAAAGCTCACCCTCACGAATCCTGAGATCTGTTTAAATCTGGATGCTGCTCAAGAAGAGTGTGCAAAGCCCGTTGTGATTCATATTATGGAGATATACCTCCGCGTACGGCGAGTGAAATTAAGTTCGCCTAAACAAATAGAAATTGAGAAAAATTTACTACACGCCACAGTAAAATGGCAAATTAAAAGAGTTCAGATCAAACTATACACGGTGCCAGCAGGGTTCGCATCGAAAAAGATAGAAAACATCGCCGTGGGAGTTCTACCTAAAAGGATATTAATTGGAATGCAGGAACACAATTCGGTGAATGGAAAATATAAAAAGAATGCCTTTAAATTCGAGAATTTCGGCCTTAAAAATATAACTCTATACGTCAATGGCGTTCCGTTGGGGGGAACATTGGATACGGATTATTCATCAGACGCTGTGTCTCCGCATTGCGCGAGGGCATATAGTAATCTGGTCCTTATTGCAGGTGATTGTGATGACCTCGGGATTGCGGTAACGCAGAAAGAATTCATTGATCAATTTAACCTTTATCCGTTTGACATCACACCTGACTTAGCGGCTAGTGTAAATACACACTTAAGTCCACAACATCTCAGGCAGATTGGATTTCGCCAAGCCTATAGACGCACCTATTAGCGTACTAGTATACCTCGAGTCAGAAGCCCTAATAGAAGTAGACAGATTTAGGGGCGTTGTCACTGACTTTTAAAATGGACGCGAATACACTTCAGAGAGTAATGAATAGTGAACGAATCACACGTTACAAATTTATTGTGAACACAGATGTTGTTGGTAGTGAAGGGATTCATTGGTTTGCAATCTATTTTAAAAATAGGGACCGGATGTACTATTTTGATTCACTCGGGACTCAGCCCTGGAGTGACCGTGTTGTAAAATTTCGAGCAGATGCATATCCCCGAAGTTGTATGGAATCCTACTGACTACAAGGCTATTTTAGTAATACTCGCGGGATGTACTGCCTCTCATTTCTCATGCATATGTCATGTGGTAAAGAATTTATAAATTTTTGAAATTTATTGGACACGTGTCACAGTCAACGAAACGACGAAATGGTATGCAGACAGACAAAACGCCGTTTTCTGATTGTGCGCATTCGTTGTATAGTATGATGTTTTATTCGCATATATACACGAGGGTAATTCAATAAGTATCCGCACTTTTTATTTTCCCAATTTTATTTTCACATCTGATAGATTATAAACACATCACTTCTCAACATAGTCTCCCTGTTTCAATACAATTAGTCCAGCGATCTACAAGCTTCCTAATGCCATCACAAAAGAATGTTTTTGGCTGTGTGCGTAGCGAGTCATGCACCGCCTCCTTCAGGTCATCATCGCCTTGGAATCGCTGACCTCTCAAAGCGTCTTTTAGTGGTCCAAACAGGTAAAAATCCGAAGGTGTTAGGTCTGGACTGTAGGCTGGATGGTCGAGAACTTCAAATTTAAGTTCTTGAAGACATTTTCTAGTCTGTGCAGCGGTATGAGGGCGCGTATTGTCGTGTAACAGAATAACACCTTCCGACAATCTCCCTCTCCGTTTTGTGCGAATTGCTTGCTTTAACTCATTCCGAAGCATGTCAGAATACGATGCACTTGTTACTGTAGTTCCACGCTCTAGATAATGTTCAAGGATAGGGCCTCGTGTATCCCAAAACAGTGTTAGCATAACTTTACCTGCTGACGGCTGCGCTTTAAACTTCCTTGCAACGGGAGATGTTGGATGCTTCAATTGCATGCTCTGTCGTTTGCTTTCTGGTTCATACTGATGGATACAGGTTTCCTTTCCAGTGATAATGCGCTCCAAAAAGTTTTCACCTTCATTATGATACCGTGCCAAAAGACGAGAGCAGACGTCCATACGATTACGCTCGTGCTCCTCTGTCAACTGTTTGGGCACCCATCTTGCACAAACCTTGTGAAAGCCAAGAATGTCATGAACTATCGAATAGGCTGTCCCTGGACTGATGTCTAATGATGATGCAATTTCTTTTATTGTTAATCTTCAGTCATCTAAAATCATGGTTCTGGCTTCTTCCTGCTTGTCATCACTGGTTCATATTAACGGTCGTCCTGAGTGCTGAGCATCTGTCACACATGTCCGACCTTCCTTGAACATTTGAATCCACTAGTACACACTTCGCCGTGGTAACGCATTATTCCCATACTGAGCACATAAACGCGTGTGAATTTCAGCTCCTTTCACACCTTCTGCCTACATCCAATAATATTAGTTTGTGTATTCTGTAGCTTATTTAAGGTGGTTATTGTACTAAAAACATGATTTCTTTCACTTAATAAACTGAAGAAAATACAGTCTTCTTACCCGAAAAAAAAGTTCGAAACATAAGAAAAAACTTACATTATTCCGTTAATGATGTGGCAATCTCTGGGTTGACTGCGCGGTAAATCTTCTACCTCCGTATTCAGGTCCACGGCATGCGTTTCTTCAAAACGAAAAGATTTTATAACACGAGTCAAATCCTCATCGGGCCTTTAAAGAGAAAGGATAATTAATTAGTTCATACTGAATCTTTTTTAATAAAGACACAATTGCTTAAAACATATGCAGAGTATTACAATGTGAAGATATCTTCGAACCGCTGAGAGAAGTTCCTTTAAGAGAAAATGCCGAATAACATTTAATATATTATAGAAATTATAAAATTATTTAAAACTTGCAAAGGACTGCTTTAAAAAATTCAACGAATCAAAACAGTACTTTATCATAATATTAATTGCAAACTAATCTATAATTGCGGATACCTACTGTTTAAATGAAGCATTTTAAATGTGACGAGATGAATTACTACAACCCTCCATATATATGATGAAATAATCCAGAACAGTGCTCTTTCTCGTAATGACAGGCACACTAAATAAATAAGTTCGCGAATAATTGGCTACAAAAAATAAAATCACAGGCACATAATTACTTACATTTCTACGGCAGTCCCTTGCGTCGGATCGTAAAGAGCGTCATTGCAAATATCATCAACGGTTTGCGTTGGGAATAATCCGTCCCGGTCGGCTGCGTTAAAAAGATTAATTGTAGGCAACGCGATAGTGTCTCCATCTTGATATGAATCCAGTAAACTGTAACGTTTTTGTGAATGACTCATGACGGAGGGAATTTTCATTCACTGGTGAAAATAACTACTGTGAATCCAAGCTGAAAATATTTCATTTTATATGCATGATCCCTAAAAGACTAATAGGCGGTTCGTAGGTTTGCTGATTGGTTGTCAATGTAGCTGGGAAGGGTTATGTTAAATCTGTGTACCAATCGTAACACCTATATTACGGACCCACGCTTTGGACTTCCTGATTGGTCGACTAATGGTGTCTTTATCTTCTCTCCATAGATTTAATGCTCACATCTTAAGGTGTAAGAGTGAATTCCCACTTGCAGTCTCTACCACGATGGTTTCAAATACTTGCAATATTATTTGCGCCCATACTATTCTCGATTTTCCCATTTTGGAACTCACCCCTTCATGCAATATCCCTCACCCCTTTGCAACATTGATCAACATTTGCAACATCGCATTCTCTATCACGACAATATTTTGCATTATTATTTGCGGTCATACTATTCTCAGATTGATCCTCAACTTTCCCCATTTTGGATATGGAGATGGACAGTTTGAGCGGCGGCAATTCGTTACAGGAATATCTTCATCAGAGCAACTCAACTCAGTACCACAGGAAACAGAATTAGCGCCGCTACTCTTCATAATCCTGACATAGCTCATTACCAGAGACAGCACAGTAACATCCGATGACAAAAAAGATCTCTAAAAGCAGAATGTTTTTGTCGAAATGCAACAGGATTTAGTCATTTTTGTACAAAATGAAGTATAATAAGAAGAATAGTTTCAGAGTTCATCCGGGCTCGAGACCCGGTGACGGCCGCCGGCGCGCGGTAAGCGATCATCCTTCCACACAATTGGTTGGTAGATAAATGGGTACCCTGGGTGACCTAGTGGTTAAGACGCTGTGTTGCTGGTGTTTCTGATCCCACGTTAAACTGTAGGTCTAAGGCGGAGTAAGGAAAAAAAGCTTGACCTTCGTCAGAATGAACAATTCGGAGGATGCTAATCGATGGTTACCAATAAGTAGAACTTTTATAATGCATGAAAGATAGGTCAGGGGGTAATAATGTAGTAAGTTTTAGGAGAAGTTGCTTGGTTTTTATAAGAAGTTTAATACTGATAAATATCAACTATTACGGTACTGCAAAAGGTAGGAACTAAAATCCATGGAATGCAAAGGAAGATTAGACGCTTGGTACATACAATCTCTGATGAGCCGGGTGTACCTATGTGAGGTGGACAGTAAAAGAAGCCAAATCACTACTTCATCAGGCCAACTCGAGAGGAGGGCGATAAGCTTGATCTTCGTGAAATGAGGAATCATCGTACGGAACATTTAAAAGGTTGAAAGGTATATATATATGCTGGAAAGATGGGCCAAGGCAGAACGCCCGCAAAAGTGCCCACCCTCATAGAAAAAAAGGAATCCGAAATTAAGGTACAGAAAAATGATGCTTTTTTCCTTATCAAAAAATTGTGAAAATGTCTGTGTAATAATAATAATAATAATAATAATAATAAACGTTTTCTTTTTTTCATTTTCATTCATTCATTTCATTTTCATTTCATTTCATTTCAATAACAGACGCTGTAAAGGATTAACACAAGGAGGGGCGACAAATTTGAACTTCGTCAAATGAGGAAACATCGCACGTAATAATAATAATCATAATAATAATAATAATAATAATAATAATAATAAGCCTTTTACCATGCAAAGTACACGCAAAGAAAAATAAAATATAAAAATAAATTTAATGCGAAATGAGATGACAAACAAAATTTGGAGTGAGAGGAGATGGACCGGAGTTTTTCGGGTGAAAGTGCGTTATCCACGATCTTTTGGAGTAGCCTCGGGCAAATCACGTGTTTCATTTGTGTGCCGAGTTTACCTCGATGTACACTTTTGTCCAGAAATGCTTTCAAAGAAAGGTTTGACAAAAGTATGTAGATACTGTTAAAATTTTATTTTATGAGAATATTTATAATGTTTATTGCCAAATTTAATATACTAGCATGAAAGTACGATTTAATTTTAATTGAAATTAGTTTGAAAATAAATTAATAAAGGATTCATCTTTGATTTCGCGGAATTTTCTTTATAAAAAAAATAACAATTAATTTGGGGTTAAAATCAATAATCTGTTTTTCACTCCACCTTAGACCTACAGTATAACATGTAAACATGGTACATAATCCACCACAGTTGGTAATTTAATATATATATATATATATATATATATATATATATACATATATATATATATATATATATATATATATGAAAATTATTTCACGAAAGTAACACGTGAAAAATATTTATGATGAATAAAACCACGAAGGAAAAGAAGCACAAAAGGTGCTCAAGCGCTTTCGTCTAATGAGGATGTCATTAGACGAAAGCGCTTGAGCACCTTTTTGTGTTTCCTTTCCTTCGTGGTTTTATTCATATATATATATATACATATATATATAATATACACACAGCGTTTAAAGTGTGTATTGTTATTTTCTGTGCATTTTTCTTTTATTGTCAAATTTAATATACTAGCATAAAAGTACGAAGAAAACAGATGAACTGCGATTCCTCAATTACTTTGATTTCGTTGGAATTTCTTTATAAAAAAATAGACTTCTCAGTAGATGTGTACAGAGACATGTAAGAAGTAAATAGACAGCCCAGATTTTGCTGTAACAATTTGGCCTAAAAGATTCAACAATTCTGATCGTGTTGCTGGTTTTTTGGGCTTTTTACGTAAAGTCTTGTCTAGTATTGCCCACACGTGTTCTATGGGGTTCATGTCAGGGGATTGACTCGGCCAAGGAAGTCGTTTGATACCATTTCGCTCCTCTCATTCTTTCGTCTTTTTTGCAGTGTGGCATGGGGCTCCATCTTCCATGAACAGGCAGCTGTCTTTTACAATTTGACCACTTGAGAATATTGGCGTAAGTCCTTCTTCAAGGATAGAAATGTAGGAAACGAATATTAGTCATAATAATGGCAAAAAAATTGGATGCATACATTTTACCATAAAATTAAGGGTGTCTATTTACTTCTTGCATGTCTCTGTATATCTTAGGCATTTAGTGCACATATACCCACCGCAAACAACCCCATATTCCTCGTTCAAGTTGTGTATAGAATTAACTATTTTGATTTTATATTTAGTTTCTATATATTTCATGAAATTATATACATATATATATATATATATATATATATATATATATATATATATAATTAAATGGTAGTATCTAGTAACCCTCCTTATATAAATAAATAAATATATAGTGCTCTCTGGTAACCCCTCCATACATAAATAAGTGGTATCTGACAACTCCAGACCCTCTACATAACAGATGCTGGGCGCCTCGACGCTCATTATGCGTCTGGCTGGAGCCAGGCGAACACCCCTCTCTCCTTCTTAGGTTAAGGCTTAGGTTAGGTCTCCCTTTGGGGGTAAGGACATCCTAACTTCTCCCCCAAAGACCCTCCTACTTCTCCTTTCTCTCTCTCTTAGGTTAAGGTTACCCTTTTGGGGGAGGTCATCCTCACTTCTCCCCCCAAAGCTCCCTCCCCCCCTTCATGGCAGCTTAGGGGAAAACCCCTCCCCCTTGTTGCATAACCCCTTCCCCTTTTGCAGTATTGACTTGTTGCATAACCCCTTCCCCCTTTCCTTGCAGCTTGGGGGATAACCCCTCCCCTTGTTGCTTGACCTCTTTCAACATTCCCCTCCCCTTTGCATCATTGCACAATTGCATTGCACCCTCCCATTTTGTGCCCATACTACTTATATATATATATATATATATATATATATATATATATATGTCAACCATACTACTTATATATATATATATATATATATATATATATATATATATATATATTATATATATATCAACCATGCGACCTACCATTTCTATGGTTCAGCCGTATCCATGTTTGTGCCATTAGAAGTTCGCTGTGAGAAGCGAATGTCCCTTAATTTCATTCCCTTAAAGTACAAACAAGACAATCGACGGTTTAGATCGTTTATCATTTCCATATATCCATTTTCTATTTGTTATACTCGTAGAATTTATTATAATTAATTATTGTTGTCCTGCATCTAACCCTCATCCCTAAATTTTATTAGATTATGCATACACATTGAACGTGGCAGGATTTGAACCCTTGTTTGTACTTCTTTATTCATTTACTTAATTCTTCCTCAAATGTACCCAATTCCTTAATATTTAGTGTATACTCGTATAAGTCTATATATTTAATTAATAGTTTTGTCCCGTAGTAAAAAACCCTACGGTCCAAAACGAGTTCGTCTCTGACGAATTGCGTTCTAATGTTAAACACAAAATTCCTTAGTCCTGACATCACAGAGTATGTAATCTTTCATGTGCGGAGTAACCCCATGTAATCTGGAGTAACCCCTTGTAATCCGGAGTAACCCCATGTAATCCGGACTAACCCCTGTAATCCCACGTAATCTCAAATAATCCTCCCTGTAATCTCAAAATAAATCATTAAACGCGATACGTATATGAGAATATGCTTATCGCAGAAATTCTTTGATCCCCCACCTCCGTCACCGTCAGCATCACGCCATGCAAGGCGAGCGTCTGTAAACACTTCATTTTTCATTTCTTTGATTAGTTAAGTTTACTAAAATTCTTTTACCATTCCCATAGATAAAGCATAATTGTGTCAACCTATATACCGCCCGTCTTCTCTTATCCTAACCCAATTACACACCAAATTTCAGCTGCCCCTTATCAGTATTTATCCTCTTCTACAAAATCACTTAAATTGATTTTCTCGACTATAAAATTCAGTTGCGCTCTATAATTTCATTTCCAACCGATTCCCTTTTGTAGAGGCTTAACCCTACCTTAACGCCACCATCCTGGCACCTCCAGGCCTTATAATTATGCTTTATTAACAAAAGAAAACTGTAGACTCCGCAGAAACTATTTCAATCTTGATTGATTCACCCCGGAACTCCCCAGAGTAAAAAATTTCCCAATCGTAGCTGTAAATTGAAATTACCTCCACCCAAATTTGAATGTCAAGAACTATCATAGGCGCTTGCTGATAAACTCCTCCCATAAGAGGGTGACCCTTAGTTTACCTCTTCTCCGCCTACCCGGAGGTCTTAAAAACCCTGAGAGCGCCGGCAACGAGGTTCTTTGCCTTGTTTCCGCTACCCCGTAACTGTGCCTTTGATTGCAGACTCTGTGAGAGATTTGTGTAGTGACGCTGCCTCGCCTTATAAATATTACCTCTGTTGTAGCCTGTAAATTTAAGGAATTAACCAGAATTTATTTGTTCTCTTAAGCACATTAGTGAAATAATAAACGTAGAGAAGTGAACATTATTGTTTCCATTCACCGTGAAATTTACTTTATGCATTTTATCGCAATTAGACGCCTTACTTCACGAAGGGGTTAGTTAAAGTTATTCGATGGTGATCTTCCTAGACGACGTAGCTAACCTAGATAAGAGTGAGCAATGAGAGTTAATATTTATGGCGGAGAGTTGTGTGTGCCCAGGAGCAGTGACGTTAAACGTGATCGAAAGTAGAGTCCTCCTGGATTACCATCACTCCAAGATCGACATGGTCGAAAGCCCTACGGATACAATTCCGTCTACCAAACGAGGGGACCACTTACCGGATTCATTCTACTGTCAATTCCTACATTCGAGCGGAGAGCCCACGCGACATAAGGTAGGGTGCGGCAAAAATAACGCCCTTTTTAGTTTATTCTCTTTTATTGAAGGAAATAAATCATTTACAGCATTTTAAGAGAAATAATAAGGTTTTTAAGAAAAATACAGCATTTTAAGAAAAATAATAAGTACTTTCTCAGTAAAAACTAAAAAATAACAAAATGATACAATATAAAACTAAAAAATTATACTGTATAAAACTACAAAGATACAATTATTAAAAGGGCGTTACTTTTGCCGCACCCCAATATATTCTGTACAACAGTAATAAAGTGGGGAAACCCTATAGAAAAATGAAAACAATTAAAAGATTTTAAAATTAGTAGTTTTTAAAACTAATTTTTCAACCTTACCTTATCATAGTGTAAAACTCTACAGAGGTGGCTCTTTTTTTTCAACAAAATTTTTGGATTTTCAGGAAATTTTTAACATTCATGAGGATAATCAACCAGTTTTCACTGAAATGTTTAAAGCTTTTTTCCTAATAAATTTTCAAAAAAATATTTTTGGGGAGGAGTCAGGGTGGCTAATTTTCTGTAGGAACAGAAATATGGCTCAACCGATTTCTATGAAACATTTTATGAAAAATCTATATTATATTTAATAAAACTCCGTACAAGCGTTTATCATAATTCTAAAATGAAAAAAAAAAAGAATTTTTCATTTGAAAATGTAAACCTAATTTTTATTGATTGTTGCGCTCATTTGAAATAGCTTTTATGGTAATTCCAACAAAAACCGAACATCCTCTTAAGGCAAAAATAAATACAATAAACCATAACTGATGAACGGTCGCAAGGGGAATATGTCACTCAGAGAGGAAGTGGGAAGAAAGAAGTAAAAATTTGAAAAAAACTTAGATGCTGCATCCCACAAGGAAAAAGAAAAATGATTCCAAGGGCTTTCGTGTATTTAGAGCTACACCTCGTCAGGGAATTCCCTGACGATGTGTAGCTCTGAATACACGAAAGGCCTTGGAATCGTTTTTCTTTTTCCTTGTGGGTATGCAGCATTCATTCATTTCACGTGTTTAATTGTGAAATTCATCCCATATATATATATGTATATATATATATAAATATATAGTGTATATATATATATATATATATATATATATATATATATATATATATATATATATATATATATATATATATATATATATGGGATGAATTTCACAATTAAACACGTGAAATGAATGAATGCTGCAAACCCACAAGAAAAAAGAAAAAACGATTCCAAGGCCTTTCGTTTATTCAGAGCTACACCTCGTCAAGGAATGAAGAGAGAAGGCAAGATGCCCATAATTATATATACAACGTAGCGGAAACCAAAGCAATTGGCACATACTTAACAAGAGTTAATGAGAGGCAAAAGGAATTTTAAGAAGATATTGTCAATTTTATACATTCCCGCACTGTTACTGAAATTGTTTTTAAAATGAATAAATGCACATTCCAGAATATTTCTTTCTATTATGTCTGTGTTTTTAACAAGCGCTTTAGAACTATCCCACTTGATACTATGATTACATCTATACATATGGTTAAACAAAGACTACATTGATGCCAATTTCTTGGAGTAAATTCGGAAGATATTGAAAATTAACATGGTATGGTTGGCTAAGGATATTTTTACGTTCAAATTCCTTTACAGTTACATTATTATAATACCTATTCTTGGCTTTCCTAAGACAGTTATCTAAAAAAGAAATAGGATAACAATTTAGTAACAATATTCATGATATTGCATAACTCGGAATCTAAAAATTCAAGACTAACAACTCTCAATGCCCTAAGAAACATAGCAGAGAAAATACAGGATTTAATCGAGAGATGATGGTCAGAATAAAAACGCACATAAGAGTTATTATTAGTAGGCTTGCGATAGACTTCAAATTTGAACGGATTAGAACATCTCCAAATTTTAAGATCCAGAAAAGATAGGCTTCCATCATTTTGTTTTTCAACTGTGAACTTAATAGATGGGACTAAATTTTTGAGCCTACCAAGAAATAAGTCAACATCCAAATTATTAGGCCAAAGGCGTAAAATATTATCTATATACCTGTACTAAACCAGGTTAAAATTAACAATCGAAGGCAAAATTCTACTTTCAAAAAAATTTCATATATAAATTAGCTAGTACAGCTGAAAGGGGATTTCCCATCGCCAATCCAATATATATATATATATATATATATATATATATATATGTTAAACACAGACCGTGCATGGAACAAGGAACTCTTCTGGGAAAATTAAATCCACTATAGCCCGAATAAGTAATGGTAAATGGCAAATACTATAGTTTTTCTTTTTCATGATGCAAGCCCGACGTGGGCAACGGGTCTCTCGCAAAGAGGTCCCATAAATATAGCTTCCCTCACCAGCTATCTGCAAAGCAGACAGAATCCAGCTTTGGGACATGGATCTAGGGTTTAAAGCAAGCCTAGCCCTGCTACATTTAGAACCTCAATATAAGCAAAAGACTCGTTGCATTCACGTCGGATTGAATACATCAAAGAAAAAGGGGTAACTATTGTATTTTTAGCCAAAAAAACAAAACTTAAACCTCAACCGGGATATTGAGCGTCGGGCTTGCATCATGAAAAAGAAAAACTATGGTAAGTTATTTGCCATTTACCATTACTTATTCGGACTATAGTGGATTTAATTTTCCCAGAAGAGTTCCTTTTTCCATGCACGGTCTGTGTTTAACATATAAGTTTCTCAGGGGACCATTCTGAGTTTGTGTATATTAAACGGACGTGTTATGTGCCTTGAAAAGTGGACGCTCAATGTCCTGGTTGAGGTTTAAGTTTTGTTTTTTTGGCTAAAAATACAATAGTTACCCCTTTTTCTTTGATGTATTCAATCCGACGTGAATGCAACGAGTCTTTTGCTTATATTGAGGTTCTAAATGTAGCAGGGCTAGGCTTGCTTTAAACCCTAGATCCATGTCCCAAAGCTGGATTCTGTCTGCTTTGCAGATAGCTGGTGAGGGAAGCTATATTTATGGGACCTCTTTGCGAGAGACCCGTTGCCCACGTCGGGCTTGCATCATGAAAAAGAAAAACTATGGTATTTGCCATTTACCATTACTTATTCGGACTATAGTGGATTTAATTTTCCCAGAAGAGTTCCTTGTTCCATGCACGGTCTGTGTTTAACATATAAGTTTCTCAGGGGACCATTCTGAGTTTGTATATATATATATATATATATATATATATATATATATATAATATATATATATATATATATATATATATATTATATATATATTATACCGGATATGACAAAAAAACGGCCACTATTTTAAAATGTACATTTTAAACAAATAAGGTAAACAAACTTTAAAACAACCCCTTTCCAGTATAGGATCACTTATCTTACACGTCATGACAAGAGATGTTGAAAACGCCCTCCGTCATTATCCCTACAGAGCTCAAGACGCATTCGCCGCTCGTCGATAGCACTTTTCAGAAATCGTTGCGATATGCTACGCCATTCGTCCACGATTGTAGCTCTAATTTGTTGAACATTTCGGATTTGATGACCAGGACGTTAAACTTTTTCTTTTAGTGCTTACCACACTGAGCATTCCAATGGATTTAAATCTGGGCTGTTGGCCGGTCACATTGCAGGTTTTATTAAATCAGGGGATGTTTGTCTCAGGTAATCAACTGTGTCTCCAGCGCAATGACAAAGTGCACCATCTTGTCTAATATCTTGAAAATATGGAACAAGAACATGATTACAGTAATATTCCGAATCCATTCGTATTCCTGGTTCTACAAAAACTATCTTTGTCTTTCCGAGTTTTGAAAATGATGTACCGACCATTACACTAGGAGAGAATCTCGGTGTTTCTCTTAACAGCCTTTCAGGTGTTATATCACGTTTCCTTGTGACAGCGGCATATACACGATCATTTTGTTTATTAATTGCTTTACTAACTGTAAATATTTTCTCATCACTAAACCATATCGTACGAACTGTACGCGGTGAAAATCTAACGAGTAATTGTTGGCAACATAGCAAGCGATTTTGCTCATGAATGTCATTTAAAGCTTGTACTGAAACTCGTTTGTATGCCTTCAAGTTTAGGTCAAATTTTGCTATTCGCCGACACTTCTGTCAGATATTTCTATTTCCATGGCTATTTCATTTGGCGTTAAATGCATCACAGGTTCTTCTTGACTCAATATTTTGGTTCCTACGAGATCGATATTTGCTTGTTCGAGCCGTTCTAGGCCTCCCACTACCCTTTCTGCGCTCTACATCACCAGTTTCCTTCACTTTGTCTATATTATATTAATATAATTCAAACCAGCTCTAGTCCATGGCTTATTCGGAAACTCTGTAAGTAATTTTCGTGCTCCCCAACCTTTTTCTAACGAACAATTTTTTATTAATAACTCGTCTTCACGCGAATACTTCTGCATTGTTTCGCAGGTTAAATCAGAAATATGGCCTAGCCCATGGCCTCCTAGCCTATAGCCTCGATTTCGCGCTTTTTCGAGCGTTAGTACATCTGTTTTGCTTACAAAAAAAATCCTTATAATTGTTTAAAATATACATTTAAAATAGTGGCCTAGTTTTTTTTGGCCATACCCGGTATATATATATATATACATACACAGTGGTGGGCACCGTTAACCAAAAAGTTAACTTCGATAACGATAATCCGTTAACCCCAATTTTTAACTCCGATAACGATAATCCGATAATTTTACTACAAAGTCAAAGGAAGTTAACGATAATCCGTTAACGATAACTATTTCTTTACTAACATTTAAAAAAATCAAGGAAAAAAGCTTTAAAACCCATAGAAAATGTTTATTTATGCAAAATCCAACAATAAATAGGTATTTAACTGTATTTTTATCAAGTTTTGCAACTTTTTTGCTTAATAACTTTTTTTTATTTTTAATAAAAAATGTACTGATTACATGTTTTGAAACCCTTGTAATCACTGACCATTAACTAAATTTTAATTTACCAAAGAATTATTATGGCGGGAACTGAAAGGTAAAATTAAATTTTAGGCACATTTATTAAAGACTATGACACAATGTGCTGGTTGCCCTTCAGAAAGACCAACTTCTCAAAGTTAGGCCCAACTGCCAGTCTTGACCTCTTGGGCCTCAGGATGTCCTTGCCGAGAGAGAAGAGCCGTTCCACTGCGGCAGAGGACGGAATTGGCAGACTGAAGTTATGGCGGTTTGAATTCATTCGCGGAGCAGTGATCTCCTCGCAGTTAACGTGTTAACGGACTTTAACAGACTAAATATCGAGTTATCGGAAGTTAACTGGTCCGATAACGATAAATGGAAATTAACTTCCGTTAATAGTCCGTTAAAAAAGTTAACTTCGTTAATTAACTGTTATCGGATTAACGCTTTAGTGCCCAACACACTATATATATATATATATATATATATATATATATATATAAATGCTGGGACAGTTGTTCTGGAAGATTGTGACGAGTAGACAGATGAAGAAATGGGGTTTTCCGGCATTGAAAACCACAAGGACTTCGCTGCCTCAATCAGAAATAGTAGAAAAATCAGAAGACAGGTGCACCATAGCCATCACATGCGAAGCATGGAGTGATTGTTGAGAGGGAGGCTTTGTGAAGTGGATGGAGGAGTGAAGGGTGGAATCATCGGCAAAGGAGTGGATAGGACAGGAAGTGTGACTTGATAGATTATTGATAAATAAAGGTAAAAGAGTGGGTGACAGGACAGAGTCCTGAGGAACAACAATATTAATAACTTTAGAAGAAGAACAGTGACCATCTACAACCACAGCTCAGTAGCATGACAGCAAAATGGACGAGTGCAATGCAATTGCAAATATTGCATAATGTTGCAAGAGTGCCAACCCCCACAGTGCCAACACATCACCCCCATTTGTTGCAGCCTCCACCCCTCTTTGTTGCATGGCACCCCCAAAAGTGGGTAGCAACAAGGGGTTATGCAACTTGGAGGCGGAGTTATCCCCCAAGCTGCAATGAACCCCCCAAAGGGGGGATAAGAGAGATAAGAGAGATAAAGGAAGAGAGGTGTTCGCCCGGCAGGAGCCAGGCGCATATTAAGACTTCAGCCGAGCGGCCGTTGTCTTATAGGGCCCCTAATCAGCCAGTTGGCTTAATCAGCCAGTGCCTCCGGGCATCATCAGCCAGTTGACTTGGAAGGCTGACTTGCGAGTTTGCGCTATTTATTTAATTAAAGCATATATTCTAGCTTAATCAGCCAGTTGGCTTGGAATGTTTCTTGGAAGGCATAAATAGCCTGTATATATTAACCTCCGAACGAATTAAAACCGCACACAAACGCACATACAGTCACCGACTGAACGCCTATAAAGCCCCTATTATCACACACACACACACACACACATATATATATATATATATATATATATATATATATATAAACTGATTGATGCATGCAAAGCCCCCAATAGCAAGATGTATACGAGCACAACCACAACACAAAAAGGCATCACATCACCAACTATCGTCTAAGTATAGACTTTTAGGAGCTCATCCCATCAACAGCACGTGGTGAAATGAGGGCTACGACTTTTAGGAGCTCATCCCATCAACAGCACATGGTGAGATGAGGACTACGACTTTTTAAGAGCTCATCCCATTAACAGCACGTATCCGATATGAGGGCTACATCCAAGCGTCCAAACTTAGACGATTGTGGTGAAATTATTACACAACAACCCACCTCCACCACCGGCTTACTTACCAACACCTGGTAGACCGACAAGGTCTCTAAATACGACCCAGTAGACAGAGCTATTAAACATAAACAAATACGTTTATGGGGGCCACATCAAAAAAGGCAACGCCAATAGTTTTTCTATTAAGCTTCTCGTGGTTTAACGAGGCCTATTGGACACTTGGTGGGGCGATCTTTTAAACAAAAAATCGAATAAGATAAACTAAGTTCAACACAAATACAAATTTTCACCATAATACGCAATTTTATCCTTAAACTATAACATGGAAAGCATTGATATGATTTTTAAAACAAAATAGAAATTAAATTAGGGGTAACATTAATTTTTCCTCTTTTATCGAATTATTGTGTTTCAATATAAATTTATCTTTAAGACACAATTTTATCCTTAAACTATAACATAAAAAATAGTAATATGATTTTTAAAACAAAATAGATTCTATCATAGTTCGGGTAACATTCATTTTTCCTCTTTTGGACAATTATTTTGTTTCAATAGAAATTTATCTTTAAGACACAATTTTCTCTTTAAACTATAACATGAAAAGCATTAATACGATTTCAAAAAAATAGATTCTGTCTCGGAGTAACTTATTCATTTTTCCTCATTTTCTTGCAGCCCTGCAGCAACACTGCTGCATTATTTTTTAATATAATTAAAACCAGCACTCACGATCATATTAAGTCTTACTGTTGAAGATATCCTGAAATAATGATGCAAAATTATTTTAAAAGGTATAGACTCCTCGAAGTATCATAAACTTTGATGCAAAAAACATTAATATAAATCGATTGTAAGTTTTAGCTGGCTTACCCCAATAAATATCGTTTTCTATGGGTATTTATAAAGAAAATGGAATTTTTGGCACAACTCATATAATTGCACCATCTACAATGCAATAATTGGATTAACATGATTTACTACATTATATTTATTGTAATTTTAAACCAGCTTTTGGGGCATATTAAATTAAATTTTCGGTAAATCTTAAGGAAGCGTCCCGGGAAGTTTTTTGGATATAAAACATGTTTTCCCGACGTATTTCTATGTGATTTATTCGAATTTGACATCCGTTTCAGTCGCAAATCACTCGTTTATGCCTTTCCCCACCCCCTCAACAAATATAACCTAACCTAACCAACCTAACCTAACCTAACCAACCTAACCTAACGTGTATATAAATGTTACCTACCCATTAATATCCTGAATTATACAATTTCGCCGCCTGGAGAAGGAAGTTGTGGAAGCGGTCCTCACAGTTCGGGAAGGCCTTTAAGAAGTACGCCCGTGAGAGGTATCCCAGGAAGAAAATTTTCCGCCTTCCGTACTTAGGCGTTAAATTTCTGACGTCTCTCCAAGTACGCTCGATGTTTTGCGTATGAGCATGGGTTGTTGGATCGACGAAATTGATGGAATGGTTGACTGTCAAGTGTAAATAGCCTTCATCTTGGAGACAGTCATATGCCTTCCAGCAGTCGGAGATAACTGTAGTTCCAGCCTCAATCCACTCCTTTATAATGGCCAATAACGTTTCCTTTCTTCTATCTGTCACTGGAACTAAAAATATTTTTTTCGAATCCCGTTCGAAGCCTCCGAAAATCCACTGACCTTTTATGCGTCTTCTTACGTTATATTTACACTTTCCAAATTTTGCTTCGTCTACTGTATTTCAGTGGAATCAAAAGCGTAGCTTATACAGACCTCTCTGCAAAAATTTGCCCAATCTACAAATGTAGGTTGTGAAATATCTAATTCCTTGGTAACGGTTTGCAAGTTAAAGTTATTATAGCAGAAGTATTTCACGAAGTATAACACTCGTAAGGGGTCTAATTTAGCTTTGAAAAAAAATGTTTTTTTAAATAAAGATTCCTGAAAATCGAAGCGATAAACTTTTTTGTTAAGCGAACTTTTTTTTCGGAGCGACACCTAAAGGCTTTTCTATTGAAATCTACTTTACAGGTCTTGTTACACTTTCGGCACTTTCTTTCTCTTAAAAGTACAGTAGTTTATGCTGAACTAGAAAGGCTATAAATTTTTTGAAATCGGAATTAAATTCGGAAAACAGCTTTAAAATAGTGTAGTCACAACGTTCACAATCCATAGCTTACTCGCAAATGACTTTTCAAACCAAGATTATCCTCAAAGTCAACACTTATCTAATTTGCACACAACGCTGCCAGGCGCAAGAAATGCCGTCCACTTTAAAAACGTTAATTAAAATTACTTATCCTTAACAAAAATAAAAACGCGGGGGTGCATTTTATTGAGAAAAATATAATCTTTCATACTATTAATATGTTAAATCTCTGTACTACGTATTAAGAACAGGGACCTTTCCTTAAGATTATCCAAATTTTCATCTCCCATCTATCTTCCCAAGCAACTACTTTATCAATGTCCGTTTGCATTTTCATGGCACCTATTAAAGATCTTACATTTTGTCCCAATTTTGTATCATCTGCAAAAATTGAGGTTTTACTATTTAGAAGCCTTTCCAAGTCATTAATATAAATAATAAAAAGTAGAGGTCCAAGTACTGGGCATATTTCATCGCGATTTTACAATATAGTGTTTAGAAGGCAGTGTGTGTATATATATATATATCGGGTACAAGATTAGTTGCCACAATGCGCTATGCAATGAATTAGTTCTTTTATTTGATCATTTTGCGAAGATTATTGCAACACTCGATCATGTTTATTTCTCTCTCTCACTACCATTTGGTGTATCTGGTTGAGTCGCCAGTTTGTACTATTTATTTAATTAAAGCATATATTCTGACATAATCCGCCATTTGACTTGTTCAGGTTGAGTTGCCAGATAGCAATATTTAATTAAAACATATATTCTGGTTTACAAATCCGCTTTAGAAACCAACCAATTGATATAATTAAATACCGTGAACAAACGAAAAGGAATAAATAAAACGCCAATACATCATTCTGTTCATTTAGACCAGTGATGGCGAACCTATGACACGCGTCTCAGCAGTGACACGCCGCAGGGTTTCAGGTGACACGCGATGGATGTTGAAAATGTTTGGTATTCTGATGAAAAACTGCAATAAATCGTCTACGCCCTAGTACTTTCGATTAATAAGTCAGCTATCCATGATTTTGTAGTTAAATTTAAAATGCATGTATGCAAGTGACACGTCAACAATATCATTATTTAAAAAACACGAATTTTGGCACACTTGGATAAAAAGGTTCGCCATCACTGATTTACACGAATTGATGGAAATAATATACATTGGGTATATATATATATATATATATATATATATATATATATATATATATATATATATATATATATATGGTCAAAAATAATAATAGCATCATGAACGGGAAATATATAATCAAATATATACAAAACGTTGCATTATCAATATATTAGTACAGGAAAAATATATGCAGTTATATTAAACAATTAAATATATTGAAAATAATAATATACAGAACGTTGTATTATCAAAATATTAATACAGGAAAAATATATACAGTTATGTTAAATATATTGAAAATAATAATATATGAAACGTATATTCAATGCATTATTTTTTAATATAATTAAAACCAGCATTCACGATCATATTAAATCTTACTATTGAAGATATCCTGAAATAATGATGCAAAATTATTTTAAAAGGTATAGACTCCTCGAAGTATCAAACTTTGATACAAAAAACATTAATATAAAATAATCGATTGTAAGTTTTAGCTGGTTTACCCCAATAAATATCATTTTCTATGGGTATTTATAAAGAAAATGGAATTTTTGGCACAACTCATATAATTGCACCATCTACAATTCAATAATTGGATTAACATGATTTAATGCATTTTATTTATTGTAATTTTGGTATTATTATAGTTTCAACCACAACTTGATTACTCGAAATTTGGTGTTGTTTAGCTGTATCTCTTCATTTCGGACAACTTTTTCTAATACCACTTTCGTCGCAAATGGATAATAACGGAGATAATAAATATAATAATTTTGGTCCGCCATATAATAATTTTTGGTCCGCCATATTGTCTCAGTCTAGCCATGGGTACAGTATGTGAAGGTTGTGCTCATACTCCGTTTGAAGTGATTCATAAATTTTTTAAGAATAACATTGACTCGTTAGGTTAATTGAATGCCTGGTGAGGTTATCTGAATGCCCGGTTAGGTTAATTGAATGCCCGGTTAGGGCAACTGTACACCCTTGACGATTGGTTAGGTTAAGTCATGATATTTTCTTTAGTTTAACGATTTATTTTTTAAACTAATTTACTGCCGGATTCTGAAGGAATCGTTTTGTGGAACCGATTCTGAAGGAATCGTTTATCTTATCACTCCGTCATAACCCAACCAAACTCAATCCAGTGGATTGGATTGAGTTGGGTTGGGTTATGAAACTTATGTTTTTCCTATGTTTTTTGAGGTGATTCACTTGAATTTGACATCCATTTCCACCGCAAATCATTCGTTTTTGGCTTTTCATGTTGGGAGGGGGATCTCAAAAACGAGTGATTTGCGACGGAAACGGATGCCAAATTCGAATGAATCGCATCAAAAAGCATAGGAAAAACATAAGTTTCATGTTCAAAATGAATTGGGGCCGAAACTGCAAATTTACCAGGTTCTGTTCCTAGGTTTTCCGTTGGTTTCTGATGTGATTCATCTGAAAAGGACATTCATTTCCATCGCAAATCACTCGTTTTTGATCCTCCCCACCCAAAAACCCCGATTTCCCACGCATTCCCCCATATAGTGGAGTGGGGACGGGAATCACAAAAACGAGTAATTTGCGACCGAAATGAATGTCATTTTCGGATGAACCACATCAGAAACCACCGGAAAACCTAATTTTTATTTTTCAAAACGAGTTGTGGTTGAAACTATAAATTTACCGTAATTTTAAACCAGCTTTTGGGACATATTAAATTAAATTTTCTTCAGTGCAATTCACAAATTAAACGCGACCTAGAGGCGGGAACCACCTGCTTGATCCCGGTGTGAAGAGGGGGACAACAGAAGACAGCAATAGGGTATTTAACACTGAGAAACTTCATCTCTCGAGATATGGTAGAAATAAAGAAATTAGACTGCATATTAGACCAGATGAGAAACCGTCGATCGAAACGTAAAACTCTCGAAATGAATACCGCCGAAACCTAATTACTTAACCTAATCTAGCTTAACCCAGTTACGCCTAACTTAACACAGTTAAATATAACCTCATACGAGTAAATTTAACCTAATTACCTCTACCATAAACGTAGTATTCGGACCTTTTAAGTTAGGCGAGATTAAGGTTTGCTAATTATAAGTTCCGAGAAAAAACAAATTTTCTGTAAAGATGCCCTTTGAACGAAATACTAAAACATGATATTTTCCTACCTTTCATACATACAGTTTTAAGAGAATCAGATGCCGTCTATTTGAACGAAAGCAGCTTTTAACAGACATAAAGTTTTCCTTATTAAACAACTTGAATCAAACATGATATTTTCCTATCTTCCATAGTTTTAATAGTCATATGTTCCCAAAAACCTTTCATTTCTCTTAATGTGGATCAATCTATTTCTTTTAACATCGTTCAATTTTTTTGTTTCTCTTAATATCGTTTATTCCTCAATTTCGTTTAATTTCTCATTTCTCTTAACATCGATCATTCCTCTTAATAAATGCCTTTCTCGTAATAGAAGTGTATCAACTCAATATCTTTGGTAATATTTTTCAACCCCTTTCTCGTAATATTATACGTATTAATAAAATATCTTTCGTAATAAACTCCTTTCTCGTAACATTATTAAATACTTGTTTCATCTTAGTAAAGTTTACCAAATTAAATAATGTTTTCTTTACAGAAAAAAATCGAATTTAATGCTCAACTTAACCGTTTTTCTCCTTTGCAGTGCATATCAAATTTCCAGCCTAAAATTGTTTTGCAAATAACAAAAAGTTTAATTTTAAATATTTGTTTAATTAAACATTTTTATTTATTTATTTATTTTTATTATTTTTATTAATATATATATATATATTTTGGGGTAAAATACAAAAATTAACTCCTGACCTTTTAAACTAGGTAAGATTAAGTTTTGATATTTTTCAGTTCCGAGAAAAAAATGAATTTCCTTTTCTCTACTTTTGTGCCCATATATATATATATATATATATATATATATATATAATGATGGGACTGTTTAACCTCCTCCGCAACATCTAAGTATGACGGAGGGGACCTAAAGCTTTACATGGGGTCCGAAATATAAGGAGCAGCACTCAATATTTGTAATATTTTGTAAATGGCCCACTTAGGGGTGTGACGTGTTAAATAATGGATTCTGTAGAAAAATTCAGGTTCACGAGCCCATCCACATGAATTATATCTGGCCCTACAGGATGTGGTAAAACTGTGTTTATGCTTAAAATCATTAAAGAAAAGGGAGAGATGTTCTCAAAATTTGTGCATAAAGTTATATGGTGCTATTCGACATACCAATCAGTGTTCAGCGAGTACTAAAACGAAATCTTGTTCCACAAGGGGATATATGACGTTAATTTGTTAAAGGGAAATGAACATACAGTCATTGTAATTGACAATCTCATGTTGGAGATGGATAAAACGTTTGCCGAGACATTTACAGCATTCTCCCACCAACTTAACATAAACATGTTCTTCATCAACCAGAATCTATTTTTCAAAAATAGATACATGCGCGATGTATCGCTAAATACACAATATCTAGTCTTATTCGCGCAACGTAGAAATGTATCACAAATTGTGGTATTAGCCAACCAAATGTTCCCGAATCAGTGTCAGGAATTTTTGGAGGTTTATAAAGAGGCCACAAGCCAGTGTTATGGATATTTGCTTTGTGACCTTCACCCGCTAAACACGTTTAGGGTGCTTCTAAGAACGAATATATTCCCAAGCGAGCGTGAAACAGTGTATATTCCAGAATGACAAATAGGCTAAAGAAATACCGTGAATTAATAAAAATCTATCAACGATTGCCCCTGACGCTGCAACAGATGTTTGGTAAAAATATCGACTCTGACTTTTTAAAATTCATCTGTGAAATCTGTCTTAATGTTATAAAATGTAATGTCCAATGAAACCCTCTCAGAAGACTCGCTTACGTCGTTACAAGAACATAATACGAGCGTTCGCTCATAAAAGTCAAACTGTCGGTAAGAAAAAGCGTACTATTGTACAAACAGGAGGATCGTTCCTGCCCATCTTATTTTCAGTTTTGGGTCCTTTACTGACTAGATTACTATAATGAAGAAGGTGGTTGTGATTCCGTACGAGGTGTATGCTTCATTGCAAAGTTCAAAGACTCCAGACACGGCTCTAGAGCCCCGTAAAAGTAGGCTTAAAAGAATGGAAAACGAGTTGCTAGCCCTATTAAACAGTGAAAAGTCACCTGATGAGAAAAGAATCTTGTACCAAGAGGCTTTGCAGAAATCTCTTCATGAGTACGATGATTATAAGCATCCGACAGAGCTCCCCGTAGTTATGAGGCACAGCGCGAGTGGTGCTGAGTATAGCGACACAGGACCTGGCCACAACGATGGCCAACCAAAGAAAAACGGAACACAACACATCGAACATGTGCTAAAAAAGAGCCTCCCACATACATTGAGGAATAAAGGTTTAAGTCTTTATAATCTATTGAGTGACGACCCTATCATACAGTGGACCGATACAGGCGAGGTCATTGTTGAAGGAACAAGGGTACAAGGATCCAATATCGTTGATATTGTTCATGATCTGGTGAGAAAGTGGGACAAACCCTCGTCAACAGGATGAAAGCATATTAAAAGAAGACTACAACAAATAAATGTCCCCAAAACATTGATAGGCATCCGACAGAGCTCCCGTAGTTATGAGGCACAGCGCGAGTGGTGCTGAGTATAGCGACACAGGACCTGGCCACAACGATGGCCAACCAAAGAAAAACGGAACACAACACATCGAACATGTGCTAAAAAAGAGCCTCCCACATACATTGAGGAATAAAGGTTTAAGTCTTTATAATCTATTGAGTGACGACCCTATCATACAGTGGACCGATACAGGCGAGGTCATTGTTGAAGGAACAAGGGTACAAGGATCCAATATCGTTGATATTGTTCATGATCTGGTGAGAAAGTGGGACAAACCCTCGTCAACAGGATGAAAGCATATTAAAAGAAGACTACAACAAATAAATGTCCCCAAAACATTGATAGGTAATCTGAATAGGTTAAAAGACTTGGATCAAGTCTCGCATGTGTCACAACTGAGAACGCCATCGCCCCCAGCAGAAGCAGCGTCTCTGAAGAGGAGAAAGAAGAGAACAAACGGCCAGCCTTATCCACGTGCCTCTGAAATATGCAAATGGCTAACATATTAAGTAAACGCTATTATGACATTTCTAACCCCGCCAACTATGGCGGCGTTAATAGACTGTACAGAGGTGTTTACGGTGCAAGGAAAATAGATGGTGAGAGATTTTTGCGGGGACAGGATGCTTATACACTTCATAAACCGGTGAGTAAAAGGTTTAAAACGGCCAAGACAACAGCTGCTTCGATTGACTCTATTTGGCAGGCGGATTTAACAGACATGCAAAGATATTCAGTGTATAACGATGTTTCCGCTACATCCTATTCATAATTAGATGTATTCTCTAGATACGTGTGGTTAATTCCCTTGAAAAATAAATCGCCTGAAACAGTTGCTAAAGCGACCAAAACGTTGATGTTGAAAGAAAACAGGATTCCTGGATATTTTTGTACGGATATGGGGAAAGAGTTTATAGGACACTCTTTTCTGAACATGCTGGCAGAGTTTAATATCAGCTATTACACTACTAATTCTATACATAAGGCTTCTTTAGCTGAAAGAGTTCAACTTACCATAAAGGAGCACATGCACCGATATTTTACACATAAAAACACATACAGATATATAAACGTTCCCGGCTCATTCGCTTCATCCTACAACCGTTCACACCATCGTACAATTGGCACAACGCCTAACGAGGTTTTAGAAAGAGGTACGCGTCCAGAGGTGAGAAGAAATGGAACACCACCACCACACTCTGCGCGTTTCAAAATCAATGATATGTAAAGTTGTCGCGTTCGGGAAATAAATTCGCGAAGGGATTTGAGCAAGGATGGACACGTGAGATTTTTAAAGTTAGGGCTATGAGACCTAAAGGTGAGATAATGATGCATTACATTGAAGATTTGAATGGGGAAGAAATCTCAGGAGGCTTTTACCGCGAGCAGTTGCAGAAAGTGGCATTTAATTTAGGAAAAAATGTGTTTAAAATTGAAAAAATGATAGGAAGCAAAGGTTCAGGAAAGAGAAAAATGTACCTGGTGAAGTGGCTAGGGTACTCATAAAGCTTCAACACCTATATAAAAGCTGATGCAATAAAGAAGCTTAAATAGTATGCAGCATGGCTCCTAACCATTTCTACGTCACACTCCCGCCATCCTCATCTCTGTCTGTACACTAACAACACCATCGCCAATTTTGTGACAGAACTCCACGGGCCCATTGAATTAGAGCGTGATTCGTATGAGGTAAACTCCAGTTAGCCACCAAATTTTTAACTCTTGAAAATGAACAAATCATATTTCTGATATTAGAAGATTCGATGAGTGCGAAAAATTAGGCATAATCTTAGACAATACTATGCGCTCAGGGTTGTTCGGTGAGGAACGGTACTATAGCACATATGTGTCGCTAGGAATCGGGCATTATGATACAGGCATGGACATTGTGAAGGGGTTAAACAAGAGTCTTGAAAGGTCGTACCTGACATACGATTTACTTTTTGAAGTCGTAAACATAGACACGCCTGCATGCACATTGAAGTTAAAGTCAACGCTTAGTAGAAATATTAAAGATAAAGAGCTGTTCACAATTGTAGCTGAGTGCCGATATAGCGCAGCTCTCTAAAGAGATACCTTTCATGAGGCACAGCATGACTTGTCCAGCTTAATGTTTCAATTGAAGATGGAGAAATTGGGTGAAAGCCCTCCTCCCCCAGACATGTGCTATATTTACAGCAATATCGTAGAGCACCAATTTGTTGGGGACACCCAGGCGCGCCTGCTGCGCATTGCGCACATCCCCAGCCATAGAGGGAAAAGTTTGAGCATTACATATGGCAAGCCCCATTATGTGAATGTTGCGACTAATCTATTAACCAACATCTTGATATATATAAGGACGATTAAGGAAAAAATTTCCCATTCGGTGATGGGAGCTTAACAGTGAAACTACACCCTCGTCGTTTATAATGGTACGAAAACAGTTCACAGTCTACCGAGAGGTGAGGTACCAGCGTGGGAGTGGACTTGGGTCCATTTTTTCATCCATACTACGCACCGCTGTCCCACTGTTGAAGAGGGGTGCCAAGTACTTAGGGCGGAAGGTGTTACAAACAGGTTTTAACGTGGCAGAAGACATAATGGGTGGCACTAAGCCTAAAGAAGCTATAAAAAACATTTAAAACGTGCACGGGATGAAATCATCAAAGATGCGAAGCGAAAAATGCGTGGTGGCGGAAAGAAGAGATCTGTCAGGAAGAAGGGGTTACCAGCGCGTGGCGGAAAGAAGAGATCTGCCAGGAAGAAGGGGTTACCATCACGTGGCGCTAAACGTAAAAGGAAATCAAAAAAGAAGTGTTCTAAGCGTATGAAACCTATGGCTGATCATTTTTTTAACTGATATAAGCTGAGGACACTACTCTCACGAATCATAGGTTGACTAATACTTGTCGAGGGAGATGACACTATTTCTGACTCGTCATGGCACGCTTCATCCATCCGTGTAGTTCACAATGCTGTAAATCGGAACTGTCCCTCTTTGATATGCCCCCCACTCAGATCTCTATTGAGCATAGCGACTTTATTACAATTAACCCATTAAACACAATCAGTTCACCCAGTGCCCCAATAGAATTCGTGATTCCCAGCTCAGGCCTTTACTTTTTTGACCCGAGCTGCATGCACATGTACGCTAAATTGCGTATAGCCCATTCAGATGGAATGGACTTCGATGATAGTTACTCTGCCTACCCTGAAACCAACTTTTTACACTCCATATTCAGCCAGTGTGAAGTGTATTTAAACCAGGTTAACATCTCGGCAGGTACGGGGTACTACCACCTACGAGCCTATCTGGAAAATGTCCTCAACTTTTCAAAAGAAGCTAAGGACACCTTTTTATCAGCCGAGGGGTATTACCACACGAAAGATGAAAGTGGAATAAAGGCTAAATTTAAAAATTCTAAAAAAAAATATATGAATGTGTTGGACATCTGCATACAGACTTCACATTCCAGGAGAAGTTGCTTATGAACGGGGGGATATGAAGTTGAAGCTCACCCGCACGATTCCTGAGATCTACATAAATCTGGGGTCTGATCAAGAAGAAGCCGCGAAACCCGTTGTGATACACATCATGGAAACGTATTTGCGTATACGCCGAGTGAAATTAAGTTCCCCGAAACAAATAGAAATTGAGAAAGACTTAATACACGACACAGTAAAATACCCAATTAACAGGGTACAGATCAAACTGTACACGGTCCCCTCAGGGTTGGCATCGAAGCAACTAGAAAACGTGGCCCTTGGAGTCCTACCTAAAAGGATATTAATTGGAATGCAGGACCACGCCTCGACGAATGGAAAATATAAAAAGAGTGCCTTTAAATTCGAGAATTTCGGCCTCAAAAATATTACTCTATACGTAAATGGCGTCGCTCTGGGAGGGACCATGATTACGCACTTCTCATCAGATGCTGTGTTCCCGCTCTGCGCGTGAACATATAGTAGTCTGGCTCATAATACAGGCGCCTGTGACGAACTTGGTTTTGGTGTAACGCAGAAAGAATTTGTCGAAGAATTTAACATTTATTCATTTGATATTACGCCTCACTTGTCTGCTGGCGCAGATACGCATTTAAGTCCACAGCAGAGTGGGAATATCTCAGTCAGGTTGGAATTTGCCAAGCCTATAGACGCGCCTATAAGCGTACTCGTGTACCTCGAATCAGAGGCACTAATAGAAGTTGATCTTTTCAGGAACGTGGTCACAGACTTTTAAAATGGATGCGAATCCACTCCAGAGAGTGATGAAAAGTGACCGTTTCACACGCTCAAAATTTATCGGTGTGTTTGCGAAAAATGAAATATTGAATCTGCCAAGTACGAGAAACTGGTACGGGATTATCGTTAACACCGACATTGTGGGGGGTGAGGGGATTCATTGGTTTGTAATCTATTTTAAAAATTAGGGAAAGTATGTACTATTTTGATTCACTCGGATTTCAGCCCTGGAATAATTCGGTAATTGTAGAGTTTATCGCGCAATTACATGTGCCTGAGATTGTTTGGAGCCATAGCGTTTCCAAGGATATTATACTGAAACATGCGGATTGTACTGCATTTTATTTCTCATGCACATGTCACATGGGAAGGGATTTATGAATTTTTTAAAAGTGTATGCAGACAGATAAAAAAAAGGTTCCCATATGTTAGCACCCCTGTATTGTGTAAGGTGTATATCTATATTGTGTAAAGTTGTATATACATTTGTAACTGTAGCCATTAAGACTTATTTAACGGACATTGGTTCCGCTTTGTACATGTTTTCTACCATTTAATAAACGAAAATACAACGTATTTTGTTTTTAATCTCAAAAATACATCATTTCCTCGATAATCAAGGGGCTGGTTGTGTGAAGAAGCATCCATATCATCTATTCCCCTTTCATCAAAAGTAGCTATAACACGGCCTAGGTCCGATTCGGTCCTATAATGGTAATTAAAAAAAAGAGAAATACTACGAATTTAAACGCAGATAATTCTTAAAAGTTTTGTGTCCTACAGCGGTGCTGAATTATCGAGAAAAATATTATTAAATCTCCACCATATATATATTATATATATATATATATAATACATATATATATACAGGGTGTTTGAAAACTTTCTGTACAAATTGTAATGGGGGGATAGGCAACACCAAGACAAACCCTTTTCGTCCATAAGTGTATGTCCGCTGACGTCACCATTCGGCGCGAGAGGGCGCCGCTGCAATTGGCTAAAAGGTGAAGTGGGCTAGACTCGCGCTTGCCGCGGGCATTCTTAAATCGGACGTAGTACGCGTAACATGGAGCGCTTCACGACTGCTGAGATGGCTGACATGCATATGGTGTATGGGGCTGCCAATGGAAACGGAAGAGCTGCTGTGAGGTTGTACCGACAGCGCTTCCCAAACAGACGTGTGCCAAACCACCAAACGTTTGCGCATTTGCATCGGCGACTGCGAGAAACTGGAACATTCCATGCAAACATGCATGACACTGGTCGGGAGAGAAACGTGCGCACTCCTGACATGGAAAAAGAAATCCTACGGCGATTTGAGGACAATCCAAGCGCAAGCACGCGAGGTGTTGCACGTATCCTCGGTGTGAACCACGACCTGGTCTGGAGAGTGTTGCACGAGCAGCAGTTACATCCGTTTCATCGTCAGAGAGTCCAGGCATTACAACCTCGGGATTACCCTCTTCGTGTGGAATTCGCACGCTGGTTTCTGCAGCAGACAGCGGTGCAGCCTAATTTTCCGGCTTATGTGCTGTTCTCAGATGAGGCCTGTTTCCCACGTGAGGGTGTGTTTAACATGCACAATTCTCACGTGTGGGCGCACGCAAATCCACATGCTACACGGGTGCATGCTAATTAAGAACGGTTCGCCGTCAATGTTTGGGCGGGTATCGTCCATGGCAAGTTGATGGGCCGTACGTGCTGCCTGCCCGACTCGACGGGCGTGTTTATCGGATATTTCTTGAAGAAACGTTGCCGGAGCTTGCGCTTGGATTGTCCTCAAATCGCCGTAGGATTTCTTCTTCCATGTCAGGAGTGCGCACGTTTCTCTCCCGACCAGTGTCATGCATGTTTGCATGGAATGTTCCAGTTTCTCGCAGTCGCCGATGCAAATGCGCAAACGTTTGGTGGTTTGGCACACGTCTGTTTGGGAAGCGCTGTCGGTACAACCTCACAGCAGCTCTTCCGTTTCCATTGGCAGCCCCATACACCATATGCATGTCAGCCATCTCAGCAGTCGTGAAGCGCTCCATGTTACGCGTACTACGTAGGATTTAAGAATGCCCGCGGCAAGCGCGAGTCTAGCCCACTTCACCTTTTAGCCAATTGCAGCGGCGCCCTCTCACGCCGAATGGTGACGTCAGCGGATATACACTTATAGACGAAAAGGGTTTGTCTTGGTGTTGCCTATCCCCCATTACAATTTGTACAGAAAGTTTTCAAACACCCTGTATATATATATATATATATATATATATATATATATATATATATATATATATGCCGAAATAATCACCATGGAAACAGACAAAAACATGATGGGGTTAATTTTACTTTAGAGTAACAAGAAATTGTGACCATAAGTAGATATCCTGAAAGTTTTCAAAAGTAAGATTAGCTGGGTGTGCTATTATACCGTTTCCTTTGGATATCATAATCTTTGATATGTCTATTGTTAACTTATTTATTACACGTATTTGTAAATATATATACACCTTGAATATTTCGTTTATTAAATAAATCGTGTTTCAATTAGCGTTTCACTTTCTCTTTTGCGTGCGTGTGTGTGTGTACAGTAAAAAGCTAAGCTCTCCCACTGTAAGACCGGCATCGTGAGTCATGCCGCTACCTGAGTATGCCTCTATCCCTGCGTGCTCAGTTGACCTCTGCATACCTTTGAACTCAGACGTGTATTCTCCCGCGTAGAAGAAAAATAGTAATGGCTACCTTTAATATTGCGTGTTCAACATTTATGAAGTGGTATTCGGCAAAGAGCCAAGATGTGGTGGATACTGAAAAACTCCCTATCCCCCACTCCTTTGCCACTTTTAAGGCTACATTGAGCCGTGCGAAGGACCAAGATGTTCAAATACTCTACGGGTATTCGGGCGAGGGCGTTGTAGGATTTCGTAGTACAGACGATGTATTGAAGTACGTTATAGACCTAACCTTTATAAAGGCTCACATATACCGTGAAGTAGAAGAAGCAACACGTTCAGAAAATAAGCAACGGTTATGGATAGTGAGTTTTTTTGATGAGTGGTATGACAAGCGATATTATGTCATGTTACACCATACCGACTACTCGTACCCTACGGTTGAAAATGTAAATCTTGTCATCATGGAGAATCTTAAGTATGTTTACCACTATATTAATATATATCATGATGAGGTTTGTAGTGAGGTTGTGGCTAATGGGCTGTGTGAGTTTTTAACAGACTTTAGAGACGACTATCGCTTGTTAAGCAAAAAGGTCAAATATGGACATATGTTTCTCTCAAATAGTGCGCCGGTTTGTGAAGATGTTTAGTTTGTAGAAATGAACGTCTGGTGAGTGATAAAACATTAAAAGTCGATATTGTTTCATGTTTGTCCAAGGGTGTTCGAACAAGCCTGTACACGCTTTAGCAGTGTGACGCGTTCCCCCCAGCGTGCCGCCCATCCGTGTACCTCACGGAACATACGAGTTCGAACAAACACATACACGTTTCACCAGTGTGACTCACCCCGTCCCGTCGAGCCGATCCGGCCACCTGTGCCTCATAGTCATCACAGAGCTTGAACCAAGTGGACGTACGAATACGATGGAACTTCCTTTGAGAAGCATTCTCAACGCTTAGTACGATGTCTCCGTGACGAAGTCATTGCGCGTGTTCAGGCGTGAAACTGGCACCATTAACTATGTACTTGAAGCGATTTGCAGGCAAGCAAGCAAACGTAATGTTATTCATTTAAGTATTGAGGAGATGAATAGAGTCTTCGTGAGAGTTGAGAAGTGGGGGGGGGGACCGTTATAAAATACCTGCAGGTGTAGGTCAAGAAGAGAGCAGATTAGTGACGCCCCCTCATATGCCGTTGTTTGCACGTTGTGTATAAATAACGAACAGTCATGCATTGATATACGACTGATGTGTAAGAACGCATCTGATAATAACGTTCTTATCCCTACGCGAAACCGTTTCATCCTCGACAGAATGTTTGAAATCGTCGGATTCCGCAAGCTGAAGCCTATATTAGACGCTCGTGTTACGGATATGATTTATTTTGACACGGTTCTTGAATGCGCATACACCGCTCTGCTCGGCGGATTTATCGAATGTAGGAATGAACAAGGGGAGAATGGTCTAGAGCTGGACGCATATTTAAAAGGTTTAGATTCTTCGAAGTATCCTGAACTTTGGTACAAAGCACTTGAGCCGTACAGGGCTGAGCTCACCTACACTGTTCACCCTGAAAAGCTATACCTCTATATAATGAATAGCTGTTGTAACGACTTGGAAGATTATTTCAATTGCCGCTATACAGAGTGAAGAAGAGTTCACGATTGAAAAGCTCGGGACGGTAAGAAAAAACCCCGATTGGAAAGGCTTGTTTATAAACTTGTATTTAATAATGATGTAGTTAACGATGACTTCTTTGTGCGTGCTTTTGATTGTATTCTAGCCATGTTTAAAGATAACTTGCCAACCGGATGTAAAGTAGGCACAAAAATAGTATTGAATGATATGAATTCTATTTATGTCGAGTATATGCCTCCGTATCATTTAAACGGTGAAGTGTTGCTTGGACGGTTTTGTCACGTGGTGCAAAGTAATAGCGATGTGGATGTAGACTCTGTTACGTGTGAGTTTAGTGTTTTGTGCCGTAGAACATAAAGGATGTATATTTAAATTGTGTGTATATTTCCTCTACTAATATGCAATTGTTTATACGTTTCGTATATTATTATTTTTATTTACTTAATTATTTAATATAACTGCATATATTTTTCCTGTACTAATATGCAATTGATTATACGTTTCGTATATTATTATTTTCAATATATTTAATATAACTGTATATATTTTTCCTGTACTAATATTTTTATTTACTTAATTATTTAATATAACTATATATTTTTCCTGTACTAATATGCAATTGATTATACGTTTCGTATATTATTATTTTCAATATATTTAATATAACTGTATATATTTTTCCTGTACTAATATATTGATAATACAACGTTTTGTATATTTTTTATTATATATTCCCCGTTCATGTTGCTACTATTATTTTTTGACCATATATATATGTGTATCCCAATGTATATTTATTTTCCGTTAATTCGCCTAAATAAACAGAATGATGTATTGGAGTTTTATTTA
>JAJOZX010000782.1:275000-497500 GCA_023014485.1 Bathynomus jamesi
CCCAGGAGACTCCGAGGCTCTTGAAGTTGTTGCCAATTTTTTTTAAATTTTGAAAAGATTGTGTAGTGTGTAAGATGCATGTATGTGTAGTGAGGAATAAGGAGAGAAGTGTGTGTTTGAGAGCATGCTGGACTGTTCACAGAGTAGATAAGAAATGGAAAATGATCAGCTAAGGAGGTCAATGACAGGAGAAACGGGAGTTCCAGCATGTCCTGTCTCCTGCCTAATGTCCCCCCCCCCTGCAGTACTTCCCTGGTCGATTGGTGTCTTCAATCTCCTCCTGCAAAGGGCTTTCAAAATAAAATCTCGCTGGAAACTGTTTAATCTTGAAGTCGAAAGTTTGGTTTAAAATTTGGTTAAGTAATGGTTTTTCATAGGATTGTAGAAAACTATTTGTAATTGCTAAGATAAAACACTATACAGTACTCACTTACATAACCGTGATTGAGGGGCGGCCCCTCATCACGGCTAACCCGATTTCATGTTTAACTCAGTATACCCTGTCCTGCCGGTGGGTGAATGGTGCAGCCGCTACTGCTCGCCATCATCATCACCACACATTGTATTATTCTCATACAGTACAGTATACAATTAAGTAGTTTGTACTCACTACAAGACGTGAATATAGGCGAAGCCACCTCGCCAAAATCACGGTTAACTAGATGTCATGGTCACGGATAAGTGCACAATGGTCACAATTAGTAAATAATTTTGACTGGATTCACGGTTCAGTGAATCACGGATAACCGCATGAGTACTGTAAAAAGAAAATAAAAATGTTAATATAGTAATATATCATAAAATAGAAGGAGCAAACAATTAAAAGTGAAGTATCTAAACTACAAATAAAAACATTAAATATATATAATATATATATATATATATATATATATATATATATATATATATATATATATGGGCCTCGGTGGGGTAGTGGTTAGCGTCGCTGACTACGAATCCATCGGCCCCGGTATCGAGACCCGGTGACGGCAGCCGGCGCGCAGCAAAACCCAGCTGTTCATCCTTCCACACAATAAAGAAAGTGGTTGGTACATAAATGGGTACCCTGGGTGGCCTAGTGGTTAAGAAGCTATGATGCTGGTGGGGCGTGGTTCGGATTCCACGTTAAACTGTAGGTCTAAGGTGGAGTGAAAAGCTTGACCTTCGTCAGAACGAACAATTCTGGCGGAGGCCAACCAATGGTAACAAATGGTTAATGGTCATATATATATATATATATATATATATATATATATATATATATATATCCCTGACGAGGTGTAGCTTTGAATACACGAAAGGCCTTGGAATCGTTTTTCTTTTTCCTTGTGGGTTTGCAGCATTCATTCATTTCACGTGTTTTATTGTGAAATTCATCCCATATATATATATATATATATATATATATATATATGGGATTGAACTCAGAATGGTCCCTGAGATTTTTTATGTTACACACAGACCGTGCATGGACATCATGAAAAAGAAAGACTATAGTATTTGTCATTTACCATTACTTATTCGAACTATAGTGGATTTAATTTTCCCAGAAGAGTTCCTTGTTCCATGCACTGTCTGTGTGTCTGTCTGTGTGCAGCAAAAACAAAGCCCTCGAAACACAACAAGGGAAAGATTGTGATGGGTGATTGGTTACTAAAACCTTCCCTGGTTCTCCCTCAATGTGTATACTAACTTTGGTGCAGATTATCCTAGCCGTTTAGGCGTGTATAAACGAACAGCCATCATTTGCATTATCATCCCCTATATATATATTACAGTGAATGTCTAAAATCAGACAATTTGTAAATTGACTGAAATTTTAGGCAATGTGTCAAATTGTGATGCAAGTAAAACCTAACCTAACCTAATGAGTTTTTAGGGAACATATTGGGAAATACCAGTGGCATGCATATGCAACATTACCAGAAGGTTAGGTTAGGTTTTGTGTATATCACAATTTGACACATTCCTCAAAATTTCAGTCAATTTACAAACTGCCTAATTTTTACATTGACTGTAACCAGTGATGTAGTCGAGACCACCAAGTCCGAGACTGAGACCGAGACCGAGACCTGATCCTGTGAGACCAAGATCGAGACCGAGATCAAAGGTTCAAGATCGAGATCTACCTTCCGAGATCGAGACCCTTAAAATTCGAGACCGTAGATCGAGATCGAGACCAAGATCATGCATGCCCTTTCAATTTGTTTTACACTACTATGGAAATTAGACTATGTTAAGTATATTAATAAACTAATAACTACTTTCTCAGATGTAGTGTGTTGAATGCAAAAAGTGTAGCCTATAAATTAACAAATGAATATATATATATATATATATATACACTTTTTATTTATTTACTTTTATATCTGTTACAGAAGGTTTAATGAACGTACCCACTACCTAGTTTGACTTGTGCATTTATTTAAAGTATGATAGGTGCTCATTACATTTAAGGAACATCAGCATGCTCAGAAGATCTGCTGAAGTTCGATTTCTGTGGGGCCTCATTATTATGCCTCCATGGCTAAATACACGCTCAATTGGAGCACTAGAGGCAGACACTGTTAAAACTGTCATGGCAATATTGGCCAGTGATGGGAATTTATCCCTTTTCTGGTGCCAAAACTTTATTGGAGAGCAGTTGTCTAAAATATGAGATTCATCGATCTCTAAGAGGTACCGCCGCAACTGTTCCCTGTGGTTCAAAATCTTCCAGTTTCAACGTTCTTCTGCTTGAACCGATAGCTTTCATATTTTTGCCATTAGTCTCGGAACTTTGGTTTGACTCTGTTTTATTTCGTCATCGCTGCTGTGAAAATGAGCGCTGTCTCTCTGTAATCTGCTCATTCTCCGTGCTTGAGTTTCCTGTATAGCATTTTTCCAACACCATTAGTGATTAGTGAATACCTAGAGTCCCTTACTTTTACAACTTTCATAAACATTCTGAATTGCGTCTGTTCAACCAAGCCACCATCATGAGTATGCTAATAACATTTATTTTTCATTACCGTCTCGAGAGGTCTTGAAAGGTCTCGGGGAGAAAAACCGAGACCGTGTCTGTCGAGACCGAGATTAAATAGCGGAGACCGAGATCGAGATCTGCAAATTGGGTCTCGAGATCGGTCTCGAGACCGAGACCGATCTCGAGACCTACATCACTGACTGTAACATATATATATATATATATATATATATATATATATCATATAATATTATATTATCTTTACAATTTTCAAGTGTGATTATGTTGTATGTATGATATTATACAATAGTATTATGGGGAAATGGTAGACGGAAAATTTTTCCATTAAAATTTCAATTACAAGCTCGTATCAATAGATTTCTCTCTTCTTTTAACATTGCACGTCCTCCTCATCCCGTCCTCCGTTCTTGCTTACAAAAAAAATAATGTAAATGTAGGGATTGGGGAATAATGACTTTTTTGGAAATTGCGAACAAGACGAGGGGTATCTATGGCCATTTTCGCTGCTGAATACGAATCTGGCCAGTTCTTGGACCTAAAATGAAGTTTTGACCTGGTTCAGTGGATTTTCTTCAAAATGGCTGGCAAAAAAATAGATAGTTTTCTCTTTTCTCACTGAAGTTGAAAATGAACAAATCAGAGACATTCGATGTGTGGTTTAGCGGTTATAGGTAAAAAATGGAAAAGAAAGGTATTATTTTATTAAAAAATCATGTACAGAAGAAACACAAGGCATTCATATCAGTTCCATGATGTAATTCAAATCATAAAATCATCATATTTACAACACATTGTTCAATAAACTATCAGTATCACTAGTAACATTGTCCTCTGGTCGTAAGGCATTCTTAATAAAATTTCTCAGTTCATCTACTCTAAATTTTTCCATTTTGAATTTCCCGTGGTGTGATGGTGAGTCTCAAATAGGCAATTTCTGTGAGGAGCTGCTTTTCGTTCAGTTTGAACAGAGCGTCCAGGTTGTTTGGAGTCATAGGGCCTCCATGTTTCTTGCAATTTTCGAAAACCGCTAACATTTTGCCAGCTTTTTCTTTTTGAGCTCTTCGTTTTTCAGTAGGGACAATTTCTTTGCAGCATGCACAGTAGGGTGGCCCACTTTTCAATTTTTTTTGAAAAGTATAGGTTATCGTAGTTTTCCCATTATTTGGCACTATACTAGCACATTGGTACCATTTTTACAAAAATTGATCAATATTTAGGGGTCTCGCATCGACCTTGAAATTACGAGTTTTTTTTTTAAAATGCGTACTTTTTAACTTTTTACTGAATCAAGATAAATCATTAAGTAGGGATGTTTTCTCCTCTTGATGAGAGAAGTCGTTTGGTGTGCCTTCCAATGTCATACGACTAACGGTTTAAAAGTTGTGCCTGTATACAGGTAATACCAATGTGCTAGTATAGTGCCAAATAATGGGAAAAACCACGATCACCTATACTTTTCAAAAAAATCAGCAAATAGCAGACAAATAAGGAAGAAAGAAACAATAACTTAAACAATCACTTTTGCATTGTATTGACCACTATCACATGTCACTGGCTGCAACGTTGTCCCTCTGTGCTATGTCATCGTGGCGAGTGATGACTTCTTGAAGTCGCCGAGCTCTTTCCGGTTCTTTTCCACCACTTGCAGAAGATCCTGCAGCTGTGCCTCGTCCTTTGTGACCGTGTTCGCATAGTCTTGTATCAGTTGGACTCCTCTTTCAGCGACGTCATTGGTGACCTGGAGATTAGAGATCACATCCTTCAGACGACAAAAGTCCCCGTTCTCGTCCCACTTATCAGTTGGCAGGGTGAGCCACGAAGACCCATACATCTTCAGACCTGCAAATAAGAACCAGGAGGACTCCTCGATCAGGTCGGGGAGTAGCGTCATCTCGTCGACTGAGACGTTCTCGTAGGTGAAGTCTTTGGGTACAGGGAGGTGGGACAGCTTCTCTGCCATCTGTTGTTTCACAGTGCCATCCACCTTGTTGCTGCATAGAGCGAAGATGACGGTCTGAGGCCTCAGATACCAGAAGTGCCGCCTCATCATTGACATTATGCTTCATGAATCTCATTACTAAATTGATAGCTATGAAAACTTAATCAACTGACCTTGACCATTTTGCCATCCCAGTGGACAACAGTGTGCCTCGGTGGCGTGAAGGAGTCCTTCACAGCCGTCGCCACTTCACGGCGAAGTGACACTCTTCCCCGGCGAGCCGTTTCTTTGGAGATGCTGAACTGATTGAGGTCTGCTGGTGGATCCGCCGAACGTGTGATAGCAGCCACAATGCTTACTACCTATGTAGAGAATGGAAAGTGGAAAGGAAACTGTCAAGAATACATGTGGGTTACGGGACACTTTAAAACTGACGCTATCGATGAATACTATACACAATACGCACCTGATTATTGGACATGCGGAAACGATCAGCCACTTCCATGACAGCAGGTGCATTAAGGATGCGGCGAGGAAGATTGACAGACACACTTGGCTCTTTCGGCAGGGGGAACGCTAGTTCTGTCTCCGACTCTCCTGACATGCCAGTATCATCATTCTCCATGGCCTCATCTCCGGTTTCGTATGCACACTTTGATGTTTGCGGCTCCTGGCGAGGACGTTTTCTTCCTTCCTGTAGCTTTCTTTTTACAGCGAAAACTTTATCGTTCCCGCTCATCGTTGCCACCCGAGGACCACGTTGATCGAGGTAGAAGTCAATGTCTTCTTTCTTGTCCTTGTCGGACAGCAGTCGATTCTTCTTTATATCTTCGACAGCGTCAGATGCTCCGATATCCCACAGCTTGTCCACACTGTCCGAAAACTTCTGCCGTTTTCCTCCGGCGTCAGTTTCTCGTTTTCTGCTCTTTTGGAGTAAGTGCCACTCTTTCCACAATGCCTCTAGCTTCCGTTCGCAGTTGAGCTTTGTGATTGTTTTAATGCGGGCCATGTTCCAAAACTTTAAGACGTTGTTTACGGTTTCTTTGAATGCGTCTTTCCTGTTAGCAGTGTACTGGATAACACTGAAGAAGTATTGCAAAACCTGCCGTGTTGTTGGCAATTTTGCTACCACTGATGGAGGACGACGGTTGGCCAACTAAAAAATTTCCGAGGCCGATCTTAGAGAAGGTAGCGATGTTATTTTCGCCTTTCCTTTTGATGACTCTCTATTTGTAGCTTCAAGAGTTCTTCCAGTTATGGTTGCCATCGATTTGTCCATGACAAAGGATGAGGAACTCAGACAGAATTTCAAAATGTTATGATCTGCAAAAAAAGAAATAGGTTAGGTACCTGGCACAGGCATAGTGCACTTTCTAATTACTATATACATTATACATTCCGCCCGGGTATGGTGACTCATTTTTTTGAAAAGTATAGGTGATCGTGGTTTTTCCCATTATTTGGCACTACACTAGCACATTGGTATTACCTGTATACAGGCACAACCTTTAAACCGTTAGTCGTATGACATTGGCAGGCACACCAAACGACTTCTCTCATTAAGAGGATTCAGAAAACATCCCTACTTAATGATTTATCTTGATTCAGTAAAAAGTTAAAAAGTACGCATTTTTAAAACAAAACTAGTAATTTCAAGGTCGATGCGAGACCCCTAAATATTGATCAATTTTTGTAAAAATGGTACCAATGTGCTAGTATAGTGCCAAATAATGGGAAAAACCACGATCACCTATACTTTTCAAAAAAAATTGAAAAGTGGGCCACCCTAATGCACAGTAGCTAGAAAATCTTCCTCTAATTTCTTCACTTTCTTGACTTTTTCTGAACCCCTGGCCCATGTCCAGGATGCCTTCATATCTTCAAGAGACTTTGAGTCGAACGAAGAGTCTATCAGAAGTCCCGTTAGTCACAATAACATTTTTTCTCGACTACGTTTGAATGGATGTGCTACCACCACTAGCGCTGATTCACTTGTCAAGTTTTGAAAATTCGGATTCGCATCCGAAATTTGTCAAAGGGGCATACATCAAGTCTGGATTAGCGTCATCGTCTGATCTTGTTAAATAGTCCATACAAGACAGCTGATTATTTACAGTATCAATGACTTCCTCTAGAATTAGAGCTTCAAGTTTGTCTTTACCAGAGCTAGTTTGTTCCTTCCTTACAGCCATCAAGCCATTCAATTTAACCGTCTTACCTTCAAAGAAACTTTTTACTCCAGACCACGTTCTTTCACTTTTCTCGTCACCCTTCTTGTCAATTCCAAGAAGCTCCATCATAGGGAAAATCATCACTTCATCCATCATTGCGTAAATTTGGGAACAACACATGAACCATTGACTTTGGATGAAAGTTGACACTGCGAGAACTAGCTTGTTACTGTTGACATCTACTACGGCATCAAAGAAAACTTGAATGGAGTTTCGCCTCGCCAAATATTCTTTTGCTAACTCGGCGATTCTCCCGAGCCGGTTTGCCAAGAATCCTTTGAATCCATCACATTTGAGTCTATTATCCGCCATCCAAGTTTTATAGTCATTATATAGGGATACCGAATGGGAGGCGTGGCTGGGAGAGAGCAAGTTAGCAATTGCAATGAGTTCCAAAGTATGAGTGGAAGAACCAGGGGAACAGGAAACTTTTACTCCTGCCGTAACTTGAAGTAGATTATTTACTCCAATTTTCTGTTCCGTGTTTTTAACACTTTGTCTATAGCGTGATCTACTCCTAAAATGATATGGGCGCAGCACTTCAAGATCTTGTTTGATTTTATTCCAAGATGCTGTAAAAGTACTCCACATTCACTAGCTCGATCAGACATCCAGAAGTCTATTTGAGATTTGAGTTCGTCAGTAGTAGAATTTGCTAGTACGGCTAGACAACTCAATTTGAATTCGTAAGCTCTGCTTCCATCCTCTCCGGAATGGCAGACGTTTTTCAGATATCCAGTTGTCAGCGACTTTTTCATGCCAGATGGACCAACGATGGTGATGTGGTCAGCCTTCACGTCGTACAGCCGGTGGCCGGCAGCCTTGGTCGCATCGTTAAGTCCTACACTCACAACGTTATCCTCTTTGTTGAGGATTTGTTGAGCGACATACTCTAGATTCAAGTATGAAGCATCTTCCAAGTATTGCATTGTTGATCTGCGGCTCGGAAATACATACGTCAAGTCTGAATACTGGTGACGAACCTGTAACTCTTCGTCTTCACTCTCCATCTCACCCTCACAATCTTTCTCATTATCATCTACCTTCAGCTTCCAATCTTGATAAAAAACCATGTTAGCTACTCTTACTCTCATTCTCGAAAGCTCTTCAAGAGAAGTTCTTGTCTCGGCAAGACACTGGACTATACACCGCATCAAGTTTTCGTTCAGAATTTTTTTGCCAATTCTGATTTTCACTGTCGGAAATGCAGCTTGTTGTTCTTTACTCTTCTCCTTGCTTAAGTCTTCTTCCGATGATCGAAGTTCACGATTAGTAGAAGGAACTGTCTTTGCCGTTGTTGGTTTTTCAAAACTCGGATCGTTTTCAGAATCGACTGAAGTTGCTAACATTTCAATAATTTCTGATCCCTCTAGCTCCCTTTGCTCTCTCATGTTGGATTCTGTTGCTTTTCGCTTTTTCTCCGTTGATCTTTCACGAGTTTCTTTCCTCTTTTTCTGTCTCACCCAATCTTTTGGTACTGCATTTGTACATATGGCCTTATACGCACCAAAGCAATTATCCCAATAAAAAGTCTTATCCTCATCACTCATTTTGACCCCAAATTCTTCTGCAAGTTCTGCTTCGTAATCCTCATCGCCATTTCCAATGTTGGAGGCGTTCTTAGTGAGCTGATCATTAAAGCCGCTCGCTTTTTGGTACCATTCGACAATTTTAGGTTTTTGTTGGCAGCGTTCATTCTTTCTCACTTTGTTAAAATGTTCATAATCGTCTCTTATTTTTTTCGCCACTGTTTTTTCATGCATGGGAGATTTAAGAATGCCCGCGGCAAGCGCGAGTCTAGCCCACTTCACCTTTTAGCCAATTGCAGCGGCGCCCTCTCGCGCTGAATGGTGACGTCAGCGGACATACACTTATAGACGAAAAGGGTTTGTCTTGGTGTTGCCTATCCCCCATTACAATTTGTACAGAAAGTTTTCAAACACCCTATATATATATATATATATATATATATATATATATATATTATATATATATATATATATATATATATATAATATATATATATATATGCCGAAATAATCACCATGGAAACAGACAAAAACATGATGGGGTTAATTTTACTTTAGAGTAACAAGAAATTGTGACCATAAGTAGATATCCTGAAAGTTTTCAAAAGTAAGATTAGCTGGGTGTGCTATTATACCGTTCCCTTTGGATATCATAATCTTTGATATGTCTATTGTTAACTTATTTATTACACGTCTCGTCTTAGTTCATTTGCAACTATCTTGCTGGCATCATCTCGAGTCATTGACTTTTTCTGTCCTTTTTACTCCTTTTTTGCAAAGTGCAAGCATCCTACCAATCACAACTGTCCCTGGTGGCAACTTTCCAGTCGGTTTAAATCCGTCCACTTCTATGTAGGTTCCCCAAAAAGTTCTTTTCTGACAACACTGCGTGATTTCCTTTCACCAGCCATCATTACCAATCAGCAGTCACTAAGCATTAGGATCTGCAAGTACAGTAAAACCCCATTAGTCGGCATATAACACCGAAATATGATAGGTAATGCAAATTATAGTCATGCTAGATGTATCATATACAGCAATACCTCGCTATTCGCAAACCCGCTTATTCGCAATTGATATTTAAACACCCATATTCGATATTCGTAAAGTATACCCCGCTTATTCGCAAAGTGAATCCTCGAATCACACAATGAGGAGCTAACTAACGAGGACTTGATCGAGTTGGAGCAGCATCTAGCAGTGGACGAAGAAGAGGAGCAGGCCGAGAGTCCTCCTTCAGGTTCACCCGAATGTGGAGAGGAGCACCACTGTCATCCGCAACGTCAAGAACGACAGTGGAGCCTACTATGAGCTTCTGCAGGAGAAGAGGAAGATGGCTAGCCAACCGACACTTCATGCATTTTTCCAGCCCAAATCCTCCCCTTCTCCTGATGTAGCTGCCACTCCAACTTCTTCAACCTCCAAGTCCGCGTTCTATAGGCTTTTTAGTTCTCGTTCCTACAGCAGCAGTGTCAGTTCCGTCTTGAGTGGGGAGGCCGATGACCCTGGCCCCTCTTCACCCCAGTAACTCCTCACCCTCTCCTTCTCTTTATGCCAGCTCCGGTACGCCATTGACACTCACAGCAAAGGTAAATGCTAGTTCAACTGTTTTACAGTCATTGTAGTTATATTGTAGTATGTAGGGGAACGCATCCACCCTAATTACATTGATTCTTATGGGGAAAATTGCCCCGATATTCGCAAATTCGTTATTCGATTAAAAATATAGCAAGCATTTATCAACTACCTAATTATTTTTTCCCATCAGTTATAAAGGTTTAGAGGTGGGAGGCCTCATTCATCCTTTATGTTCGATATGGATCGGGCATTTTTTCAAATTTTTCGTCATCTATCTGCTTAAGCACACTCCTAATGTCTCTCATTTGTTCATTTTCGAGTTGAGCGACCATGAAAACATATGAAAAGACATTACATGTGATGGGTAGCGGTTTTTTTTATCATTAAAACAAAAAATTGAATTTTTTGGCTGCCATTTTGAAAAAAACTCACTGAACCAGATCAAAAATTCACTTTAAGTCCAAGAACGAGCTGGATTCGTATTCAGCAGCCAAAATGGCCATAGAAACCACTTGTCCTAAAAAAAATGTAAGATTCCCCCACCCCTACCTAGTAAATGTAGGTTGTAGGATTCCAAATGCGCATGGAGACTGCCTTGAGACGTAAAACAAGAGGGTGCGTTTGTTGGTAAGGTATGAAAAGCAGTTGAGGTGTTTTTGCCTATTTTCCATTTATTTTATTCAGGGATCACATATATTCATTCAAGCTTCTGTCCATCTTTTTCATAGACTCAAAATTTCAATGGTCCGCAGAATTTTCTAGAGTTTGAAATGTTTTGAGAATTTGAGATACAGTGTTTTGGTGAGTTTGCGGAAGAAAGTTCACCAAAAGAAAAAATCTATAGAAGTTTAAGGAAAGAAAATATTTTATAACTTACAGTATGAGAAAAATAGCCTTATGCCATGCCCTTTCTCTTAACGACTTTGATATTGAATATGCTGTTCCTCCCAGAAGCCCTTCTTACCACAAAAAATGGAAAGTATTAGCCATTTTAAATATACAATATATATATATATATATATATATATATCAGTGATGTAGTCGAGACCACCAAGTCCGAGACTGAGACCGAGACCGAGACCTGATCCTGTGAGACCAAGATCGAGACCGAGATCAAAGGTTCGAGATCGAGATCAAAGGTTCGAGATCGAGACCCTTAAAATTCGAGACCAAGATCGAGATCGAGACCAAGCTCATGCCCTTTCAATTTGTTTTACACTACTATGGAAATTAGACTATGTTAAGTATATTAATAAACTAATAACTACTTTCTCAGATGTAGTGTGTTGAATGCAAAAAGTGTAGCCTATAAATTAACAAATGAATATATATATATACACGTACTTTTTATTTATTTACTTATTTTATATCTGTTACAAAAGGTTTAATGAACGTACCCACTACCCAGTTTGACTTGTGCATTTATTTAAAGCACGATAGGTGCTCATTACACTTAAGGAACATCAGCATGCTCAGAAGATCTGCTGAAGTTCGACTTCTGTGGGGCCTCATTATTATGCCTCCATGGCTAAATACACGCTCAATTGGAGCACTAGAGGCAGGCACTGTTAAAACAGTCATGGCAATATTGGCCAGTGATGGGAATTTATCCCTTTTCTGGTGCCAAAACTTTACTGGAGAGCAGTTGTCTAAAATATGAGATTCATCGATCTCTAAGAGGTACCGCCGCAACTGTTCCCTGCGGTTCAAAATCTTCCCAGTTTCAACGTTCTTCTGCTTGGACCGATAGCTTTGATATTTTGCCATTAGTCTCGGAACTTTGGTTTGACTCTGTTTTATTTCGTCATCGCTGCTGTGAGAATGAGCGCTCTCTCTCTGTATCTGCTCATTCTCCGTGCTTGAGTTTCCTGTCTAGCATTTTTCCAACACCATTTCTATGAAAAATAAATTGACATATCGGTACTATAAACAGAGGCATGGCAATTAGCATAAGGTCTAAATAATATATAATATATATATATATATATATATATATATAATATATATATATATATATGACATTAATTCAACATCCACTCAGCCCAAAGAGATCTATAATGAATTTTAATGATAAAAAATATACCGGTATAATGAATTCTGTGATAATTTTAAAAATTTATAATGAAATTATAACATACCTTTTATTTCCTCTTTAAGTTCTACTTTAATATCTTTATCAGCTCGTACTTCAATGTTTGGCGACACTAAGTGGCCTTTCATTTATACTTATATACAGGGCGTCCCAAAAAGATGTATACACACTTTAACAGCTGATAGCTCAATTGATATTTCTTTCTTTCAAAGTTAAACCCATTAGAATTAATAATGGCAGTCAGACTAAGCTTTGAACAAAGGAAATTCATTCTAAAATGCTACTGGAAGTGTGAAAATGCAGTTGAAGTGCAAAGACAGTTTAGGAGGGAGTTTCAAACAGATCCACCAACGCGACTTACCATCACTCGAATTAGAGATAAGTTTGAAGCCGATGGAACTGTTCAGAATGTCCACAAGAAGCGTTCCGGAAGACCACGGACATCGACAAGCCCCACAAAGCAAGAAAGAGTACTGGAAACGTATCACCAAAGTCCAAGAAAATCTGTGCGGCAAGCGAGTCGTGAGGTAGGAATTTCAGAATCGTCTGTCCAACGCATTTTGAAGCGCTGTCAATGGAAAAGTTACATTCCAAGATTAGTCCATGCTATTAATGAAGATGATGATCCGGACCGAAGAGTGGAGTATTGCGAGTGGTACTTGGCACGATGTGGATGTGGATTGGACGAAGGGGTTTCGTAGAATACCCTCCGCGTTCACCAGACCTCACACCACTAGACTTTTTTTTATGGGGATACTTAAAAGACAAAGTCTACGCTATAAAACCTGCAACAGTCGCTGAATTGAGAGCAGCCATTGAACGAGAATGCACACAAATACCAAACGAAATGTTTCATGATGTTTGCGATTCCATTGCTTCGCGTTATCAGCAGTGCCTGGACCAGAACGGACGTCAGTTTGAAAACAGGCGTTGACAAAACAATTAAATAATGTCTGTAGATTCTATTACATTTTGAAAATGAAATGTATTTTAATAAACACTGCCTTTATAAGTATTTAAAGTGTGTATACATTTTTTTGGGACGCCCTGTATATAATATATATAATTCTTTATTTAGTGTTTCCATTTTCAATAAAATTAATCTGACGGGGGCGGGGGAGCAAATTTTTTTGTAGCGCTCACCTAAAAAAATCCAGACCCACACCCCCGCAAGACAAACGTGGCAACTCAAAACAGGGTGACTGATTAGTGAATACCTTGAGTCCCTTACTTTTACAAACTTTCATAAACATTCTGAATTGTGTCTGTTCAACCAAGCCACCATCATGAGTATGCCAATAACATGTATTTTTCATTACGGTCTCGAGAGGTCTCGAAAGGTCTCGGGGAGAAAAACCGAGACCGTGTCTGTCGAGACCGAGATCGAGACCGAGATCTAAATAGCGGAGACCGAGATCGAGATCGAGATCTGCAAATTGGGTCTCGAGATCGGTCTCGAGACCGAGACCGATCTCGAGACCTACATCACTGATATATATATATAATAATATATATATATATATATATATATATTAGGGTGGAGCGAAAATATGAATTTTAGAATATCAATATGGAATATCTAGAAAAGTTGTAAATGACGCTAATTTAAATGTCCACCAAATTTGAACTAGCTGCTTTTTCAGTAAGAGGCTCCCCGATGACCTTGAAAAACCGTCACATTTTGAGCCTCAGTCACTCAGTCTTCCTAAAGTGCGTGCAGTGACGAAATGTGTTACAGTTTAGCTTAGCCTATTAGTATAACTACTTAACCGTTTTTGCATGCATAAATATTTATTTCTTGTAATTCTCTGATTTAATTACATTAATTCTGTTTTTTCAGAAATATTAAAATGGATAAAAAAGTAAAGACAAGGCAGTGTAGTAAATGCCCATTTTTTTGCGCTGCTAAAGAACTAAATAGCAATAGGCTTCCAACCTATGAAGAAATGTTTAGAGCTGACATAAAGTTCACTAATAATAACAAAGATCCTGCAGTCTCTGACGTATCAGAAAGAGTCGCTTTAGATATTGAATATATTTGGGTAAAGGCCTCAATTCCAACAGTTTCTCACAAGTGTTTTGCAGCTTATTCGCTCCTATCATAATAAATACAGGGTGTCCCAGAATTAACTATCTATTTCAATGAAATCGGACAAATTTTTTAAAAACACACTTTTATTTATGTTTATCATGTTTAATATGTGTTAAAAATGTATAAATTTCTAAATTTTTTTCATAATTTTATTTTCATAATTTTTTCATTATCTGGTCCAATGAAAGACCGTCTGAAGTCATAGAATGGCAAAGAGACTCTCCAAAAGTTAACGTGTGGCTTGGAATGACCAAATCCAAAATTATGGCCCATTCTTCTTTGCGGCAGCAACTGTAACAGGTACTGTCTACCTTGATATGCTTCAGCAGTTTCTCGAACCACAGCTTCTTGATGATGGCATTCTTGATAATGTGTTTCAACAAGATGGAGCACCATAAATTTAGGATTTGGTCATTCCAAGCCACACGTTAACTTTTGGAGAGTCTCTTTGCCATTCTATGACTTCAGACGGTCTTTCATTGGACCAGATAATGAAAAAATTATGAAAATAAAATTATGAAAAAAATTTAGAAATGTATACATTTTTAACACATATTAAACATGATAAACATAAATAAAAGTGTGTTTTTAAAAAGGTTTGTCCGATTTCATTGAAATAGATAGTTAATTCTGGGAGACCCTGTATATGATGTTGATAAAGCCATACAAAGGAAGAAAAGGAAACCCAAATTATCCAAACAAATTACAGTTGTTCAGAGAAAAAGCTAAAAATTTATTTGATATTAGTAGCTGCAAATGTGAGTTTGATTCATGTCACTGTGATAAAACTAAAAAGGTTCCTCGCATTGAGCAAAAATTTATCACTGATCAAAGAGGAGATAGAAAATTCGCAATTGGGAACATAGATAAAATAACAACTGAAAAATTTAAAAAGAATATGAAACGAAAAGAAGTGGAACTTTCTCGAATTAGCAAAAGCATTTGAACTAATGATGATGCTGTAGGCCTAGGCCTTGATTCTTCTGATTCGGAGGGTGACATTTCAGCTTGCTCAGGGAAAGAATCAAACCCGACCCAAACAAGAGCTGTTGATGATGCTAGACCGTCTAACTCGCATCAACAAATGAGTTAATTTAGGAAATGTTGCACAAGTTTGTGATAGATACGGCATATCTGACCGGGCAGGTGCATCTTTGGCATCTGCTGCCCTGCAAGATGTTGGTCTAATAGGAAATGAGGATACCTCCCTCGTAATTGACAGGAGTAAAATTAGAAGAGAAAGGACGAAAATTCGGCGTAAAATGCAACAAGAAGATAATGAGGAACACTTAAAACCTCTATATTTTGATGGAAGAAAAGATAAAACTAAATGTCATATCAAACAAGGCAAAAAATATTATTACAAGTCGGTCATTGAAGAACACATAACCTTAATAAGAGAACCAGGGTCTTGCTATGCTGATCATATTGCACCTGTCTCTGGTACTGCTCATGGTATTAAAGATTCGTTAATTCAGTTTTTATCAGAAAATGTTCAAAACATTGATGAACTGGTGGCTATTGGATGTGATGGAACTCCTCTAAACACAGGAAGGCATAATGGAATTATTAGCCTCTTAGAATTGGCATTAGGTAGACCTTTGCAGTGGCTAATATGTCAATTGCACGCTAACGAACTTCCACTTCGCCACCTGTTATATCACATTGATGGGAGCACAAACAGGACTTGATACCTTCTCTGGAACAATTGACAAAGCACTGAAAAATTGTGAACAACTTCCAGTTGCAGGGTTTGATAAAACTGAAGCTGATATACCATACATAGCAAGTGAAGACTTAAGTACAGACCAGAAGTATTTGCTTGAAATCTCTAAAGCTGTGTGCTCAGGTAAATGCTCTCAGGATTTGTCTGCAAAAAAAACCAGGAACTTATCTCATGCAAGGTGGATAACTACAGCAAATCAAATTCTACGCTTATACATTGCTAAAGATAAACCATCAGAGAACCTTCGTGCATTAGCAACATTTGTAATGAAAGTTTATGCTCCAATGTGGTTTATCATTAAGTCAAAATCTTCATGCACAGAAAGAGGAAGACATGTCTGAGAAACCATTTCAAGATCAAGATACCTTCCACTTGAGCTGAGAAACGTTGTGGATTCTTTAATACAACGTAACGCTTATTTTGCTCACCTAGAGAACCTATTGCTCTCCATGATCACCGATGATCAAGAGCACATCAGAGAGCTGGCAATTCGAAGAATTATGCTTGCAAGAAGCAAATCACAAAAGGAAATCCGAAAGTTTACAATACCAAGGCTGAACTTTGGAGCAAAAGAATACATTGATCTTATTAACTGACAAGAAGAAGGGCGATTAAGTCCTCCGCTTTTGCAGCAATTAACGGAGAAGAAATTGAGAGAGTTCGCTTCCAAACAGTCAGATTTTGGAGGCATACTTGGGATGCTATGTCACACTAGGGTGTGTCGAATTTTTCAACTTTCAAATTCCAAATATGAGGGGTGCTAAAAAGTTGCAGCATGACTTAGGAATTCTAAAGATATTTTTGTTAATTTAATATAATTTAGTTTTGCTTGGTAAGAAGCTACATAAATATAGTGACTTTTTGACTTTTTTGTGGAATTATATCATAATTATTATATTAATAATTATATATGCTGTATATATAATGCACTGCTGTTTTTGCTTATTTCGCAGGTTGAAACATATTTATCAGTGTGCTGAAGATTACTTGTCCGTCAGTGCTACCATCCTAACCAGTGGGAATTGACCTACAATGGCTTCTAAATGGAGGACAAGACTGGGGACATTCACACATATGAGCAACCTAATTGGAACTGGTAGAGAGTTGTTGCCCTCTGAACTCCCAACTCTGCGAGACGTTCTGAAATATGGGCTACTGCTAAGAGAACAAAGTGGTGAGGATGTGAGAAACTACCCAGCAGCCAGTCTTGCAAAGGACATTTACCCTAAAGTGCTTGAAAAGTGGGAACGAGCAAACAGTTCTTTTGTAGCCCCCGTTGTAAATTCACGAGTCACAATCTTAAACAAGATCCAAGAGAGCTGGGAGCAGGCCAAAAACATATCTCTTGGGAGAGGAAAGCTACATGTCAAAGAGGCTTTCATTGCAAAACTTGACAAGCTTTTTGACATCCTCAGTTGCAAGTGTAAAATTGTTCTCTGCTCTGAATTTGGCTGCCTTGCAGATGCTGGTTGCAAAAACGAAACTCACATTAACTGTACATGCCCTAGGGAGATGAAGATCCCTGTGAAGGAACTTGCTTTCATTAAAGGTCAGAGAGACAAGTCTGGTTCTATTGGACCACATCAGATTGGCTTGCCAGATCAACCTGAGCACAACAGACAAGTCAAAAAGCAGAAGCGGCAAGAAGACGAAAGAAGAAGGCTTGCTGAATATAAGCAGACAAGTAAGCAGGATGTTTCAATGCCATCAAATGAAATAATTTTCTCTGATGATGAAAATGAAGAACAAATAGCTGATGCTCAAGATGGAAAGGATGGAAGTTATGAAGTGACATTAGAAATACCAAGCACGTCTTCAACTTCCAATAAAAAGCCAGAGTACAACACATTAGAAATACCTAATGTTGCTATGCATAGCATCAGACATGGTGTTGGCCTGCGTGCCACAGCTGCCATCACCACTGCTGCCTTTATGGATGCTGGCTTGATTACTGAAGAAGACAAGAGACTTGTAGTTGATCACAATAAAGTCAAGAGGGCCCAAGAAAAAGTTATGAGATCCCTGAATCAGGAATTTGATGATCTTTGTAAGAAGGGTGAAATTGACTGCATCTTCTTTGACGGCCGTCAAGATACAACTAAAGTTATGCTGAAAGCAGACAATTCAGATCGTCAGTTCCCCAGCATCATCAAAGAAGAGCATTATTCTGTGTGCAGTGAGCCAGGTGGAAGATATCTCTACCACTTCCCTCCTGAGAAAGGCTCAACGAGAAAAAACCTGCTGAAGTTATTGCTGATAATTTTGTAGATTTCATGAAGAAGAAGGGCATTGATAAAAGCCTGCAGGCCATTGGAGGTGATTCTACAAATGTTAACACTGGCTGGGAGGGTGGTTCCATGCATTGGGTAAAGGTCAAGCTTTGCCGTAAGCTGATCTGGTTGGTTTGTGCCCTCCACACTAACGAGTTACCCCTGCGACACTTGATCACAGCACTGGATGGGAAGACTTTGTCTAACAACAATTGGACAGGTAACATTGGCAAGATGCTAGACACTGCAACCGAACTTGAAATTGATCCTTCATTCACCAAACTCTCAATTGGAGAGCCTCTTACTTCACTGAGTGACAATGTCGTAAAGATCTCTCTACTGATCAAGCGCACGGGTATAGGATCACACAGGACATAAGGACAGGAGAACTTCCCACAGATCTGGCCCTTCTTGAAATTGGTCCAGTGAGCCATTCAAGGTGGTTGACAACAGCAAACAGGCTTTGTCGCATATGGGTTTCAAAACATGGCCTTAAAGGCAAAACCCTCAACAACTTAAGACTGATAGTGGAATACATTGTTGGTGTGTACTACCCCTGTTGGTTCAACATCAAAGTAAAACACTCTTGGGTGGAAGGCCCACGCCACGTCTTTCTCAGCTGCGGCTAGTTAGGCTGCAAAAGAAGGCTGTAGTGGATGCTGTTTTGCCAACCATCAAGCGCTCAGCATGGTATGCATTCAGCGAAATGATAATCCAGACACTCTTGTGCTCAGATGACAGTGAGGAGAGGAGAGCTGGTGTCCAAAAGATTGTTGACATGAGGGGTGGAGATGATGACACACTTGGAGATCTTGCTGTACATCCCAGGAAGACACCTTCCATCAACCCAGGGCCGGATTAAGACCTTTAGAGGCCCTAAGCACTTAAAAGATTTTGGTGCCCCATATATATGTAATTCAAAATATAAACAAAAATAAACCATAAAATAAAATTTTATTTTTTGAAATGAAACAAAACTTACAGTAAGATGGAAAATAATGTTTATTTTTGTATACTTCCACTTCATTTATATTTGAAAAGTTTCCTCCTACTTTTTTTAATTGCAAAGTCTTTGATCAGATCCTCAAAACTAATCTTACGTAACACATCTGCTTCTATACTTAGTAGAGATAAGGCATCCAGCCTGCCTTGTTGCATAGTTGTTCTGTTGGTATTTTTAATATACTTCAACTGAGAAAATGAACGCTCAGCTGAGCAATTTGTGACCATTAATGTTAAAAATATACGAAAGGCAATTTCTACATTTGGGAAGGCACACTCAATATTGTCTTCTACAATTATTTTATAAAGTTCAGCATGACTGAATCTTGTTTTTACATTTACTATAGCACACGAAAATATTTAATCTATGTATTTTTAATATGGCGCTCAAAGATTTGATATAAACAAAATAATAACGCAAAGCGTAAAGTGTGTGATTACAACGAAATATATTTATTCTCTCAAAAGGGTTGTTGTTCACTACAAATTCAAACAATGAAAAAAAATAAATACTATATATGAATATATATAATTCAGTTTTCAACAGCTTATAGGCTATAAGCCGCGATTATAATAGTATAATAAATCCATGGTAAATCCGACAATGGAAAATTTCTGTGGTGCCCCCCTTCCCTTGATGCCCTAAGCACGGGCTTATTTTGCTTAATGGTTAATCCGGCCCTGCATCAACCCCAGTGCTTCTTCCGTGTTCGAGCTGACAGACTGGTCTGACGGGGGATTTGAACCTCCTTTGACATGTAAACTGACTACAGCGGAAGTAAAGAAGTTCTTTGACAAGCCTATGCATGTTCCACAGTGGCCCTATCATGCTCAGTCAATAGAGAGGTGTGTGAAACAAGTCACAGAGGCAGCAGGCAGGGTGTATACACATGAGAAACGTGAGGGCTATATCAGAGGCCAAGAAGCAAGTCGGCGGCTGATGTCCAAGAACGAATCAAAGCAAGACTTGATGAAACTTGTTGTTTAAATATTTTTTTACTGATGTCATTACTTTCTAATGTTGTTTTATGATTACAAGGATATGTTTTATGATTACTAGGATATGTTTTATGCAGAGAAACTAAAATTTTTATAGCATTACCTGACATTTTGAGAAGCTAAAATTAATAAATGTTGTTTTCCGAGAGCAATTTATGTGCTTTTTAATCAAACGTAGATTTACCAAGCTAAGTGTTGAGCAATCACCAAAATAATAGCAGATTTGAATTCTTCACATCCAAAAACATATTTTTAAAACCCCTCAGTGAAGGAATTGGCAAAAATTAATTTTCACCCCCCAAATTGACACACCCTAATGTCACACACAGGCCGTAGAAAGATGTGTTAAGCTAGTAACAGAAGCAGCAGCTACAGTTTGTGGAAAAGAACGAAGGGATGGATTCATTCGAGTGAGATTGGAATCAAGAAACATAATGCCATTTTTCAATACTAAATCACAACATAGTTCGGTAAGCAGGAAAAGGAATAAGACTTAGACAAAAGTCCATAATAAGGTTAGGTGGTTGGGATGGGCTAGGGTCGAACTCGATGTGCAGCTAACTCCACGTGGTGAGTTCTGTGTACTTTGTTTATCTATCTATCTATCTATCTATCTATATATATATATATATATATATATATATACACAAAGTAGCGGAATGCTGCCAGAAATGTTCAAATTAGGAAGCGATTTTTTGTCCTCGTTGGGGACCCTGAACAATTAATTCAAGGGACATCAAACTTTGTATGAATATTGCCAGTACAATTTGGCACTTGAAAAAAAAATCTTTGGTCCATTTCACTACACCCTAATATATATATATATATATATACTGTATATATATATTAGGCCGGGTCGAAAATGGGAAAAAATTTTATTTCTTAAAAAGTACACTATGTGAGAAGTTTCATTTTATCATCTTAACAAAATATTAAAATATCAAGCATGTGCTATCCCTGCCACCCCTAGCACATAACCCCCCCTTTTTTTACCCTCATATTTGCATATATTTAAATGGGAAAAAAATTTATTTCTTAAAAAGTACACTATGTGAGAAGGTTTTTTTATCACTTTAACAAAATATTAAAAAATCAAGCATGTGCTACCCTACTACCCCTATCACATGTCCCTCCTCCCTTTTTTACCTTCATATTTGCATATGTTTAATGTTGTTATATGTTACATGATAAGTTGTTTGTTTAATGCTTGATATTTTTATGTTTCAGATAAATAGAAATAAATTTTCAGATAAATAGAAATAATTTGCATTTGCTTTAATTATAATATGAATTATCATACATTATAAATTACATATAATTTGATTTTACTTCTGAATATAAAATATGACTACTAGAAGCAAGTCCTCAAATGCAGCCTTTGAATATCCTACGGAATTCCCAGCAGCCATGACTGCTTCAAAAGCAGATGTTGTGAGACACTACCTTTTTGTGCGCCGTCATGAAGAAGCTAAATCAAAAGGATCAGCAACTGCTAATGATTGTCACAGGGTTGTTGTAAATGATATTGAAGACATTTGGATGAAATTTTCTTTTTCTACGATTAACACCAAAGTCAGTCGACTAATAGAAGAAGCCTCAAAATTGAACAAGGTGTCGTTACATCGAAGAAATGAAAGTTTTGCCTTAAAAGTAGCTCAGTATGATGGAATGTTTGATATATCTTCTTGTGAATGCCATGATAATGGGAGGATAAAATACCAATGGCAGAATGGGAGTCTTTTGTGGGTCAAAAACAAAGAAAAAACCAGTTACGACCAATTATTCGCATAGCTAGTTCAACAAAGAAGAGATCTTTAGCAAGAGTCCAAGAAGCACAAAACCGTCAACTATAAGCACAAGAAGAAATGACTGAAGCAACCAATGTTTTACCATCGGAATTTATCGAAAATACCGAAGAAGACATGGATGTAGATTCAGAGTCAGGATTTAGATTACGTATGAGGCCGATTTAGAATTGACTGAGAATATTCAGAACAGGCACTCCGATAAAAACCTAGGATTAACAGCAGATCGTTATCGTGTAAGTTGTAGAGCTGCAGCTGCAATAGTCAATGCAGCTCAAAAAGATATGAGGATCCTTAACCACACCAACATGCTTGACAGAAAGAAATTGGAAAGAGAAGGAAATCGCATGGGTGAAACAAATACTTTTAGGTCGAAGTCCGAAAATCTGAAGATGGAGTGTTTTGGATTTGATGGAAGGAAAGACAACACATTAACTAAAAGTGGAAAGATAAAAGAAGAACACTATGATATTGTGAAAGAACCTGGAAGCATCTGTGTAGACCAGGGGTGGGGAACCTTTTTTCATTGGAAGGCCGCATTTCATTTAACCAAGACCCTATTAGGCCGCATGCTGAGAATTTAACATATACAGTACAACAAAATGTCATATTTTAGTCTACAATCTACATATTTATTAATTTTAAATCAAACTTGATAATACGTGAGGGCTTTTATAATAAATAAAAAATTCAGCAAGTGCACATTTATTTTTGTGGGGAATAATTAACAATATAACTAATATTAAGTGAAAAATGATATTAAGTGAAATGATGTTAATATTAAGTGAAAAAGTGATAAACCATTTAATGACTTCTTTGTGACTGCTTATTGCGGGACAGGAGTCGTACATTTGGTTCCAATATCGTTGACCGTAGTTTTAGTTGGTCCTCCAGGTGAATATTCGTCATCTGAGATCTCAAGCGCGTTTTGATTTGAGTCACATATGAAAACGTTGATTCACAACAGTAGGTTGTGCCGAAAGAAGGCAACATTCGACGAGCATGTTGGCGCAGACGTGGGTATTCAACGCCATTTTTCCATATTTCAACAGGATCCTTCTTAGTATCAAATAAAGACTTAAGGATATTATCTTCTAACAGCTCAATCAACTCCATCTGTAAATCTTCAGGTGCTTTGGAGACGCCAACCAGGTGTGGTTGGAAAGCTAGTTTCAGTGTGAAGTCATGTTTCTCAAAATCTTCAAATCTTTCATCGTATTCTTCAATCAGGGAGTCTAGGACAGCTGTGTATTCTTTCACATCGCATTCCCTTAATGATTTGCTTGTATCTTCTTCATCAATTACCTTTGCCAGTTCAGGGAAGTGTTCAGCTGAAAGTTCCGATCGGGTAAGGATAGTTTTGAAAAAGCGCAGCTTCCTCCGAAAAGCCTGGATTTTTGGCCACATTTCATATATGGATTTAGTTTTACCTTGCAAAGAAATATTCAGGTAATTTTGCTTGACATTACGTCACAAAAATGCAGCATTTCTACAGAAATCCTTTTTTGACAAATCACATGGTTCATTGAGTTCCTCAGAAAATCTTGTGATTTGTTTTCGCAAAGACAAAAGTTTTTCAAAGACTTGCCCTTGTGACAACCAGCGCACTTTAGAATGATACGGAAGATCCACACTGAATGTTTCATCATCAAGCATAAGCATATTGCGAAATTGGCGATGTCGTGATGCATTTGCTCTAATGTAGTTCACAATACGTATAATTTTACTTAATATGTCACTTAAAACAGTAGATTTGGCACAGAGATTCTGTTGATGCAAAATACAGTGAAAGGAAATCAAGCTATCTGGATTTGGCAGTTCTTTTTGTAGTAGCGCAACAAATCCTGCACATTTTCCTCTCATGGAAGGTGCACCATCTGTGCATACACTTACTAAATTACATAAATTCAGTTTCGCTTCACGGCATTTTTCTTTGAAGAGAGACAAGACGTCAATTCCACGTGTCTTCCCCGTAAGAGTACCCAAAGCCAGTAACTCCTCGTAGCATTGAAAATCTGCAGTTATAACACGAATAAAAAGTGACACTTGCGCTGAGTCAGTAATATCAGTGGACTCATCCAAGGTAATCGAATAATAAGTATTTTCGCTTTGGCATATTGTATGAAGTTGTTCAGTTGCATTGAGGGCTAATTCATGTTGCCGATCAGTTATGGTCCTTCTTGAAAGAGGTAGTTGTTTGTATTTGTTAACCTTGTCTGAATCTAAAGGGGCTACAACTTCAACAATGCATTCTTTTATGATTTCCACATCACTATATGGCTTACCTCTTTTTCCACATATATATGCTACTTTATAAGGTGCTTCAGTGATTTCAGTCCCTAGGCCTGACATCGTTTTAAATACTTGCTGTTGTTGCTGCTTTTGAAGTTTCATCTTCGTAAGTGCAAACTTTCGGGGTTCTTCTTCCAATATAGCATACTTGTGGTTCTTATGAGTTGCATAATGCTTATATGCATTGTGTTTCTTCACTGTTGCAATTATGGCGTTGCAGAGCAAACACATCATTTTATCTTTCTCAACAACTATGAAATACTGCAATTCCCATTCTTCATGGAATATTCTGTTCTCTTCTTTTAATTTTCTTTTCACAGTTTTTGACATGATTGGGGTACCAGAAGATTTTTAAATAAAAATGGTGCACGAATTGATCAAAGATTTACAGTTTTAAAGGAAACAAGCGTGCGTGTCACTAACGGAGAATCGTCAGTAACTGTCATCCAGTCAGCCAGTCGAGTTGTTCGTTGATAGGTAAGGGCGTAAGCCGTAAGGCAACTCTGCCAGTTTTAACTGGCAACGTTGCCATATTTCCTATTGTTCAAGTCATAAAGAAGGCTTGTATGTGTAAGAAGCAGTGAAGCTGAAACCATGATCTAATGAAATAGCCTAAAGCCCTAAAGGGGTATCAGTTGCTGTCCATTATCGTACGGTATGAATTCTGAATGTCAAATAGGCAGAAGGCCGCAACTAGTACCCCAAAAGGCCGCATGCGGCCTTAAAGCCTCAGGTTCCCCACCCCTGGTGTAGACCATGTCACAACAGATAATGGAACTGCTCGCTGCATAGCAGAAGAGTTGATAACTATTATTACAGACTCGCACAGCACAGATACTATCAAAGCTTTACTGTGTGATGGTACTCCTGTAAATACAGGAAAAATTGGTGGAGCATGTATATATATATATATATATATATATACTGTTGGTGTGCCTCTCGCATTTGAATGAGCTGCCTTTTATGCACGTCTACAAAGCCATTGATGGTAAAACAAAAGGTCCAGATACTTTTGTGGGTTCAACTGGGAATAAACTGAAAACATATTTAACAAAATTGGAGGTAGTCAAATATTGTCGCGTAAAGGGAAACATTAATGAAATTGCAGCAAATGTTGTGAAGGAGCTAAGCAGTGATCATAGATATCTCTATGATATGTGTCTGGCAGTACAAACTGGAGACACTTCTCAAGATCTGTCCACTCGATTCCCAGGTACCCTTCACCATGCTCGCTGGCTAACTCTAGCCAACAGGGTCCTTCGATTATATATCTCAACGCCAAATCCCGTTAAAAACCTTCAAGATATAGTCAAGATTATTATGCAGTTCTATGCTCCAGGGTGGTTTTGGATAAAATCTCATCCTAATGCAACTGATGGTGCATATAACTTTTGCCATTTAATGTGCTTGCTTCGAAATTTAGATGAACAACATAGATCAATCATAGAACCAGTATTAAAGAATAACGCCTACTTTGCCCACCCAGAAAATATACTCATATCAATGGTAACTAACAAGAGACTAGAAATTAGGGAGCAAGCTATTCAGAAAATCATCCTTTCAAGAACAGGATTTTCAGGTACCAGAAACTTTGAGTTGCCTCGAACCCTCAATTTCCAATCTACTGACTACACCGAGATAATCGATTGGCAAAAAGAGATCATTACTCCTCCACTGCTGCTAAACAATTTTAGCGACGATGAGCTACTACAGGCTCGATGTAAGCAACTGGAGATAGCTTCTTTTCCATGCCACAGTCAAAGTGTGGAAAGGGCAGTGAACCTAGTAACAAAGGCATGTCAGGAAAGAATAGGATATGACAACCGTCAAAAGTTTATCTTAAACTCATTAGAATCGAGGCAAAAACTGCCCAAGTTTGAATGGAAGGCCAAATGGAATGAGTAAGAAACATATGAAATAAAATTTCCTAATGATATTGAAAATTTCTTCCCTTTTGATGTGATAAGGAACAATGAAAAAGTGAATTGAATTTTAGCACATTTATTATGCCTCTAATTTTTTCTTCTGAATATATTGTTGTACTTAATTAATTTTCCTAATACTATACATTAATTATTAAATAAAATATTATGCGTTAATAAAGATTTATGTCATCAAAAAACCTGAATGTAGAGTAAGTCTCGTATAAATGGAATAGTCTTCAATATTGGTAAAAAAGTGAAAAATTGTGCCAGGGGTAGGATGCCTTAAACAGCTAAAATAATTTTATGAGGGGCTTCCTGTGTTCCATTCAAACTGCTCACAATATGTACCTTTTTAATATAAAATTTCGACCCGGCCTAATATATATATATATATATATATATATATATATATATATACATACACACACACACACACACAGTATATATGTATTATAGTATACAAAAAAATTAAATATGTATTCTCAAAATAAACGTTATCATTTACTGTCCACCTACATTTGGTTCACCCTATATATATAGAGAGAGAGTAGATAGATAGATAAACAGATGGATAACTAAGTTCTCCTTGTCGCTTTAAACAATTCATCAGAAATTCAAGTTCTCTACACTTATTATGCCATCACCTTCTGTCGGATTCCGTTGTCAGTTATCAGAGATTAGTTATATCAATTCACCGGGAAATAACTTCGACACGTTTTGATTTTTCGTGAGTTTAGTCATCGATATTAATGAAACCATTTGTTGCACATATACTAAATAAATTGCTTTACAGAATAGTCGAAAGAATTCAGAATTTGGATCACCTGAAGATCAGGGCCCCCAGCCTTCTTTAGTTAGCCTAACTAACGAAAATATCACGACCTAACCTTAACCAATCGTTAGGTCAACTGTACGTCCTTGACAATTGATTAGGTTAGGTCGTTATATTTTCGTTAGTTAGCCTTATAAAGCTAACTAAAGAAGGCTGGGGGCCCTGATCCTCAGGTGATCCCAAAATTTTACTTTTATACAGGGTGTCTCAAAAGTCACTATCTATTTTGTAAAATAATGGGAATTACGAAAAACTGGTTTAAGACATGAAAAATATATTTATTTCAAAGTAAGTGCCACAAAGAATTAGTGCTATTTATTTATCTGTCTCCACATGGCGACCATCAGTGTCTCTACAGAGCTCAAAGCGATAAGTTGTTTCCCGGAACACACTTTCCAGCATTTGAGGTGTTATTTTCTGAACTGCATCGGTAATACGATTTCGAAGTTCGGCTACATCACTAATTCTTCTACCAGTGTACACCTTAGACTTAATGAAACCCCAGGCGAAAAAATCTAATGGTGTTAAATCGGGTGAACGTGCTGCCCATGGTTGTGTTCCTCCACGACCAATCCAGCGACCGGGGAAGCGTCTGTCAAGATAATCACGTACAATTATTGCATAATGGCACGGTGCTCCATCCTGCTGAAAAACTACTGTGTCAAGAATGCCATCTGTAAGAAGTTGAGGTTCGAGGAATTGTTCAAGCATGTCAAGATAATAAACCAATTAACTTTTTTAAATACACAAATTTGCACCAGAAGTACATATCTTTATGCCAGCATAGCATTTTTAAAAAAAACATCTAATGTCACCGAAATAGATAGTGACTTTTGAGACACCCTGTATAACAAGCACAGGAAACCACCCATTAGAAGCGCCCGTCTTGTCTTTTGGAAATATTTTAGAACAGTGTCTACCTATTGCGATTTTTATCTCCTTGACATACTCCTTTCGCGAGTGCAGCGATTTTTCTCTCGAGAGGTACCACTTCTACAGTACAGTTTGTACTTATATTATAATAAATTAAATTAAACAGAATGTTGAATAGACCAAATATGAATTGAATTATTTAGAGATTGTTTATATTATATTAGTACTGTTAACTGAATAAAGTGTTTTCGATATTTAATATCATTATTCAAAAGATACGTTTGTAAATATTGAAAAATAGTGTAACTGATGGCATTAAACCCAGTGCAGTCATCGTAACAATTTATAAGGGTTATTCAGAAATTTAGAAAGACAATCCTATGGGTATGGTGTTTGATCATTTCGTGATCTTTAACGCCACTCAGCTTGATAAATCCGACCCAAACGGACGACTGAGCGAGAGACATCAGCTCCACCCACTTTACGCGAGTCAGCCAATCATAACGCGACTGAGCGAAAGAGATATTTGTTATTCCGTTCAACTCCGCTTAAAACCCGCAACGTTTTTTTTATTTATAGATAGACTTACGACCTATGTTGGGAACGCAAGATAGAAACCATGAATTTAGAATAAGCAGGTTTTTCTAATATAGTCATCAAATTCAACAATGTAGCAAAAATTCTATAATTTAGTTCTGAAACGTTAGGTACAAATCAATATGTATTAAAACGTTTTAAATTATTATAAAAAAATGAAATGGCAAATGTTCATGTCATAAAGCTTATTATTATGGGATGCCAAAAGAGAGAGAGAGAGAGAGAGAGAGAGAGAGAGAGAGAGAGAATTACAAAGTTAGAGGCTAACAGAGACTCTAAGATCCATTTTAGGTTGAAGCAAGAAAGAAAAACAAAAGCAACAAAAATACAGCATATTGAAACTATCATACTAAGTTTACACTTATAAACGTGTAACTGTAAAGCTTTCACACAGGAATAATAGCAGTAGCTCCCTCTCCTCCGCCAGCTACTGCTGACAGAAAATTCTTGCAAAAGAAGATTTATAGGAGAGAAGGAAAAAGTATAATGAAAAGAATAGTTTTCGAGTTCATTCATACCATGCGTACACTTATTTCGTGCATCTAGTACGCAAAAGAGGACAGTGGAAAATAAAGGAGAGCATGAGAATTGAGAAGTATATCCGCAAAAAGGTAGAGTCCAAATCAATTGAATGCAACTTGATCAATAATTGCAACAAGGGGTTTTAGACCCTCCAAGTGGGGGATATGGGGGCTTATGCAGCAAGGGGGAGAGTGGTTTAGACCCTCCAAAGTGGAGAAGAGGGAGAGGGTAACCTAACTTGGCAGCTCAGGCCCACAAAAGTATATATCTATATATATATATATATATAACGTAAAGAACGACGCTTGTATAGGAGATATTCCGCGCAAGACGAGAGAGAGAGAACGGAACAAATGAAAAAAATGAGGTAACCACCCGGGAATCGAACCCGGGATCTTCCGATTGCCGGTCAGATGCGATAACCATTACACCATGGGCCTCACTCTTCCAAATGCCGTAATTCTTCTACATACTCGCAGAAACCAATGCCCCAAGGGGGCACCTCCCGCATGCCGTAACATTAAATACATTCAACTGCAAACACGCAGTATAATGAACGTAAAGAACGACGCTTGTATAGGAGATATTCCGCGCAAGACGAGAGAGAGAGAACGAAACAAATGAAAAAATGAGGTAACCACCCGGGAATCGAACCCGGAATCTTCCGATTGCCAGTCAGATGCGATAACCATTACACCATGGGCCTCACTCTTCCAAATGCCGTAATTCTTCTACATACTCGCAGAAACCAATGCCCCAAGGGGGCACCTCCCGCATGCCGTAACATTATATACATTTAACTGCAAACACGCAGTATAATTAACGTAAAGAACGACGCTTGTATAGGAGATATTCCGCGCAAGACGAGAGAGAGAGAACGAAACAAATGAAGAGTGAGGCCCATGGTGTAATGGTTATCGCATCTGACCGGCAATCGGAAGATCCCGGGTTCGATTCCAGGGTGGTTACCTCATTTTTTCATTTGTTTCGTTCTCTCTCTCTCGTCTTGCGCGGAATATCTCCTATACAAGCGTCGTTCTTTACGTTAATTATACTGCGTGTTTGCAGTTAAATGTATATAATGTTACGGCATGCGGAAGGTGCCCCCTTGGGGCATTGGTTTCTGCGAGTATGTAGAAGAATTACGGCATTTGGAAGAGTGAGGCCCATGGTGTAATGGTTATCGCATCTGACCGGCAATCGGAAGATCCCGGGTTCGATTCCCTGGTGGTTACCTCATTTTTTCATTTGTTTCGTTCTCTCTCTCGTCTTGCGTGGAATATCTCCTATACAAGCGTCGTTCTTTACGTTAATTATACTGCGTGTTTGCAGTTAAATGTATATATATATATATAATATATATATACATATATATGAATTGTATGTATATATATGTGTATGTATATGCATGTGGGTTTGTATAGAAAAAAGTAAAACAAAACTTCTTTTATACATATATATATATATATATATATATATGTATGTTATGCGCCATCGGTAGATTTGCGCTATCGACCGATCGCGCTGCGCTATCAATGGATCCAATCTGTTTATTATGCATTTTTACTTATGTATTATCGGGATTACCAAGCTGTTTATTATGTATTTTTGCTCTCGTCATTTTCGTTTAAACTAACGAAAATATCACAACTCAACCTAACCAGTATTAACCTGTTAGGTTAATTGAATATATATATATCAGTGGCGTGCGGTGGATGTGTCCACAGGGTAAGCGGTAGCTGCAAGTATATATATATATATATATATATATTATACAAGCATCATAACTTTATATTAGTTTTCGATTACTGTAGTAATATGCTGACTTTTTGTAATTTGACTTTAAACTGGGTAGGCGGCGCATGCCCCGCTTACCCTGACTGCACGCCACTGATATATATATATATATATATGAATTGTATGTGTATATATGTGGGTGTGTATGCATGAAGGTTTGTATAGAAAAAAGTAAAACCTTTATTGAGACGTGTATGCGGGCTGGGACTTGACCCTTCAACGGTGGGTAACCTAACCTAACAAGGGTAATAAAACACAAGAAGGAAAGAGAGGAGGGAGAGAAGATCCATTCGTGGCCATGGCGCATTGCTTAATGGTATCTTCAGAATCACAGACATTTGGCAGAAGAACCAGGCAATCGTACGACATAAGCCATCCTGGAGGGGTTTAGCATCACAGCCATTTGAAATAAGATCCAACCAATCGTATGGCGTAATCGGTTATCAGACAGTTTCTTTAGAGGGTACAATTGCCACCCCCCTAACACACACACACACACACACACACACACACACACACACACACACTGTTTCGTTTATATATATATATATATATATATATATAAACAAAACAGTGTGTGTGTGTGTGTGGTGTGTGTGTGTGTGTTTTAGTGTTAGGGGGGGCGATTGTACCCTCTAAAGAAACTGTCTGATAACCGATAATTTAGTGGTGAACCACCGGATGTCAGTTTTTCAACATCTGCGGATGCGGATATTTAGTTAATCTATCAATATAATATAGAATTATGAATATATGACATAATTTTTCAAATTTTGTGACATTACTACAGGGTGTCCCAGAATTAACTATCTATTTCAATGAAATCGGACAAATTTTTTAAAAACACACTTTTATTTATGTTTATCATGTTTAATATGTGTTAAAAATGTATAAATTTCTAAATTTTTTTCATAATTTTATTTTCATAATTTTTTCATTATCTGGTCCAATGAAAGACCGTCTGAAGTCATAGAATGGCAAAGAGACTCTCCAAAAGTTAACGTGTGGCTTGGAATGACCAAATCCAAAATTTATGGTGCTCCATCTTGTTGAAACACAACATTATCAAGAATGCCATCATCAAGAAGCTGTGGTTCGAGAAACTGCTGAAGCATATCAAGGTAGACGGTACCTGTTACAGTTGCTTCCGCAAAGAAGAATGGGCCATAAATTTTGGATTTGGTCATTCCAAGCCACACGTTAACTTTTGGAGAGTCTCTTTGCCATTCTATAACTTCAGACGGTCTTTCATTGGACCAGATAATGAAAAAAATTATGAAAATAAAATTATGAAAAAAATTTAGAAATTTATACATTTTTAACACATATTAAACATGATAAACATAAATAAAAGTGTGTTTTTAAAAAATTTGTCCGATTTCATTGAAATAGATAGTTAATTCTGGGACACCCTGTATTATGGCAGGCAATGCATAAGAATTAAAATTAATATTAATATTTTCATTATGATAAAAATAACTTTCTCAAGAGTTTCAGCCACAGAAAATTCAATGAAACAAGTTTCATTCAATTTTCTGTGTTACCAGGTACAATATTTATATTTTGAGGTTTATATATTTGTTTTTTCATTAATAATTAATTAATACTTTACATGAAATGTGCATGACTGGGCCTTATAAGCTACTTTATAAGCTAATTTAATTGTAAATTGTATAATTTATTAGAGGTAATATCCGCATAACATCCGCAGTCAGAAGTGCGAAAGCGGAAGCGGATGTTAAAAATTATGCGGATACGGATATCCGGCCCACCACTAATATATATATATATATATATATAGGAATGAACTCAGTATGGTTCCCTGAGGTCTTTTATGATACACACAGACCGTGCATGGAACAAGGAACTCTTCTAGGATAATTAAATCCACTATAGTTCGCATAAGTAAATGACAAATACTATAGTTTTTCTTTTTCATGATGCTAGACCGACGTGGGCAACGGGTTACTCGCAAAGAGGTCCCAGAAATATAGCTTCCCTCACCAGCTATCTGCAAAGTTGACAGGATCCAGCTTTGGGACAGGATCTAGGGTTTAAAGCAGCCTAGCCCAGCTTCATTTAGAACCTCAATAAAAGAAAAAGACTCGCTGCCTTCACGTCAGCTTGAATACATCAAAGAAAAAGGGGAAACTCTTATATTTTTAGCCAAAAACCAAAACTTAAACCCCAACTGACAGAATTGAGCGTCCACTTTTCAAGGCACAAAACATGTCCGTTTCAAGATGGGAATGAACCCAGCTATCTGCAAAGCAGATAGGATTCAGCTTTGGGACAGGATCTAGGGTTAAAACCCTAGGTTTAAACCCTAGATCCTGTCCTCATTGCTTTGTACTACACAATAAAGGCAATTTAACATTAATTCACCACTCAAAGTATGCGGGTGTCTCTATTCAATATAAAAGGCTTTCAATTCGTTTAACACTATTTTTGTACCCACTTTACAAATGGGAGTCAAACTATCACGCACTTTGAACACGGATAGAATACAGTCAAAAGCACGCACAAATATAACATCGTTTGCTACAACATCGCCATTAAATTCAAGTTTATAAACACTCCTTTCCAAACGTGCATTTATTCTTTCCCCGCTGACCTTTTCAACTATAAAATCTTCTTCACAACTCATCGGCAATTGAAGTATGTTTCTAAATCGTCCCGAGAACTGCGTCTTATATAAAGAAATAATTATTCAGGGTGAACAGTAAAGGTGGGTTCAGCCATTTACCGTTCTAGTTTTTTGTACCAAAGTTCATGATATTTCGAGGAGTCTGCACCTTCTAAATACGCATGCAGTTCCAGACCATTCTCGTCTTGTTCGGCTGTACACTTGGTAAAGTCATCGAGCAGGGTGGTATACCCGTATTCCGTATTCAAGCACCTTATCAAAATAACGCATATGAACAACACGTGCGTCTAATATAGGTTTTAGTTTACGGAAACCGACGACTTCAAACATTCTGGCGAGAATGAAATGGCTTCGCGTGAGGATAAGGGCGTTATTGTCAGCAGTATTCTTCCACGTCAGCCGTATATCAACGCATGGTTGGTTTGTATCACCATTTACGCATAGCGTACAAATAATGGCGTATGACGATGCATCACTAATCTGTTCTCTTTTTGTGCCTACACCAGCAGGTATTGTATAACTGTCCTCACCCAACTTCTCAACCACCACGAAGATTCTGTTCAGCTCTTCAACACTTAAATAAATAACATTGCGTCTACCAGAGTTTGATTGTCTACATTTCATTTTAAGTACATAATTAATAGCACCGGTATTACGCCTGAATACACGCGCAGACTTCAACATGGACACGTCGTATACTGCATTGAGGATGCTGCTCATCGGAAGCTCCATCTTTTAATAGTTTTCTATTGATCCTGCGAGGAGAGCACGTCCAGTCGGGTCAAGCTCTGAGTCGACTATGAGCCGCTGGTGTGCTGTGTCGACGGGGTTGCGCTGGGCGGTTAAGGAGGCGGGAGGTGTGGGTTGGGTATGAGTCACACGGGTTGCGTCATGAACGCCGCCAAGTGTTAGTAATGCAGATTCGTGTACGAGATTCTTCCAATATGAAAGACTCGATGCGCACTGGTGAACTATCCGAATATTTAAAACTGTAACCCATTATATAGGGTAGTCGTTTGGAGAAGTTTTCCATCTACGACACATGAAGCAACATCGGATTAAATGAATTATCACACACACTTCCTGGAATGTGCACCATACATCTTCAACGTTCAGCGGTAAATGTATTCATCATTGTACTTTCTCAAGTAAGAACTATGCACATATAAAATTTATTAGCGCTCTGGCGCTCCATTTGAGAGAAACATGTCCATACTTGACCTTTTTGCTGGACAAACGATACTCGTCCCTAAACTCTACTAAAAATTTGTATAAACCTTTAGCTACAATTTCGCTGCGCACCTCATCATGATATAAATGGATGTAGTGGTAGAAATATTTTAAACTGTCCATAATCACAAGATTTTCATTCACCGCCCAGTGTACGCGTACTCGGTTGATGTAACATGGTATAATATCTCCTGTCCTACCAATCATCAACAAGGTTCACAACCCAGATCCTTTGTTTCTCTTCTGCAAGCGTCGATTCATTCACTTCACGATATATGTGCTCTTTAGTACAGTTTAAGCTTACAACATATTTCATTACATCGTTTGAACCGCGAAACCCCGCACTGCTCTCACCAGAATAACCATAGAGCATTTGGACGTCTTGCTTCTCATGCTTCGCACAATTTAATGTGGCCTTACAAAGGAGGGGTGACTGGAAATTCTTTGGGTGTTCACCACATCTGTAGACTTTAGCGAGTACCACTTCAGGAATGTAGAGCATGCAATATCATCGGTCGCCATCGTTATTTTTCGTCTACGCGAGAATTTGTCAATAGGTAAAAGATACGTTTGAGAACCAGAGTTTGCGGGGGTCAACTGAGCACGCAGGGAGGAGATATGACCCGCCAGCTGGGTTAGTAGCAGGAGTCACGTGACTCTTTTTATTGGCCAGTAACATACAGTGGGTGGTGCAAAGATTTCTTTTTGTACACACACACACACACACACACACACACACACACACAGGAGAAAATGAAACGTCAGCTGAAACATAATTGAGGTGTCGCTGACGAGGTGGAGGGGACAGTGGGGGTGGTATTGAATAGGAATAAGGGGTTACAGTCTTATCTGTAGAAGGAGTTACTGTAGAGCTTGAGCTGTAAGACGTAGAGGGCTGGGGTTCTATTACATTTTCAGAACTTACTCTGGGTCTAATGGCCGATGCGCTCGTGAAGCGTTTTACAAGTTTTACACCTGACCTGGAAGGTGTTTCAGCACCGGGTATGTTGTTATGCACCCGCTTTCTTCTAGAATTGTCGAGTGGAGGTGCTACAGATGTCGTTGCTGAGGGTTCCGGAACGCTAGCGGGGGTGATGGTGCAGTCGGGTGATGGTGCAGTCTGTAGCCTCAACAACAACTACACTATCATCCGTATCATCAACCTCATTTGTAATAGCCAAGATGGGGACATGTTGCTGGTACAGTACCTCATTCTCGTCATCATTCACGGTTCTGGGGAAGAAGAAAAACAGGACTGTAGAATATAAGGAGCGTCACTTAAAATTTTATTATATTTTGTAAATGTTCCACTTAAGAGAGTGACGTGTTAGAGATGGATTCTATAGAAAAGTTCAGGTTGACGAGCCCTTCTACTTGCATTATATCCGGCCCTACGGGTTGTGGCAAAACCGTGTTTATGTTTAAAATCATTAAAGATAAGGGGGAACGGTTCTCAAATTTTGTGCATAAAGTTATATGGTGCTATTCGACTTACCAGACCGTATTCAACGAGTACAAAGACGATATTTTGTTCCACAAAGGTGTTTATGATGTTAGTTCGATAAAGGTTAATGAGCACACGGTTACTGTAATTGACGATCTCATGTTAGAAATAGACAAAACGTTTGCCGAGACATTTACATTGTTCTTCCACCATCTTAACATAAGCGTATTCTTCATCAATCAGAATCTATTTTTCCAAAAATAGATACATGCGCGATGTATCGCTAAATACACAATATCTAGTCTCATTCGCACAGCGTAGAGATGTTCCACAAATTGGGGTATTAGCCAATCAAATGTTCCCGAATCAGCGTAAGGAGTTCATGGAAGTTCATGGAACATTTAGAATTGCATAACTTAGTTAGAAATACGCAGCACGGTTTTAGGCGAAACAAATTTTGTTTAACTAATCTTTTAGAATTTTTTCAAAGCGTGGTTAACGTTTACGATAGTCATCGGGCGGTTGATGTAGTGTATTTAGATTTTCAAAAAGCGTTTGACACCGTGTCGCACAAAAGACTCATTGAAATAACTAAGGCTCATGGAATCAGGGGTGTAGTAATAAATTGGATAGAAGAGTGGTTGCGAGGTAGGAAACAGAGGGTGGTCGTTGATGGAGCGGAGTCGTGTTGGGCTAATGTAGCGAGTGGCGTTCTTCAGGGTTCTGTATTGGGCCCCTTGCTTTTTCTTATATATATTAACGATTTAGATGTCGGCCTAGTCAGTTCAGTTTCAAAGTTTGCGGATGACACGAAGCTGGGTGGTAGGGCGATTAATGACGAAGATAGAGGTAAAATCCAGGAAGATCTGAATAAAATCGTTGATTTGTCAGTCACATGGCAAGTGAGATTTAACGTTGATAAGTGCAAAATTTTACATATAGGTTCGCGTAACGGTAATTTTGCGTATAGTATGTCAGGGAAGGAGTTAACAAACGTAGAGCAGGAAAAAGATTTAGGAGTTATAGTCACCGGGGATTTAAAAGTAGCGAAACAAAGTACAGCAGCGGTCAATAAAGCGAACACAGTGTTAGGTTTTATAGCTCCGAATTTTTAGTACAAATCGCGCGATGTTATAGTTTCAATTTTGGAATCTGCATATGCGAAAAGATATAGACAAACTCGAAAGAGTTCAAACACGAGCAACTAAGATGATTCCGTCGCTTAGGTCAAAGTCGTACGAGGATAGGCTTAAGGAGTTAAAATTGACTACACTCGAGACTAGGAGGCTAAGGGGTGATCTAATCCAGGTTTTCAAAATTATGAATGGGTTCGATAACGTAGATAGAGATACAGTAGCCTTTTCGAAATATCTCAATATAATAGGACTAGAAATAACGGGTGTAAGTTGACAAGTAGAAGGTTCGAGACAGCAGTTGCCAAAAACTTTTTTACACATAGAATAGTAAATAGCTGGAATAGTTTGCCGGTAGAAGTAATTAGTAGCACGTCTATAAACATGTTTAAAAATCGATTAGACGCACATGTTGATAGATTTGGTATAGTAAGCTAGTATAATTAAGGCTTTGTGGTTCGGAACCCACGTAAAATTGTAGGTCCCCTCCGCCACCACGGAGGACATGTACAATACACAATTACGAACACAGTAAGGTAGACCAGCTATGAGTGGATCCTAGAGTCTTTGTTGGTGTGAAACATTATAACATAATACATGCACTCACTCGTAAAAGTCAAACTGTGAGGAAGAAAAAGCGAATTATTGTACAAAGAGGGGGCTCATTCCTACCCATCCTATTTTCAGTTTTGCGCCCTTTATTGTCTAGTTTAGTATAATGAAGAAAGTAGTCGTGATTCCACACGAGGTGTACGTTTCAATACAAAACACAAAGAGTCCAGATACAGTTCTAGAAACCCTGTAAAAGCAGGCTTAAAAGAATGGAAAGCGAAGTGAAAAGTCTCCTGATGAGAAAAGAATCTTATACCAAAAAGCTCTGCAGAAATTTCTTCATGAGTACGAAAAGTATAAGAAATCCGTGGAGTTCCCCTTAGTTCTCAAACATCGGGGCGATACTGACCATGGTGAGCCTATAGACTGAGTATAGACGAACGAGTAAAGAACAACGGTGCGAGTCCGCAATATCTTGAACATATGTTAAAAAAATAGTTTCCAACATACATTGAGGAATAAAGGACTAAGTCTTTATAATCTATTGAGTGAGGACCCCATTATATAATGGTCCGATACAGGCGAGGTTGTTGTTGAAGGGTCAAAGGTGCAGGGTTCGAACATCATTGACATCGTACATAATTTGGTGAGAAAGTGGGATAGGCCCTCACCAGCAGGATGGGAACATATTAAATCTAGACTTCAGCAAATAAACATCCCAAAAACACTGATAGGTAACCTGAACAGTAAGGTGGCTATCAGCATATAAGGACAAATTATTTTTTAACTTTAGAGTTCGGAAGGTCGAATTTTGTTCTTTATCATGAGAAAATTTAGCATGCCATTTTTTTTTAAAGCAATCAAATCATATTTAGGGGTGGCGCACGGCAGTACAAAAATGTAGTTATGTACTTTTAATCAATAGTAAAATACCCCATTTATTTCTTTGCAAAATTTGCAGAAATTTTATTGAAATGTTTATATGAAATATTCATATGTTTTCAGATATATAATTATATTTATGATATAATATCAATATATGTAACTACTTCTTGTGACCTTTGGCATCTGAAAAACTGGTAAGGAGCAAGCTGCAACTGAAATCCTCAGTTAACTACATGCTGAGGAAGTGCGTATGTGGTAGTAATTCTTGCTTCATTTTTTTCACGGTTAGGAGTTTCACGCCCTAAAATTTTTAATTTTTTTTGCAATCATGGCTAGTACTAGTTATAGTACTCGTTCTAAAACAAATATATGGCTTGTTAGTCCAACTTTACCAAAAATATTGGGCTATAAACTCCCTTCTCAGCAGCAAGTTTTGGCACATTTTTTTTTACCATCATTCAGAGATGAAGCTCCCTTTGAAAGATAGTGCTAAGAACTCTTTGATCAGTGTTATTGGTTTCTGGAAGAAAGTCAGTATTCCAACTGCGCATGAACATGATCTTATTAAGCGGTTGCTCAAACTTCATTCTGAATGGAAAGCATTACAAAAAAGTAAGTCCCGTCGATCTCAAAAGCAAATTTCCAATGAAACACACTTCACATCACGACTCAATGAACTATTTGACATTGCACACGAGAATGCTCTCTCTGTGATGAAAACAGAAGATAAGAAATTTCTTATTGCTCAGCGCAGCGGAAGGAAAGGTCACATAGCGAGCAAAATTTTATTAGCCGCAAGAGAAAACATGAAAAATAAATACAACTAAGCAAAGTTGCAACAATAGATTCAAGTACCAGTAGTGATAACGAGTCGATCCATTCGGAAAATAGTACATTTCAAAAATTAAAAAAAAATTCTGAGGGTGACACCCATCCACAATTAAAGAAAGCAAGACCTCAAAACATAATGACTCCCGAATTAGCGCAAGCTATAGACCGTACAAAGACCAGCAACCGAGCAGCAGCTCATATCGTTGTTGCTACGGCAAAAAGTTTAGGATATGATGTAGAGTCACTATCGATCAATAAAGATTTTATTTGCACTAAAAGGATGAAAATTGGAAAAGAAACTTCAGATAATATTATTGAACACTTTGTTCCAGAAACCCTCATAGTAGTTCAGTGGGATGAGAAAATGCTACCTAATGTCACAGGAAAAAAGTTTGCCAGTCATTTGCCTGTGATAGTGACTGGTAAAGATATCGGCAAGCTTCTTGCAGTCCCTAAATTTACCTCCGAAAGTGGAAAAGCAATTGCAAGAGCTTTTGTTGAAACTGTAAAAGAATGGAATTTAACCAACCAGATCAAAGCTATGTCGTTTGATACCACGGCAAGTAATACAGGAAAGAGAGCTGGACAAAAATCTTTTGCACCTAGCCTGTCGTCATCATATCCATGAGATTATAGATGGAAATGTATTTGGCTTCCTTTTTGGTCCCTCATCAGGACCTGATATTGCTTTATTTAAGCAATTACAGCTAGAATGGAGTAACATTGATAAGAGTAAGCCTGAACCAGTGATTGGTGATAAAGAAGTGACCTTAGACATATCTGAATGGAAGGAAATAATTGAATTCTGTAACACTAACCTAGAAGAACGTCAACCAAAAGATGATTACCGAGAACCCTTAGAATTATATATACACATTGTTCTTTCTGGGAAAAGTACCCCCACGAGGAAGAAGACCGATGCAACCAGGTGCTCTACATCGTGCACGTTGGCTAGCAAACGTAATTTATTCTATAAAGATTTATCTCCTCCGTTCACAAGTTCGTCTAACATCAAGAGAAATATCATCTTTAAGAAGATTTAATTTATTCACCACAAAGATTTATGTAAAAGCATGGTTCCAATGCCTCCAAGCAACTTTAGCTCCTGCAAATGACCTTGAGCTCCTTCAGCAATTAAAAATTTACCCAGACACTGTCGTCTCCAGGTCTGCAGGCAAGGCATTCGGTAATCATTTGTGGTATTTAAGTGAACGTCTGATTGGTCTCTCTTTCTTTGATGATCGTGTACCTTTAGAAATGAAGAGATTGATGGTCGTAGCTCTAAAAAATGGAGATAAATGTCCTCCAAATAGAATTTGTCCAACGATTGCTGAAGGAAAAGATCTGTCATCATTTGTCACAGCAAACTCTCGACACCTGTTCTCAATTTTAGGGCTGGAAGATGACTTTCTAACTTCTGTGGGAACAGTTTCCAGATTATCAGAACGCTTCCAAGATTCTTAAAAGCATGAAGGAAAATCAGAAGGTTGTCAATGATATATCAGAAAGGCGAGTAGCATTGATAAAGGACTTTAACGCCTCTGTAACGAGAAATGAGGAACAGACACAGTTTTTGCTTTAGGTCGTTGAAGAACATAGTAAAACATTCCCAGATGCGAGGAAAAAACATTAGTTGAAGGTCTCCAAAGTTCAACCAGGCGACATTGAGTTGTTAGCAGCAAAGAAACCCCCTCCATTAAGAGGATCATTCTCACTCTTATGGGTGAGGGGAACCTGGAGCTGAATTCAAAAAAGACTGTAAGCTAAAATCTTCTGGACTCTTGCGGCACCTCTAAAACATTTCCGATTTGTATACAAATTGGTATTCTGAGTTGTTTAGGGAATAAAAACAATATTATGGCTCTGAACCTTTTGAAGATTATGTTTATACAGCAACCCTACTGAACAGGTTAAAAGACTTGGGACAAGCAACGCATGTACCACAGCCGAAGTCGCCTTCGCACCCAGCGGTAACATCTCTGAAGAGGAAGAAGAGACCAAGCAACAACGCGCAACCCTGCACGCGCGCCTGTAAAATACGCAAATGGCTAACATATTTAGAAAACGTTATTATGACATTTCTAACCCAGCCTCCTACGGGGGCGTTAATAGACTGTAGAGAGGCGTTTGTGATGAGGGAATAGAGAAAAAAGATATTGAGAGGTTTTTGCGTGAGCAGGATGCTTATACACTTCATAAACCGGTGAGAAAGTTTAAAACTGCCAAGAAATTAGCCGCCTGGGTTGATTATATTTGGCAGGCTGATTTATCAGACATGCAAACGTATTCGGTGTATAATGGTGGCTGCCGTTACATCCTATTCATAATAGGTGTATTCTCTAGATATTTGTATTTAATTCCACTGAAAAATAAGTCTCCCGAAACAGTTGCTAAAGCCGCAAAAGCGCTAATGTTGAAGGAAAACAGGATTCCTGGCTATTTTTAGAATTTTAGGCCGAGCTTTTCAGAACATGTTGGCAGAGTTCAATATCAGTTATTACACTAACAATTTTATGCATAAGGCATCTTTAGCCGAAAGAGTTCAGCGTACCATAAAGGAACGCATGCATTGCTATTTTACACATAAAAACAGATACACATATATAGACATTCTGAAGTCGCTGGCTTCATCCTACAATCGTTCACACCACCGAACGATTGGCATATCACCTCAGGAAATTTTAAAAAGAGGAACGCATACAGAGCGTGAGGTGAGAAAATAACCGTAGAACACCCCCACGCTCTGTGCGCTTCAAACTAATGATTATGTAAGACTGTCGCGTTCTGGGAATAAATTCTTGAAAGGATTTGATCGTGAGATTTTTAAAGTTAGAGCTATGAGGCCTAAGGATGAGGTGATGCTGCATTACGTTGAAGATTTGAATGGGGAAGAAATTGCAGAGGGCTTTTATGGTGGGAAGTTGCAGAAAGTGACATTTGATTTATGAAAAAAAGTGTTTAAAATTGAAAAATTTTTAGGAAGCAAAGGTTCAGGAAAGAGAAAAATGTACCTGATAAAATGGCTAGAGTACCCAGAAAGCTCCAACATCTATATAAAAGCTGATGCAATAATGAAGCTTAAATAGTATACAACATGGCGCCTAACCACTTCTACGTCACACTCCCGTCCTCTTCTTCTTTGTCTGTACATCCTAACAATACCTTGGCCAACTTTGTAACAGAACTACATGGACTCATTGAATTGAGTCGTGGAACATATGAGGTTGGAATATGTGAATTTCAACTGGCCACCAAGTTTTTAAGTAGTGACATGAAAGAGCCCGTTTTATGGTTCTTAGAAACCGTGATGAGTGTGGAAAGGCGACAGTAACTCGGGACGGTACTATGCGTTCCGCTTGGAGTGGGGAGGCCCAGTACTACACTACATAAGTAACACTAGGACCGGGCCATTATGACACAACCGAGGATATTGTGAGAGACTTAAATGGGAGTTTAAATCTTATGTTTGATTTAGTTTACGAAATCGTAAACAAAGATACCCAGGTACATACTTTGATGCTAAAATCGAAGGCGAACAGAAATATTAAAGACAGAGCACTGTTCAAAATTATAAACGAGGGCAGATATGGACTAGCCTTCCAAAGTGCTATTTTTCACGAGTCACAGCATGACTTCTGCAGCTTATTATATCAGCTAAAATTGGAGAAATTGAACGATGGAGACCATACCCCTGACATGTGCTATATTTACAGCAATATGGTGGAGCATCAGTTTGTTCGTGATACCCAGGCGCGACTGATGCGCATCGCCCACATTCCCAATCATAGAGGAAAAAGCTTGTGTATTACCTACGACAAGCCTTATTATGTCAAAGTCGCAACTACCTACTAACCAGTATCTCGATATATATAAGAAAGATTGAGGGGGAGAAGGTTTCCATTCGTTGACGGGAGCTTAACAGTGAAGCTTCACTTCCGTCGTACTTTGATAGAATGACCCAAAGGCCATTCGCGGTCTATCGAGGGGTGAGATATCAGCGCGAGAGCGGGGGATTGGGTCCATTTTTTCAACTATATTCCGTACGGCTGTCCCCGTTCGACCTCTCACCAGACTTCAGTGGGAGTATAAGCACACACATAAGCCCCCATCTCCTTATCGTTTCCAGAGTTTGTACAGCAATGTCTGTGGGCAGTAGTGTTTGTGTTTTTTCATGCATATAGCCCGCTGGAAGGAATTTACAAATTTTCTACGATTATTCGACTTGTGCGACCAAGCGAGCAACGATATAGAAGTATGCCGCCATATAAAAAAGCGGTTCCCTTTTGTGGTCACCCAGTGTAATGTTTGAAGTTTTATGTTTATATATATAATTGTAACGACAAATATTTACAGCAATTACTTATTTTAAATTGTGCCAAATATCCACCGTGCGTCGAGAACTGTGTGTGTTAATAGTTAAAACTGTACTACAGTTATTTATATCAGTGTAATGAAAAAGCTCGAACCTAATTTTATAACCATTAGGACTCTATATATATATATATATATATATATATATATAGGGTCGGCAAAAAAGGGAGACTTCGAACTTTGGCTGTAAAATCCAAAGTTATGGTCAGATTTCAATATTTTTTCACACCCATAACTAAGTAAATTTCCTGTAAGGTCAGCGCATTCCAAAGAAAACTAATGAAAATTACAAATTTATTGAACATTTCTTTATGCCACTGGAAATTCTCTATTTACACAACTACTGCATTTTATGTGCAGATAGAAAGTTAAAAGTACTCACATATGGTGCTACTTTGATGTTAAAAAACTGCTCGATACGTTTACCACGAACTTCTACAACCTTTTTCAGTCTAGGATGGAACGCATCTATGGCTTTATTGATTTGTTCTTGTGGTATCTCATCCCATTTTTCCAGAAGCTGTCGTAAATGAGCGACATTTCTTACTTTGACCCGAGAAATTCTCTGTGATAAATTTTCCCAAAGGCCGTAATCGACAGGATTTAAATCAGGACTGTTTGGTTCCCAAATTTAATACCATACTTGGTATTCGTTTGGTATCTCCTGTTTTATCGATTTTCTTGAGAAGCTTGTCCAAACCTCCTGCAGTTGGCTTACGTTAATTAAAATCGTTTTAATTATCAACTTGAACGTGTGATTAGCAAGATTTTTCTGGAATATTCGCCATAAATCCAGTTTCTCAGCTAAACTGCTAAAAGATGGCATACAAATTACAAACCATAAAATTACCTAGTACTAACATACTAAAATTTCATGGTTCTATGTACCGTATTTGCTGAGATATAAAGGATTTAAAAGTTCTCCCTTTTTTATTGCCGACCCGATATATATATATATATATATATATATATATATATATAATGTGTAAAAAATGAAATTATGTATTATTGCCACTCCTATTTTTATATGCACGATAAAAAATTGAAGCCAATATTATGTAAAAAATGTGATGTATACAATAAACGAAATTATGTGCTAATTTATAAATACACTTACAATGTTACCCATAGTTTTATTATTTTATAAAATGTTGAAAATACTTGGTTTATTCTTATTCGACACCCTCTCATACACATATGCACAAGAAAAAAGAAAAACTTACTTCAGTTGTTTGATTAATTAATTATTTATCACACATTCCGTGTTTCTGGGCCCATCTTCGTGTAAAATTGTCAGCTTATCCCCCATACTGTACTGACTGTGTATACAGGTCTATGCAGCCGCTCTCTAAGCCCCTAAAAGAAAAGGGAAAATATTACTGTAAACCGCGCCTTATTGTATTATTATTATTATTATTATGCTTATTATTTTCACAAGAATGAGAGAGAGAGAGAGAGAGAGAGAGAGAGAGAGAGAGAGAGAGAGAGAGAGCTAATTGCATGACGTATGTTTTAAAATAAAATCGGTTTCTTACCCCTCAAGGTGGCTGACTTGAACTTCCTGCTCTATCCTTTCCTCATACTGCAACATATACAGAAGTAAATCCACGTCATTGCTTCAAAAATAAAAAAATGTAATAAATATCTTAACCTAATTTTATAGCTCTTTATATATATATATATATATATATATATATATATATATATATATATTACGTAAAAATGCGACGTGTACGTTAAATGAGATGTGTTGATGACAAGGCTTGTGCCACAACTAAGTTATAAATGTATCAGATATGCCTTTTTAAAAACGGAATAAACCCTTAGCCATAGTTTTATTACCGTATATTGGGGCGTATAAGTCTACGGTCTAGATTATTCGATCCCTTAACTTTCAATTTCAGATTTAGATTTTAGCCTATTCTAGGTGTTTAAGTCGACCACCAACTTGCCAACATAAAAAAGTAAAACTTTGTAAAAACCCTGCAAAAATTAGTTATCAAATCCTTCAAAATCATTATCATAATCATCATCTGACATCATAAGTTCATTATATATATCCTGACATACATTTGCAAGTACTTCGTCATATGGATCCAATTCAGATGTTAACCAAAAGCGAACTAATGCAGGACTGAAGCCCTATGACAGGTAGACCTGTCTTTAAATACAAGCTAAAGTAGATGGTTAATTTTTTAGAGTGGGCCTATAAGTCGACTCTCTACTTTAGGGGCATAATTTTAAGCTTAAAATACCGACTTATACGCCCCAATATACTGTATTTAATAAAATGTTGAAAATACCAGGCTTATTCTTATCCAGAAAACACACACACACACACACACACAAGGAAAAAAAGAATAAAACTTACAGCGTTTCTTCAACTATCTCGCATTTCGTGTTTCGGGGCACATCTTCGTATAAAACAAACGGATCGTCCCTAAAAGAAAAAATAACTGTTACAGTAAACCGCGCTTAATTATTATTATTATTATTATTCTTCTTATTATTATTATTATTATTATTTTCACAGGATAAAGAGAGATAATTATTTTAAAATAAAATCGGTTTCTTACCCCGCAAGGTCGCTCATTTGGGCTTCCTGCTCCATCGTTTCCTCATACCGTAGCATACACCGAGGTAAATCCTCATCAGGACTTTAAAGTAAAAATAAACACTAATGCGCCATTCATTTCAAAAAAGCGTTTATGTAAGAGAAATTAGTTAGTTACATAAGGTGCTAAGGCATACCCTTAAACAATAGACCGCTTTCGATTAAAATAAAGTAGTTAGCGCTGCTCGAATCGTTTGTGCTTCTCGGGAGAGTGTCGGCCTCGGGCTGAGGGTCTTGTGGTGCCAAATCCTGTAGAGACTGGCTCGAAAATAAGTTGTCGCTGTCCACACGCCTCATCAAATGAACACACGCATCAGTTCTGTAAAATAAAATAATAATAATGTGTACGTAGAGAATGGGACACACACACACACACACACCACACACACACACACATATATATATATATATATATATATATATATATATTAGGGTGGCCCAAAAAAATGAAAGTTGAAAATATCTTTCTCCACAAGGCCATCCGTGTTCCATATCAAAATGTAAGAACTCATGCCAAAAATTAGACAGATCATACAATATTTAGAGGTCGCGACCAGTTCCTATATTTTTAGGATTTGAAACAAAAATACAATATCAATGTTTATTTCAAAATTTAAAGTCAACAGCACAGAGCACATGTTATGCAAAAATATACTAGAGCTCACATGTCATAGCAGTTAATACGACTGCACTAAATCCTTGTATATCAAACAAACAACGTCACTCCCGTTACTTTTTCTTCGTCAAAGCCAAATTCGTCGGAACTAGTAATCTTTTTCGGTGGCTGGCGACGAGTCGCAGTAGGTATTGTTTCTGGGTCTCGTCTTTTGTGAGCGCGGTATTGTAGGACTGAATAAGAGCGACTCCTCGTTCGGCACAATCGTTGACGACCTTGAGGAGCCTGCACTTAGCCTTAAGTAACTGGTAAATGGGGTCTGTCAGCCAGAGGGAGGGAGGTTTTGACAAAGAATGTCTTGGCTTCATCTTGTCCTTTCATGGAGAGTATATCGAATATCTTCAAACACCGGCTCGTGATGTACGACGCCAATGAAGAACGATGATCGAACACAGTCCCGTCCAGACGTCTCAAGAGTTTTTGGTTTGAGGGACGTAAGAAGTTGTCAACCATAGCTGCTTTGGTGATCTCGTCGACGCGATCGTCGAAGAGGGCGAGAGGCGCGAGGTGCTCAGAGAAGTACCACAAATGGCGATAGAAGGCCTTAATATCCGCCTCCCTGATGGCACGGTCAGGATATTCATGGAGGAGAGCAATTAGGTTTAAGTCGTTGAGGGGGGCCCTCTCTGGGAGAGGGGCCTCGTGCCAGTAGCGAGCGTAAATAAGAGAAACGAAGAGGCAAATCTTTGTGACGTCAGCTGTCTCGTGGGCTGTCAACTTAATCTGGCTCCTGAAAAGGAAGATCTTCAGCGAGTATATTGCCTTAGCCATCCACCGCGCGTTGTGCATAGCGCCTGGCGCATGAAAGGACGGTTCTCCGTCGGAGGATCCCCCTAGGAATATATGACAGAGCTGAAGCAACTCTCCATAGTCATCCCGTGGGAGCTGGCTCTTGACTGCCTCCGAGTAAAATGACATCATCTCCTCTCGTAGGCCACCCGGCATGCCAACGAAGAGCTCGTCTCCAGCAGAACGGAAATCAACTATATTAATATCAGGCCAGGTCTTCTGGAAGCGTTTGAAGATTCCCACTTCAGACCCACTGGTTGGTGTCAGGGCGACAGAAAATACGGCCAACAACATTACCTCGAACACGTGATGACGGCACGCGATCCAGATGAGCTCCTTGTCCAGAGCCTTCTCAATTAGGGTGCACGCGCCCATATTCAGCCCAGTATTGGTTGCCGTCGTGTCGAAGACTAGTCCCTTGGTCATGGGTTTGAGGTTCCATTCCTCCAGCGTTTGGACACATGCATTGCACTTCTCCTCTCCCGTGCCGCGGCCGATCTTAGGGACGGCAAGAAGTTGCTCTATTTCACCACCAGTCACCAAGATGGCGACGCGATCCACAAGCTTTTTATTGTCGGCGATATCTGGAAGCAGTTTTACCGTCCCAGTGGAGAAGCAGTGGGCTGTCCGGCGAGAAAACAGCCTGTTGAGCAGTTGCTGCCGCCTCACGAGTGGTGACTCGCGCTCGCTGAATGGTGTTCCGGGATAGCGCCACAGACTCCAGGCCATGACCGAGCACTTGCGTGACGGCTCCTACGACGAACATGGCAGCGCGGTCAGGGAGTTTCACTCGGTTGAGCGCGGCGGCTACTTCCTTGGTCACAATGGTCTGCTTCGATTTCTTATTCCTTGGCTGATCTTGACTGGATGTTGACGGAGTTTGGAAATCATCTTCGGACTCCGTCGATGTGGAGGAGCTATACAGATGTCAGCAATGGCGGAACTAGGCGGAACAGCCGTATTCGCCTGTTGGGCGCTCAACATGTTTTTTTCCTTTCGAGCACTGGCCTGATCACTCCTGAGCGCTTGCGAGTCTCCTTGTTCGTCAAGGTCTTGTCGATCCCGGACATACTCGCGCTCGAGGGATCCTGCTGTTGCATCCGCAGGAACTGTTAGATGTCAAATAGTTAGGTGAGATTCTCCTTGAATTTTCTTTCCTTGATTCGGCACCCGTCTTTCGGTTTCAATCGATTTTTCTTCAACCCACAATATTCTTCATAGAGCTTCCAAAGCTTGCGCACGCCGGAGTCCACCCGCTGGGTCGGAATTCGTGCCTTGTCCCAGATTGTCAGCGTTCTGTCTATGGTGGCTTTAGCACTGTCACCGATTGTGGATTCCTTCTGGTGATGAAATATGAAGTTCCTGAGAATAGCCCCGTTTGTTGGCAGGCCAGATCCCAAGATGTCTGGGTCCGGCTTACCCAGGAGCCAAACTTTCGGACTGCTCCTTGTCGTTGTCATGGTCTTGGCTTGTGAAATGGAAGATAAAGTGGAAATTAGAGTTAGAGAACTTATACATATGTTTTATGTAGAATATAAAACAAACAATTTTAACAATTTTAATAAACTTTTATAAATTTTAATTTTTTTTTTAATTTTTAACAATTTTAATAAACAATTCATTGTTCCAAATTGCTTGTCAAGGTCAGTGCAGTAAATGAATGACAGAAAAACTAAGCATAGTGTCCGCCACTGGTGAAAAGTTTAACTTGCCTTATTGGTGTGATTCACTGCGCGGCGTAACCCAGATGGCAGGAACACAACAAAAACACGTCTACACCTGCCGAGACTTGGCGACCAACTGAGCTAGTGGGAAGAGTGCATTGCTTTCATATAGTGATTCTTTGGATATAGGTTTACAGTCTACAGTGGCGTTGCTTGGCAAATATTTATTGTAGAACATAATGGTGACCCAAAATTATTGAAATTATTTGCATGAAGGCTTCTTTTGTGATATGGAACAGGAATAGCCTTGTGGAGAATAGCAATTCAAACTTTTATTTTTACAGTTAATTTTTGGGCCACCCTAATATATATATATATATATATATAATATATATATATAACTTAAATAAATGCATGAATCCCGGTTCTGAAGGGTATAGATAAAATAACAGTACTTACATTGTATCACAGCAGAGGTATGCAGGTGAAAAGAATATACGGACAGGCAATTGTGTATGGAAAAATCGATCCTTTCCGATAAAAAAATAAAAGGATAAAATTGGGCACAATCACAATAAATCACAATCACAAAATCACAAAATCAGTATTCACAAAAACTTCACAAAACACACTTCTACATAAATGTTAACAAAGAAGAATTGACTTCTGTATATTTCACACAGAGCACTACTGAATAAGACTACTGTATATTTAGAACAGAATATATACGAAGTAAAATTACTCACAACTTAAGATTGGGGTGTTCGTCAGACTGCATCCTTGGTTATAAGCTTGTATGCAACAACTGAAATGCTTCTCCAACAGTAAAATGTTTCACATATGTAACTGCTACTGTTTTTGTAGGGCAGGGAGAAGACCCCCTAGAATGGGGCATGCTGAAGGAAAGACTGCACCTTCCCCCGCACTTTCAGAAATCAAAACATTCATTGGCTCAACGGATTTTTAGTGGCCTATCGATGAACGAATTTTAGTGGGCGGTCCTTAAGTTTTTACCAAGCCCAGAGAGAGAGAGAGAGAGAGAGAGATTATTATCAAAAAGCTCTCTTTAAATAATAAATAAAACCATTAATAAAGTGGTGTATCATCTGTAAAGAACATAATTAAACGAAGTAAGTTATCTCCATCACAGAATTCATAACCAGTGAATTAAAATGAGTAATTTTTCCTCACTGATAAAGATCAAAACATGCGCGATTCTCTTCAATTCTTTTAATGGACGAACAGCAAACTGTGCGATAAATTACCCTATTGGCAGTGGTGGGCACCGTTAACCAAAAAGTTAACTTCGTTAACCGCTAATCCGTTAACCAAAAAGTTAACTTCGTTAACCGTTAATCCGTTAATTCGTTAAACATGTAACGGAAGTTACCGATAAACCGTTAACGTTAACTTTTATTATAAAAAAAAATGAAAAACACAATATATATATAATTTAATTTTCCCTCTTCTTCTCGTTCTCCATTTTCCCTTGACTTGAACAAGAAGTAGTCGTCCAGGTGGGGCCAGGGGTTCTGAGCTTGTTCTTGTTGAGATGCCATCATGATTTATAAAATTCAAAATCACACAAGTGTCTGTGTTTAAAATCAGAAAATAATCAGAGCTGGACAGCGCAATCAAAAATTAAGTTGCGCAAGCGCAATCCACTGTTCACTATCATGCGCAATCTGACTATTTAGCTTGCGCAATGTTGCAAAGCGCAAGCGCAATCTTGTGTAAACACATGAGTTCAAGTTTAAATATTTCCACATAAATTAAAATAGTCATCCATAAAATTGAAAGAAAACCAAAAGAAAACGATGTAGACTTATGCCCCTTTTGTCCTGTTGGTACTTAGAAGTTGACTCAATAAATCCTTTATTATTTCACACTTAAAAATAATAAACAAGACCAACAATTGTTTGAAGCATTCTTGAACATTTCAAGAACAAGATAAAAAATAAAATAACCCTTACCTTTGTTATTTGGAACAGATATGGCACAAAATATTCGGGAAGTAATTGCACTGAAATTTCTTCGGTCTTCACAGCAGAGATACTAAAGAGTAAACAGCCTCTGGCGCCACACGCTCACATTTACTTCTCAACGCCATCTATTATCTCATAAAGAAACTAATTCACATTGGGACTTGAAAGTACCGGCAGGATCAACCGGGTAGAAAAATAATATGGAGATTTTAAAGATGTGGTACCTAGAAGTACCGCCAGGACATAAAGGGTTAAGGTGAAAACGCTCCCATTGTAAGACATCAATTGACTTAATTTATGTCATCAAAGTGACATGAGAATTGAAATCTTACCTGATCAGTTTTATGGTTCTTGAAATGTATCAAGGAGACTACTAATAAGGTACTCACAGACATATTATAAATATACATGACTTACTTGACAACGATTATTTTTAAATATTCACTAGCACAAACATGTTGCGCAAGAGACAGACTGCAAATGAAACGAATGTAGTTATTTGTTGTAATTGTTACATATATATTATTGAAAGTGCCTTAAAATGCTCGTGATATTTCTTGAAAGAAGTTGAAACATTCAACTCAAATGGCAAATCTTTCCGCCTGATTTTACAGTCGACCATGTTTTGCTCAAACCAATGCCATAAATAACTACCATATTTGGTAAGACACAAATTGTGGCGACGGAAACAAATATATCGCCTGATTTTGCACTGCGGAAATGGAAATTCGTTCATCACTATTAACAGTGGCGGATTAATTGCGCACCTGCTCAGCACTGAAAATAATAGAAACTTTTAAACGTTTATTTATGAATTTTTTGGGTTAACGGACTTGAGTTAACGGAAGTTAAATGTAACGGAAGTTAATTAGTCCGATAATGATTTTCAAAGTTAACTTAAAAGTTAAATCGTTAACGAAAAAGTTAACTTCGTTAATTAACGATTAACGGATTAACGGTTTGTGCCCAGCTTTGCCTATTGGAGACACATAACGCAAATGTGTGTATGGACAGAGGCGAGGTGCCTCAGGACTGGCGGAGTGCATGTATCGTCCCCCTGTATAAAGGTAGGGGGACAAAAATGTATGCTTGAATTATAGAGGAATTAGTCTGTTGAGTGCGCAAGGTGTGGGAGAGTGGTGACTGAAAGGTTGGTAGCTTCTACGGAGCAACAGATTGGGGAGGAGCAAGGGGGTTTCAGAGGAGGTAGAGAGGGTGGGGAGCAGGTGTTTGGGTTGAAAATGCTGTGTGAGAAATACTTGGAGAAAGAAAGGTTTTTGTATGTGGCGTTCATGGATCTTGAAAAAGCGTATGATAAGGTTGACAAAAAGGCGTTGGGGCAAGTGATGCAGCTGTATGGGGTGCATAGGTCGTTGTTGAATGCGGTAAAAAGTTTTTACCGAGACAGTAGAGCATGTGTGCGTGTGGGAAGAGAGGAGTGTGGGTGGTTTCCGGTGAAAGTTGGTCTACGGCAGGGGTGTGTGATGTCTCCATGATTGTTTAATGTGTTTATAGACGGGGTGATGAAAGAGGTGAATGCAAGGGTCGTGGGGATGGGAGCGGGGACGAAGCATTCTCCGGGGGGAGTTTTTTTGGGAAGTAAATCAGTTGTTGTATGCGGATGATACGGCTCTGGTGGCGGCTCGAGAGAAAAGCTACAGAAACTGGTAACTGAGTTCGGGAGGGTGTGTGAAAGAAGGAAGCTAAGAGTAAATGTGAATAAGAGTAAGGTTATGTGGTGCTGTAAAAGGGAGGTTTGTGAGCGACTGAGTGAAAGTTTGTGGTGAGGAAATTGAAGAAGTGGCATGTTTCAGGTACTTGGGGATGGATGTGGCAAGGAGTAGGACGATGGAGACAGAGGTGGGGCACAAGGTAGAAGAAGGGGCAAAGGTACTGGGCATGTATGAAGGTATAGTAGTACCAACAGTGTTGTATGGATGTGAGGCATGGGTGGCGAATGCGAAGGAAAGGAAAAGGTTGTATACACTGGAAATGCTTGAGGATGATCTGTGGGGAGTGGCGGATTCATCATGTGAGAAACACTGATATCCTTAAGAGGTGTGGGAGTCGAAGGAGTCTTGTGGAGAGAGCAGATGAGGGGGTGTTAAAATGGTTTGAGCATATAGAGAGGATGAGTGAGGAGAGGATGCTAAACAAGATTTACGTGTCGGAGGCGGGAGGAGGAAAGGGGAGGGGTAGACTAAGGAGGCGATGGAAGGAAGGGGTGAGAGAGGCTTTGGGTCAGCGCGGCCTGGACGTCTGGGAGGGTGAAAGATGAGCGCTAGATAGAAAAAAATAGAGCGATGTGGTGGTATATGGGGGAACGACGGGCTGGCAATGTGCCGCCTCAGGGTGTATGAAGCGGTTTGGGTAAACTGTGGTGTGGAGTGGTCTGCGGGGCTGGGATGTGGATAATGTTGCCCTGAGGCAGGTGCATTATTGTCATGTCAGCTGATGAAGTGAATGAGTGAATGTGAGCGACTGAGGATTGTTCTTGACGCGACCTCACTGCGGATATATATATACACAGTATTTATATATATATATATATATATATATATATATATATATATTATATATATATATATCATTAAACCTCAACTAAAGGAATCATAAACAATAAAAAATTTAATTTATAAGGGCGTAGCCCTCAAACATCTAATTTTCTTATAAGGTCTGATTTTTTTTCCCAAAATGTTTGGCTTTTATAGTTCAATATAAGACATGGTTCAAGGTTCGAGTCAGGTCTTGGTAACAAAATGAGCAAAAAGTCATCAGAATTTTTTTGCTGTAAAGTTTACAGGGTAAAAACTTGTGAGAAATCTGAATCTGAAGTAAAGAAAGCAAAAGTTTCTGCCATTTAACAGCTAGAGCCTTTTCTTTACAAGCATTCTGGTTTTAAAGAATTCGAAATCATCATGTACACACTTAAATTTTAGTGATCAACTGACATAATTTTATTTGTTATAAATTATATTTCAAACTTTTTCAAAATGTTCAAACCTAAGTAAAGTCACAGCTATAAGTACGAGGGGCGGTCAGAAAATAAATTTACACGGCGTGTAATTTCATAACTGAAGGACCTACATTGATTATGTTTGTATCATGTGAATTCGTTAATCATTGTTGCCAACACTGCACGTCGATTCGGCTGCCATCTACCGTACATTGGTTATATGAGACAGTTGAACATGGCGGCTCAACTGGAACAGTGCCCTGATATTTCTCCAACGATATTCCAAGTCTGTCAGGTCAAGAATTTCTCGAGCGCATTGTCACAGGAGACGAGACATGGGTTCATCACTGTACTCCGAAAACAAAACGTGCCAGCATGGAATGGAAACACCCTTGGTCCCCGCGACCAAAGAAGTTCAAGATTGTGAGGTCCGCTGGCAAAGTGATGGTTACCGTGTTTTGGGACCACAGACTTCATGCAAAAAGGCACAACAATCAATGCAGCTGCATATTGTTCAACACTGGAACGTTTACGAGCGGCCATTAAACGTAAACGTCTTGGACTGCTCCGTAGGGCAGGGCACTGTTCCAGTCGAGCCGCCATGTTCAACTGACTCATATAACCAATGTATGGTAGATGACAGCCGAATCGACGTGCAGTATTGGCAACAATGATTAACGAATTCACCTGATACAAACATAATGAATGTAGGTCCTTTAGTTATGAAATTATACGCCATGTAAACTTATTTTCTGACCGCAGTCGTACAATCTTTCTCATCAAACAATCATTCCTGCCTTATATCAGCTGATGTTTGATGGCGTAATATGTGAATTTGATGCAGCCTTGCCGCTCTACAGGATTGAAACAGAAGTGGGTAACCCGCTTTTCCCCACCTGACTTTTTTTTTTAAACTTGAAAAACCCGCTATTTCACCCACCCAGGTGGGTTTTTTCAAAAGTTGCCATTTCTTTTATATTTACCTGTTTTTTTTCATTAAAATAGAAATACTATTTGTTATATTATTTATAATTACTAACTAATGCTCTATAAACTAAACAGGTTATTCAATCTACAGTATGTAGGACATTAAAAAGTTTAGTCAATACGTTTACATTTGTAATGCAGCATTGAACAGTAGGTTATGAAACTCACTGAAAAACAAAATTAAAATACAGTAGGTGTAAAATGATCCAAAACCAAATAGCAAATTCCAGTATTTAACTATTAAATTGTTACAAAACTATAAGAGAGTATGGCTCATAAACATTTTATAATTACTCCATTGTCTCAATGACCAGATAATCAGAATCTACCTCTAGAGGTGGAGTTGCTAAGCGCAAGTACTTCCTGCACCTGCTACACGTGGCATTTTTCTTTGTAAATAATATGTTCAATTTTATATTGTAACTAGACCTATAATCTATTCATTAATTATAATAAAGATTTTTTTAATTAATATAATTATATATATATATATATATATATATATATATATATATATATATAAAATACACTATAATTATATATATAATTATATACAGTATATATGTGTGTGTGTATATAATACACTATAAAATTATTTTACATTCAATCTTACACACAAAAATATTAATAATTATATCTGACAGCTATCAAATAAAATTTACTGTAGTGTACAGTATTTAAATAATAGTTACAATCAAGTGTGTCAAGTGCTGATGCCTGACATTATTTGTTAACAAACTCTTTTTCTCACTACTGGGAACCACCTGAATACTGTACATTGCATTATTTGATCCTTACTCACTAACCCTGAAATATGAACAGAGCACATGTTCAAACAAGTTACACAGATCACTCCCATGAATTGTCACCCTTTGGTAATTGGGTGGAAATCTGTTTGAACATGTCTGCTGTCAGGGGTTGTTGAGTTTGCTAAATGAGTTGTGTGTTTATCTAAAATACAGTACATGAGTCATGAAATATTTTATAAATTAAATACAGGTGTATTTTATTGTGTCAACTGTATTCCTTTTATAAATGTTTTTATCATCTTATACCTCTAAACCATTTAGCAGGTATAAAAAAATAAATAACATTAATTATTATTGTATTGGAGACTTATAATAACATACTTTTGAAAAAACCTGATTTCCCCCAATTTTGTCCGAGTTTTATTAAAAAAACGAAAAAACCCGGGTGGGTTGGGTTTTTTCAATAAAGTGGGCAATTATACCAACCCTGCCGCTTTAGCTATATACACTTTGAAAAATAATAAAAATGTAGTTAAAGTTTTGTATTATAGAAGGATAAGAATATAACAGATACTTAACTACACAATTTAACTAAAAATGTGAGCTCCAGACTATAGATTTCTATCAAGTTACACCCAATTGAAATAACAAGTAAAAATTTTGCTTCCATAGTGCTCCAAAATTTATACAAATATGTTGCAAAAAACCTTACAAATATTATGAACAATCACAATGTCTATTGTAAATAGTCTATGTAAATGGACTACTTGATTTTAGTTTTCACGGGTTTATCTTTAAAAATGAGGAAATGCAAGTTTTATTTGCAAACGTATAATTTTTTCACAGTTAAAAATGTTTTTAGGATGATTAGTGAATTTAATGTTTCCTTATCTAGTTTGGTAAAATACTTAATTGTGCACACCATTTTGTTCGTCTCGGGTTAATAAAAAAAATTCTATATAGTTTATGCATAGGTTTATTAACTTATTATTGTGCATTCATAGGCGCAAATTTAAATTCATTTTCGACAAAAATCTTCAATATTTACAGACGAAATTGTCACTTGGTGTCCAGGTAAATAGATGCCAAGACCCATTGTCTGAAAAGCTTAAAAATCATGTTTACCACAATAACAGAACATGAATATGGCCTGAAGCTAAATATATACTGGGTATTTACCTGTACACTACTGCTACAACAGACATCCATAAAATAATGTCAGGCAAAAAAGACCAATTTTTGTTTTTCTCTAAATACATAAATGACCAAGGATCTACAGATCTACATAAACAAAGGCTAACAAAGATCCTAAGATCCACTCTAAGGTTAGCCCGAGAGAAAGGACAGAGGAGAGGGTTAAAAGAGAAGAATAAGGGGTTAAATAAGTAGCAAAACCTATTATCGTGGGTTAAAATTCATTCTGAAAAAGAAAGACTCCCCATCATCATCCGCTGGCCACTGTCGACAAGTCGGAAAAATAGTCGAAGAGAATAGGAAAGGGGTGAAAGATGAAAAGAAGTAAAATAAGAACGCTTACAAACCATGCAAATACAGTCTTAACTCACTGTCATACCATGCAAACTACAGACATTCAAGTAAAGAGAGTTACAGACATGCAAGTAAAGAGAGGATAAGAAAAAAAGTAGGTAAAGTATAACAAAAAGTGGGTTAGTTTACGCTACGAGCTACAACTACGTTCGTGTTAGTCTGATTTTTTTTTTAATAATAATTTTATTGCTGGCATCACCCGCTGGCATGTCACAAGCTGGCATTAATCTTCAACAGACTCATCCTCGACCACCACCCAAGAGCTCTTGTTGCCAATTGTTTTTTTATTTTAAACAACGTTAATATTTTTAAAATGCCTATCTAAATGGTTCTTAAACATATTAACGCTGGTAGAGTTCACGACTGACGCGGGAAGATTATTCCATTTATCAATTACCTTAAACATAAAGAAGTTTTTAGCAATATTAGTAATGAAACGTCTGCCACGCAACTTAAATCCGTTATTACGAGTATTGCTGTTATCGAAAGTGAACAGTTTGTAAAAATTTACGTTATCGATTTTATTAATGATTTTGAAAACTTCAGTAAGCTCCCCCCTTAATCTGCTAGTTTCGAGTGAATGCAAATCTAACTCTTTAATCCTATCTTCATAAGGCTTGTTGCGCAATGACAGAATTAGTTTCGTGGTACGACGCTGAACCCTTTTTAACCTATCAATATCCTCACGCAAATACGGGCACCAAAACTGAACGGCATATTCTAAATGAGGCCTGACTAGGGACTTGTAAAGGGGCAATATAATATTCTTCGATTTAAATTCGAAATTACGCACTATGAAGCCTAACATTCTATTAGCTTTTGCGCAAGACTTTAGGCACTGGTTCCTAACTTTTAAATCCTTAGATACGCGTACGCCTAAATCTACTTCCTCGTCAACGCTCGCTAACTCTCTATTCCATCGTGTACGTGTAATTATTGTTACGAGAACCTATATGCAAAACTTTACATTTGTCTACGTTAAATTGCATCTGCCACTTATCCGTCCACTCCATAATCCTATTTACATCGTCTTGGAGCCTATTTCTATCGTCCTCGTTAACAACCTTACCGCCTATTTTAGTATCGTCCGCGAATTTTGACACGTTACTAGTCAATCCTACATCTATGTCGTTAATGTAAATTACGAATAGCAATGGGCCTAACACTGAACCCTGTGGGACACCGCTACTACTACATCCAACCACCCCGATTCACTACCATTAACAACGACCCTCTGTCTCCTAGCACGAAGCCATTCCTCTAACCAGTTAGCTACCTGACCGCGTATACCGTGCGCTTTAACCTTCGCAATTAATCTTCTATGCGGAACTGTATCGAACGCTTTTTAAAATCTAAATAAATAACGTCAGCCGCTCTATGCCTATCGTATTCGCGCACTATTTCGTTATAAAATTCTAACAAATTAGTTAAACAAGATCTATGGCGTCGAAACCCATGCTGACTACTATTAATCAAATCTCGACTTTCTAAGTGATCGATGATACGATCCCTAACTACGGATTCCAAAAGTTTACCGACAATTGACGTTAAGCTAATGGGCCTATAATTGCTAGCTACTGTGCGGTCGCCTTTTTTAAAAATGGCGTGACGTTAGCTAATTTGAAGTCTTCAGGAATAATCCCCGTTTCGAGTGACTGATTAAAAATCTTCGTTAAGGGGCCTACAATAACGTCTTTCAAATCTTTCAATGTCTGATAAAACGTCAGGGCCTGGAGCCTTGCTAACTTTTAGCCTATCGATATAATGCGCAATCTCACCCTCGTAAACAGTTATTTCATCCAAAATAGTCTCGCTGCTAAATGGAACGATATCGTCCACATCGGGGACATTATTTACGTCTTCTACGGTAAAAACTGTCGCAAAAAAGTTATTAAAATACCCGCCATCGCCTGAGCGTCAGAAGCCAAAGCGCCATTAGCGTCCACGAGAGGGCCTATTATCTTTTATCGGCTTACGATTATTGACGTATTCAAAAACTTTTTGGATTATGTTTACTATCCGCAGCTATAAGTATCTCTAAATTACGCTTAGCATTCCTAACTGATCTTTTAACCTGACGTCAAGCTCGATATATCTATTAAAGTTAGCTGCCGTGCCATTGCGCTTATTAAGTCTATACGCTCTGTTACGCTCGTTTATGAACTCGCCTATTTCCCTAGTCCACCACTTGGGCCTACCATGATTTCTAGCGCGCTTGGGCCTACGAGGAATAAACTCCCTTTCAATATTCATAAACTTTCTTTAAACGCCTCCCAATGCAAATTTGTCATTACCCATAAATAAGTTATCCCAGTCCACTACTCTCATCCTATCCGCAAAACTATCAAAATTGGCCCTACGAAAATCAGGGACTTCTATTACGTTACTATCCTTAGTGTTTTCTATCAATAACTTAAACCTAAGAATTTGATGATCACTACATCCTAAACTCTCTACTTCTAAACCTTCGACTATATTTTCGCCGTTCGTCATCACCACATCTAAAATATTGTCACCGCGCGTTGGTTCGGTAACCATCTGTCGTAAAAAATTATCTTCCATGAACTCAATCAATCTCAAACCCTCATCATTACCAGTAAAAGTCTCGTAATTAACATTAGGGCAGTTAAAGTCTCCGACAATATACTATTCCGATTATCAATAAAGTTACCAAGAAGTGTGTAAAATCTAGTATCGGTATCGAGGGGTTGAACGGGAGGTCTATAAACAACAAAATTAAAACTAACTACGCGCCTAACTTCAACGCATATCGCATTAATTGCTGCCGGAAAATCTATCTTAACCTCGATAGCCCTAAGGGAATTACGAATGTACAGCAAAACGCCGCCACCAATCCTATGTAACCTATCATTAGTAAAGAGTTTAAAACCGGTATATCAAGTTCCCCCAACAAGTCCCGAGTCACGGTATTTAACCACGTTTCAGTGATAGCAACTATATCGTAGTTGCCGGAATAAATTATCGCCTTAAATTCGTTTAATTTATTTCTAATACTACGCGCGTTACAATAAAAGACGTTTAAGTTATTTTTTACCACGGGCGGCGTTTTAAACTATTTTTCACGTCGGGCCCGCGTTCCCGGACCCACAACGTTTAAAGAAGGCTTCGACCTATACAGCTTTCGACGTTTTCGTCAATTAACCTACCTAGCCTAGCATTACCTATTTCATTAAAATGCACCCCATCTTTTATAAAAAGGCTAGGATCACTGAATTCGACCACAGCTTTACGAAGGGTACATTTTCCTCAGCACAAATCTCTTCTAATTTAGTATTCAAAAATATTGTTTTTGACGTAATCCTAAGACCCAAACCGTGCCTAGGGGTAATACCTAGAACTAAAGACCTATCTGACCTCGCCTTCAGGGACCTAATTAACCCCCTATATCTCTCCAAAAGGTCAGGCACTCTCGTATCGGGCCTATACGAGTCGTTGCCCCTACCATCGTCACCAACATCGAGTGACGGGAGGCAACGTCAATCCTATCCACTTCGTCTCTAATTGTCAACCCTGGCCCCTGGGAGACAGACCCTCCTCCTCTTGGTTGGATGCCGTTCAACGAACTCTGTCCATATGGCGCACTAAAGAGTCCCCAATTAAAATAGTTTCCCCCTCATTCACGTCCCTTTCCAAATGGGCGAAAGGGTTCGAAACCTCGGTAGGAGGGGATTCCTATCACCTAACGTACGTGGCCTAGCTCCACCCTTAACTTCTCTAAATCCCTCCCCATCTACTAATCTCGGACCAATCTTTACCCCTTCCTCAACTGGGTTGGGTACGATTCGATGTGGCCGACTCGATGCGACCCAACTCGATGTGGCCGACTCGATGTCAGGACAACTCGATGTGATATCCCTAAGGGATATTTTCGTTAGTTTTAACGAAAACATCACAACTTAACCTAACCAATCGTCAAGGGCGTACAGTTGACCTAACCGGGCATTCAGTTAACCTACATTAAATATATAAAGAAAATGAAATCGACTTGGCCTGGCATCGACTTGGCTTGACATCGAGTTGTCCTGACATCGAGTCGGCCACATCGAGTTGGGTCGCATCGAGTCGGCCAAGTCGAATTGTCCCTGCCCCCCTCAACTCTATCCAACCTTCCCGATAAGCTACCTAAACTAGAAACTAGGTTACGCACTTCACCCTTCAAATTACTAACGTCTTCAACGTTAGTATTGGTTCGGCTTGCGTTAACTGTAGCCATACCCCTGCCCTCATCAAGCGTTGCAAGTCTTTCCGTTACCTCACGTACACTACGTTTTATGTCAACTATTTCCTCCCTTAAATCGCAAAAGAAACAAACCGATCTCGCGGTAATCGCTATAGGACCGCCGTTATAATCCTTAAAATCCATATACCACCGATTTACCCCACACCTAACACACGACGCTTTCTGCGACGGCATCGCGGAAGTTAAATTAGTTTATAACCGTCACAAGTTTAAGTTAAATTAAACCGGGACGCTATGAAAACTTCTAAATCGCTAAAAACCACTAATATTCAATTATTTAACTATAACAATGTGAATATAAACGCAAGTATATAAAATTCAAAACTTTCCAAAAGTAAAGTTATTGGCAATATCCAAAAGTAGAAGCAATATCAGAGAGCTCAAGAAATGCGTCCGTTCAGTACAGAGTCTTGCTGACGAATCATAAGATCGAATTTTAGAAGGTTTTAAAAGGCCATAACATGAAACAATACTTTTTTACTACTCCACTGACTCCACTGACTTTTCTTTCAGTTCAAGTAAAGCCCGTAAAGTCATAAGTATTCCTTCAACTCGTATACATCACCTAACGAATTCCTAATTTATACAGTGACAAGAAATAGGCAGAACAAACAGCGGTAAATAAAACATTTATTATATGATTAAACAGGGCATAAGTAATACTTAAAAATAAATGAAAGTAATAATTAAAACAAAAATATAATAAAAACGAAAGGAAATTATGTGCTGTAAAAATAGTGTTCTAAGTTAAGATATTCATACTGTAGACATCTGCATTCAGATGATGTACCGACCCGTGGTTCGAATTCCCCGTAAAGTTTGAGGTCCCTTCTGTCACATGACCTTTACCGATACGGAGGAGGTTAAATAACCCAAAGCATTATTATTATTATTATTAAGACGTTCAAGGCTACATATGTTTTTCTTACAATTTATTTGTGAACATTCTTAGAGGTTTAATATGTTTGATATAATAATGCAATATGACCTATGCAAGATTTAATAGACAGGGTGTTTCAGGTCGACCCTAGAAATACCAAAATACCAAAATATCAAATATCAAATGCAAACTACAAATTCCGCAATATCACAATTTCCATATTTCTAGGGTCGACCTGAAACACACTGTACATGAAAAAAGTACACCTCAGAACCTTATTTATGAAACGGGAAATACTCCTTAGGAAGAAAACCATAAAAATGTATCGAGAAAAAAGCTTATATTACACAAGATTATACGTACCAATTTCCTTAGTAATATACAATATGCGAAGTAAATCGCATTTAAATTTTGATCTGTCGTAATCTTCGCACGTTCTGTACCATCAAGCAGTGACGTTACTCCAGATTTTTTTCTGTAATGCTTTCCTTTAACTTTTACAAACATCACATTTTCTTTATCCCAGATTAATTTTTTGTTTTATATTTAGAAGACACAGCAACAAATCCTATTTCATCCATAAGAACAACTGCCCGATGTCTTCGTCTCATCCATATTTTACTTTTTCAAGTGTGGTCGTTGCCAGGCGAACAACATGGGTAGCATGCGCCACCAATATGATCTACGTGTAGGTAGGGCTGTATCGCGGCATCTCTAACCGCACTTCACAGCCGTTGAATAAACTGGCAAAGTCAGCTTTAAGGAGATATTGCCATTCATTAAGCCACCCAACTGACCTCTCCCGATCTTTAAAATTATTGGACTTATACCCATTGGATCGACAAGACCATACCATCGACACTCTCAAAAACTAACTTAAACTAGCATAACCTATCCTATGCTAAACTAACCAAAATTAATCTAACCCACAATATACTTGTCGACAAGTCGATGAGATGTCACAATCCGAAAATTATTTACACTACTCACATCAACAAAATGACGGACATTCTTATTTCGAATCTTCACATAACGTTTTAATTATAAATTATCCAACGTTTAAGGAATACTCACTTTTCGGCAATCAAAAGCGAAGTGGTTACAATTTTTATAATTTTAAAATATTTTTTATATTTTCAACAGTTTTTAACGTTGTTATTGTTTCATGATTTTTTTACATATACCAATTTAAAAAACAAAGTTTTTATACTTTTAATGGTTTTAAATGTCTCTATTTTGTAAAGAAAGTCCTTTTCCCCTTATGCTTTTAATTTTTTTAAATTTTGTACAGTTTTTAAGTTTTAACATTGTTTCAACATTTATACCTTTTATATCTTTTTTGTCTCTTGTTTTCAATACTCGAATCGATGACATTTCTCCTCATCATTTTCTAAACTTTACCTATTAAGTTTATAAATTTTTAACTTTTAAATTTACATCAGGTTTTGTGTGTGTGTGTGTGTGTGTGTGTGTGTGTGTGTGTGTGTGTGTGTGTGATATTTTTTAAATACGGCTGTATTGTTTCCCTAAAATTCATTTTATCTTTTCATTTAGCTGATTTTAAATTTCTTTTATCTTTGAACTTTTACTGTAAATGAAAACTTTTCAATTTATATTGTCATTTTTGTATAAAAATCATTTTAATTTTTTCTTTTAATGCACTGACGATGGGATTATTTTTCAAAACGTCAAAAAATGAAAATAAAAACAATAATAAATCGCTGAGTTATCCTTTTTAATCCTGATTTCTCGAGAACCAACTTTTGAATTATATATATATATATATATATATATATATATATATATATATATATTGTCTTGAGCCACCCTTGCGCTCTTGAACACTACATTTTCTGGTTCTATATTCAGAATGGAATAAAATTTGTACTGCATATAATGTTGAATTCAAAATTACGAGTATAAGCAATAACACGTTATGTGTTTTGGGGCATGCTATTTTAGTTTTAATAACAATAAAGAAATGTTGCTAACACGTAAAAATTTTGTTTTACGAGTTAGGTTTTATTGGCTTCATACTTTCCTTTCCATAATAATTACAATATTAAAAACTTAGTAGTATATCCGAAAAAATGTCAAGTGCAATATGATCAATATTGATTGTTGCAACGGCAGAGCCATGCAACACTGCAAGGAACTGGCACAGTGCCAAAGGGGCAGTGGGTATGCACGAAAGGGGGAGAATGGAGGTAAGCAGGAAGGGGTGGAGGTTAACCTAACGTAGCAGCTTAGGCGCAGAAGGTGGTGTGTATATACAGGGTGTCCGAGAATTATGTGTACAATTTTGGCTGTTATTAAAAGTCAACCATGAAGTGTAGAAATTCCAGTGTTGTCCCATTTTACAGAGAATCTCATTAAGTCTTTTCTGATACCACGTTTTGGCAAGTTTTTTAGAAATTCCAGTGTGTCCGAACATTATCTGTACAATTTCATCTTTTAATAAAATTCTTGATAACACACGTAAAATTCTTAAACAAGATTATTTAGAATCTGTATTTTCAAAAGTTTCTTTTATTAAAGTAACGTTGTTACAAACATTCGATATGTGCACCATTAGTGATTCGCAAAACATCCAATCGATACTCCAAATGTTGCCATGTACGCTGCAGCATATCCACATCAATTCGCTCAATAGCAGCTGTGATTCTTGCTTTTAAATCATCAATGTCTGTCACCCGCGTACATTTCTAAAAAACTTGTCAAAACGTGTATATAGAAAAACTTAATGAGATTCTCTGTAAAATGGGACAACACTGGAATTTCTACACTTCATGGTTGACTTTTAATAACAGCCAAAAATTGTACAGATAATTCTCGGACACCCTGTACAGTATATATACAGTATATTTAAATTGTATGTTTACAGTATCTTTATTGAGGGCATAATTGGGAAGAACCGTCCGCTGGAGTATCTTGACGCATAATGCCAGCCTCCCTGACCTCTCTAGGTGGCTTTGGAAGCCACTGGCAGCCAGTCGTGCTGGCTGGGGGTCTAAGCCATATCATATACAGTAAACCCTCGTCCAACGCGGGGATTGGGTTCCTCGAGAACGGCGCGTTAGGTAAATCCGCGTTGGACAATATTAATACCTTAGGGGATAAATGGGGATACGTGAACGCGGCCGCGTAAAGTCTCCCATTAATACTTAGATACGTAGATTTTTTATTCACACATAAATGCATTTCCCTACCTATATTGTATCTGAAATAAGAACATAATGAAATCATAAACATAATGATGTTTACATACGATCAATAAAACTATATTAAATGAAAATAACACGTATCTTTCCTTCACTCTTTCTGATGGTGCGTATGGTAGACTCATTCACGTGATACTCGCGGCTAAGTGATATTATGCTCATACCACCACGCAACTTATCTAGAATCTTTATTTTTTAGGCTAATTTCATAACCTTACGACTTTTCTTCTCTTCACTATCACTTGCAGATGCTTTACGTTTTGGTGCGATTGTGCTGTCTAAGGGTAGTTGCAAAACAACGGCAAAATACGACAAAAACAACCCAACACAACTTCACTGAAATTAATACGTTAGCGGAACTGAGAGAAAGGGTGATGCGAGGGTGATGCGAGAGGGAGGGAGATGCGGGAGTGTTGGAGAGTGTAGGAGAAAACACTAGAGCGTGCATTGGCACGCGTGCAGTACTATTGTATGAGAGCGTGTTTGGCGGACCGTGTATAATCAAATTTTCCGCTTTTGGCAAATAGTTGTTCGCATGCATTTATTTTTCCGGGTATAAGCAAATTCGCGCTGGACAAACACGCGTTGGACGTGGGTTTACATATATATTATATATATATATATATATATATATATAACATATATACTCATATCCTTTGCATGTGTTTACATAATTTATTTTGGCTTAAACGGTTTAGCCGAGCACTCAAATACACACACACACAAACACACACATATACCTATATATATATATATATATATATATATGTAGATGACCGACAAAGACTAGATTAACAAGTAGACAAACAAATTCTTTCCTCTACGCCATCTTCAAACATTCTTAGAAGAAACACGTGGTCAAGGAATCAGAAACAATGAAGATGTCTGTTTCTTCCCAAAAGGCCCGCGAAACCAAACCCTTAACAACTAAAGGACGCGTAGAAGGCGTCTCAAGATATGGCGCGAAAGTTCCCGCGTCGCAGAGGTTATACAAGCGAGATTCTACTGATACACTTCCTCACTCGTTCATTCTCACTGTTCACTCGCTCACTCGCACACTCGCTCACTTGTCGCTTGTCATTTTCTCGTCTTGGTCTCCACCTTCGTCAACAACGACATTCATCACGTCACCCGCTCTCCGGCCTTCGCCGGAGAGCGGCCTGCTGTTCCTTCAAAGCTTCCGATCTATCATCAAGTAAGATCTTCTACAGAACGCCTGCAGAAGCATTCCTTCGAAGCCCAGCGCCGTTTCGACTTCAGCCTGTTTCAGTCCCTCAAGCATCATCTCAACTCTACACGAAGCGAATCAACACTTGAGGCGACCGGTGCCCGTTCAACAAACTTCAATGGGACGGTTAACACCACCTCTGGCCTACGTTCTACAAGGTCAACCTTCAAGCCTATCCTGCATCTCAAGAGGCTGCATCAGGCGACCGGCGCCCGTTCAACAAACTTCAATGGGACAGTCAACATTACCTCGGGCCTACGTTCCACAAGGTCAACCTTCAAGCATCTCCTTCATCTCAAGAGGCCTAATCGACACGACCAGCGCTCGTTCAACAAGCTTCAATAGGACGGTCAACGACACCTCGAGCCTACAGTAATAGGTCCACCTTCAACACTTCTTCACCAGAGGTATTCGATGTCCTGTTAAGATAAGTGCATCTTTTCTAAGTAACTCTCGTGAAGCCTACATCAGCCTACCGCCAAACGGTAGGCTATACTCCCAAAGTGTTTAATTAAGTGTTCTAACTGACTCTCGTTAAGAACGCAGTAGGCCTATTTTCTATTCCAAGTGTCATTCCAATACCGTAATTGGGTATCACCCTGTTATTGTGTTCTTTCATGTAATTAATTTTATTTTGCATCCGTTTGTTTATGTGATCCTTTTAAGCATTTCATTATTGACGGCATAATCCACTTACAGTGTACTAAACGTACGTGCGTTCTTTCTATCATTAATAGGCTGCAGCATCTATTCTATGTTCCATTTATGCATAACTCTAGCCTATCTAAATGAAGGCCTGATCCATTTACAGTGTACCAACTTACGTGCATTTCTTCCAATCATTATTAAGCTGTATCGTTTATTCTATGTTCCGTTTTTGTATACCAATAGCCTACCATAACCGAGTGTATTACTTACCAATTAAGCTTAATGACTATTTCCTCATTTGCTAATCCTGAGTCATATTTAGCATACTATAAATGCCGTTATATAATTGTTAATCCAGTAAATACCTTCATTGCCATGTTAATCACTGTGAACAAATAAATGATTTATTTTCTTAATTAAATACAAAATCATAAGGTAATTTTTCTAACCTTAACAATATTTGCTTGGGTGTAATCCAAGCTGGTGACCTCAAGCAATTCATATCACTCAGAAATATTATAGTAGGCCTACTCCATTAGCCACCTTCAACCGGTGATACTGTAGGACATCATAAATTGTTGACCCAGACTGTCATTAACAATCAATCATTATATCAATTAATCATTATCACCTCAAACAGCTAAAACTAGGCCCACTATAATATATATATATATATATATAATATATATATATATAAAGTGGTTATAGAAAGTGGTTGGTAGATAAATGGGTACCCTAGGTGGCCTAGTGGTTAAGACGCTGGGCTGCTGATGGGGCGTGGTTCGGATTCCACGTTAAACTGTAGGTCTAAGGCGGAGTGAAAAGCTTGACCTTCGTCAGAATGAACAATTCGGGCGGAAGCTAACCAAAGGTTATGTATATATTATATATATATAATATATATATGTATAGAAACGACGTAAGTATAGAGGAGTGTTCTGCACACGAGGAAGAGAAATAACGAACAAATGAAAATGAGGTGACCGCCCGGGAATCGAACCCAGGATCTTCCGATTGCCGGTCAGATATGCTACCACTACACCACGGGCCTCGATCAGTCAGAAGTCGTAATTCTCCTACATGGGGCAGAAACCAATGCCTTGAGAGGCACCCTCGCAAATCGTGAATATGTACATTTAACTGCAATGACCACGCAGTATATTAATGTATAGAAACGACGTATTCACGATTTGCGAGGGTGCCCTCTCAAGGCATTGGTTTCTGCCCCATGTAGGAGAATTACGACTTCTGACTGATCGAGGCCCGTGGTGTAGTGGTAGCATATCTGACCGGCAATCGGAAGATCCTGGGTTCGATTCCCGGGCGGTCACCTCATTTTTCATTTGTTCGTTATTTCTCTTTCGTGTGCAGAACACTCCTCTATACTTACGTCGTTTCTATACATTAATATACTGCGTGGTCATTGCAGTTAAATGTACATATTCACGATTTGCGAGGGTGCCCTCTCAAGGCATTGGTTTCTGCCCCATGTAGGAGAATTACGACTTCTGACTGATCGAGGTCCGTGGTGTAGTGGTAGCATATCTGACAGGCAATCGGAAGATCCTGGGTTCGATTCCCGGGCGGTCACCTCATTTTTCATTTGTTCGTTTTTCTCTTCCTCGCGTGCAGAACACTCCTCTATACTTACGTCGTTTTTATACATTAATATACTGCGTGGTCATTGCAGTTAAATGTATATATAAATATATAAAATCACTAATATTATTAACCTTGATTGAGTCTCGTGCTCTTTCTCGGGCACAGACACTTACAAACAAAGTTTTTATTATGTATACTGTATATTCTTTTCGAGCCATTTGAAGGCAAATTTTACCAAGAGTTGTTTTACATATACACAGTGCAAAGGAAAAATAAAACACGTCGACACACGCTGTTTATTTAATATATATATATATATATATATATATATATAATGCTGCGCAAAAAGATTAAGACACCTCATTTACTTTTGTACTTTTCGGATTTAATGTCAATTTAGGAACATTTTTTTAGATTAATCATTTTGAATTATATATCATTGGAAAGGAAATTTTGTGGCTTTTTTTTAATTCATATATATATATATATATATATATTTTTTTTAGTTATAATAACCTGTATATATGAGCTAAAATGTAGTTGATCGAAAGCACAATGAAATTTGAATTTCCCTCCTTTCGTGAGTAACTAATTAACCAATCAGAATTAAGCTTTAAACAAGCAATAAGTTTTGATTGAATTTTATAAATTTATTAGTACATTTCATTGCCTTTTCAAATATATCTTAGAATTACAATTAATATGAAAGGTAAAAAAGAGAGACATTCTAATATTTTATTGGCCATCTTTGTTCTTAATTACCATTTGACAGCGTTTTGGCATACTTTTTGCACGTTTTTTCAAGCTCATGAGGTTGAAGAACATGATGCCAGGCATTAATAATGACAGCAAAAAACTCTACTTTTGTTCTAGTTTTCCGTTTTGAAAGAATAGTTGAAATTCGTTGCCACAGATTTCCAATAGGATTAAGATCTGGGCTCTGCGCTCGCCAATCCAAGTAATTCACATTGTTATTTTCGAACCATTGTTTAACTTTTCGAGCTCTATGACAAGGTGCATTATCATCTTGAAACAGTCAGTCTTCACTACCAAAGAGTTCTTGAGCACATGGTAACATTTTTCTTTGCAGTACTGACAAATACTGATCAGCACGCATAGTCTTCTCCACAACATGAATTCTCCCAACTGCAGAATCTGACATACACCGCGATATTATAACTGAACTCGGACGTTTGGTGCTGCGAACAATGCAATAAGGTTTAAATTCTTCTCCTGGTAGTCTTCGAACATAAAGATTGCCAAAATGGTTATTGACGTTAAATGTAGACTCATCACTAAAATGGACACGTGACCACTGCTCCTCAGTCCAAGTTTTATGACCCCTCGCCAAAGCTAGCCTTGCTTTTCTTTGTCTTGATGTGAGAAGAGGTTTTTCCTTCGCTTTGCAGCCACGCAAACCCCTTTCCGAAAGTTTTCTTCGACAGTGCTTGTAGAGTTTACAGCAGTATCGTAGTCTTTCCATTCGGATAAGAGTTCTGGACTTGTCTTCTTCCTGTCTAGCAAAGCCATTCTGCAAAGAATACAGTCAGCTTTTACGAAAAATTTGCGCGGGCGGCCTGTACTAGTTGAATGACGAACTTTTCCACTATTTATAAGCGTTTCAATAATTATGCTACGTTACTTTTGCTAATGGAAAGCGTTTCAGAGATTTTGCGAACAGAATAACTTTCACTTGCAAGTGCAAGTGATGCGATTCTTCTTTCTTCGTCAATTGACATCTTGAAGCTGTAAACCAGTGATGCACAAACCCTGGCCCGCGGGCCAAATGTGTCCCCCACGGGTCTTTTCAGTGGCCCCACGGGTCTTTTCAATTCAATGAAAAAGTTAGAATATAAAAGTGACCCAATAACGTTTTCTGTGAAGGGAGATGGAAAGTAAGTAGGCTAATACATTTAGTTATTTTCTTCGCTTGGCCCTCACATCAAAAAAGTTTGTGCACCACTGCTGTAAACCAATTAACTGTGGAGAAAATTCTCACACTTTATATGTATTACATTCAGAGCTAACCTCGCCCCTATAACATGACTGGTCATTTAAAACCAGGAGTGTGGAGTCGGAGTCGGAGCCGGAGCCGGTGGAGTGGTGGTTTTTGGGTGGAGCCGGAGTCGGAGCCATTAAAAAACGCCGGCTCCATGGCTCAAGTTACCTTGCCCATTCATAATAAACCTAATGCAACTTTATCTTACCTAACCCAACTTTAGTACTTTACCTAACTTAATATATAGTTTTTATTAAAAATGCATATTTATTTTTTGCAGAAACGTCAATATTTGTAATATAATTATTAATTATAGCTCCAAAATCATATATCATTAACTAAAGTAAGACTAAACAATAAGCATTTATCATTTATACATAAATTTCGATTAATATAATTTCTTTTTGGATTTATGTATTAAAAAGGTCAAATTTAAAGAGTATTTTTAGCCTTTATTGCAAATATCATTCAACAGTGTATTCATCTGTCTGTTGTTGAGTATGATCAATGACCACTCTAACTACATTTGGATTTTGATAACTTGACAGATCTGGAGCCGGAGCCGGAGCCAAACATTTAAAAAAGATGGCTCCGGAGCCGGAGCCAAAAGTTTTTTTTCTGGCTCCACACCCCTGTTTAAAACTTAATTCTGATTGGTTAACTAGGTATTTACGAAAGGAGGCAAATTCAAATTTTATTTGTGTTTTCGATCAATTAAATTTTAGCTCATATATACAATTTATTAGAAATAAAAGTGAAATATATATATCGGGTGGGCAAAAAAAAAGGGAGACCTCGAACTTTGGCTGTAAAATCCAAAGTTTTCGTCAGATTTCAATATTTTTTTTACACCCCACAACTAAGTAAATTTACTATACGGTGAGCCGATTTCAAAGAGAACTAGTGAAAATTACAGATTTATTGAACATTTCTTTATGCCACTGGAAATTCAATATGAAGTCCTTCTAGACCGTTTAAAACTATTTTTCTCCCCACTTTACAATTGGGGTAAAACTCTCTCGTTCTTTAAACCTTGCTAGAATACAGTCAAAGGCGCGCTCGAAAATGTCCTCGTTTGCGGCATTATCATTAAATTCAAGTTTACACAGTTCTTTCTAAGCTAGTGCTCAATCTTTCCTCGCTGACCTTTTCATCTATAAACTTCATAACTCATATCGCTGATTGAGGAAGTCTTTTAAGTCGTCACGGCAGCTATATCTTATATATGAAAATATTCATAATTCTTCTGGGTGAACGGTAAAGGCGAGCTTAGGCTTGTAGCGTTCTATACCTTTGTTCCAGAGCTTATGATATTTCTCAGGATCAGTAGCTTCTAAATATGTTTTCAGCTCCAGATCATTCTCGTCTTGTTCGTCCCGGCACTCGGTGAAGTCGACGAGCAGCAGAGTGTACGCGTGTTCGAGAACAGTGTCAAAATAACGCATATCGGCGATACGTCCATCTAAGAATGGCTTTAGTTTACGGAAAGCACCAACTTCAAATAATCTATCGAGAAGAAGCGGTTTCGTGTCGGTATAAAGATATTGTTAACACTATTTCTCCACATCAATCGTATATCGACACAGGTTGCCTAGTATCACGATTCACATGCAGCGTGCATGAGTATGAGGGGGTGTCGTTAATCTGCTCTCTTCATGTGCCCACTCCTGCAGGTATTTTATAGTTCTCTCCCGACCACTTCTCAACCACCATGAATGTTTTATCCATCCCTTTAATACTCAAATAAGTAACATTACGTTTACCTGAGTCTGCTTGTTTACATTTTGTTTCAAGCGCGTAATTAATAGCACCACTGTTAAGTAAATACACTGATTAGAAGACAGATATTGTATACTGTATTGAGGATACTGCTTAACGGTAGCTCCATTTTTTAGTTTTCTATCGATTTTGTGAGGAGAGCACGTCCAGTTGGGTCAATCTCTAAGACAGTTGTGAGACGGGCGGCGCGCGGATTGATTCAGTTAGTGAGTCGTGCGTGGTAGAATATGTATTGCGCCTCTTGCTATGCGGTGATGAATTCGTGTACGGTAATGTTCCAACATGAAAACTTCGACACGCTTAGGCCACATAAATGAATATTTAAACCTGGATCCCGTTATACCGGATAAATGCTTCGAGAAATTTTCCATCTGCGATGCAGGAAGCAATATAAGTTTCAAAGTTTTATCATACCCGTTGCCGGGAATGCATACCATTGACTTTTAACTTGTTCAGGAATAATGGGATTCACCATATTTCTTTCACGAGCATAAGTTATGTACATATAAAACATTAAATGAAGGTAAAAGCTTATTGACACTGAGGGGATCTATTCGAGAAAAATGCGTGTGTATACTGTTCCATCACCAAAATCTATTAAAAATTCACATCAACCTTTAGCTATAATTTCACTAGGGACCTCATCGTGGTATACATGGATGTAGTGTGGTAGAAATACAGTATTTTAAACTGTCTATAACCACAAGATTTGCGTTTAGTGACACGTGTGTACTCGGTGAAGTGTAACATGACGGAATAGGTCTTGTCGTGCCATTCGTCAATGTGCTTCATAATCCACAGTCTCTGCTTCTTTTCAGCGAAAGTTGACCCCTTCATTCTACGTAGGACGTATTCCTTTACGCATTTTACTCACAACATATTCCATCACTATTTTGCATTGCGGGAGCTTGTAATGCTCTCATCAGAAAATCCATAAAGTATTTGAGCATCCTGCTCGCACAGTTTGACTCGATTTAAACTGGACTTAAATGTCTCAAAAGACGGCTGACTAGTTCTTTTAGTGTTCACCACATCTGAAGACTTTGCTGAGTACCACTTCATGAATGTAGAACAAGCAATATCAGCGGCAGCCATCGATATTTATTCGGCAACGTGAGAAATTTTCAACTGGCAAAAGATACATCTGAACACCAACGTCTGCTACGGTCAACTGAACATGGCGGGAAGGAAGTGCGTCCTTTCAAAGAGGCCAGTAGGCGGAGTCACGTGACGCTCTTTTTAATGACGCGCACCATACAAGGGGATGACCTTAGATTTCTTGTACACACACACACACACACACACACACACATACACACACACACAAAAAAAGGTGAAAATGAAACGTTTAATTGAAATATAAATTTATTAAAACCACACGTAATAAATAAATAAGTAAATAAACTGTAAAATGTTGTCAACAAGTAAATAAACTCTAAAGCAAACTATTATATATATATAGGTAACAAGACGTGCTCAATACAGTCCGATGCAAAGAATTAAAAAAATCAACCAACCCGATTATCCAAGGTATCCATGAGTCCTGCCGTTTATCCTCTAAGCCAGTGGTTCCCAAACTTTATTGACTGTCGGAACCCTTACAGACTTGGTTTTATTTCGCGGAACCAACCCCAACTCCATATATATATATATATATATATATAGATATATATATATATATCCCCGCAAGGGGGTTCTAAGCTCGTGCTCTTGAGTGCTCTTTGTGCTCGTTTGTACGTGCTTGTTCCTGGAGGTTTCACGTGCGCCCTCCCGGCCCTAGCACCCAAGGATGATGGGGCTCGACCCTGCAGTCCTTGTCATCCTTGGTCTTTTTCCACTTCGACTGTCCCCTCCACCCTTTCTTTTTCCTCTGTCTTTCCTCTCACTTTTTCTTTGTTTTTCCGCTGAGATATGCCCTTTAAATAGAGGCGAATCAGTTCTTCCTGAACTAAAAAAAAAAAAAAAAAAATATATATATATATATATATATTAGACTTAGAGCTGTAAAATAATTATTGAGCAACAAAACTTACATACCTTACTGGCTTACCTTAATGTGATTTATGGGTTTCTTTAGTGCAGCAGAGTTGTTGGAAATTTGGTTTGATGTTGGTCAGTTGTAGGCGCATATCCGCTGCTGCATCCAACTTATTAAGGTACTTACTTTTGGTCGCTATATATCGAGAAAATCCAGCCTCACACATATAAGTTGATACAAAGGGGAGGAGATTCTTGAATGCTCGCTTTGTAAGATCGGGATATTGATTTAAAAGCTTTATCCAGAAGGACAACAAAGAATCCTTATCAAAAGTTGTTTTGAGTGTCAGATCAGTTGAAATATCAATTAGCTGCTCTTTTTCATTTATGGGAAGATTTTATTGTTTCAAAATATTCGAATCAATAAATGGGTTGCGCAACCAAGTGAGTGGAACTTGCGACATAATCCACGATGGTGCCATTTCAAGTCAGAATAAGAATATAAAATATTATTTAACTTAAAGCCATAAGGTAAAATTATGTACAAATATTAGGACCTTAATTAGACCTTAATATTAAGACCTGATTAGACTGATTAGAAAACGTGTTACGGAACCCTTGTTAAGCCTCCGTAGAACCCCAGGGCTCCGCGGAACACAGTTTGGGAACCACTGCTCTAAGCCATGGAATTCTTGGTACGAAAACGTCCGTCTGTAGCTCCACTTAACTCCGACATTACTGTATTATTTCTAATCAACTGATATATTTCTATCCTTAGTATGTGAACTGTCATTGTATTAATAATATTTATCATATGGACTATAGTCTGTCAATAAACCTTTTAATTTTCATTTTCCTTTCATACATATATATATATATATATATATATATATATATATATCAATTATTCATACCCAACGGTATCCAAAAGGTACAGTATCATAGGTACCCGGCACCTGGTACCGTTTCCTGTAGGTGTTACGACTCACCTTTGTCTACCGAAGTTCCTTCACACCACCCAACTTCTGTGCAAGAAAGTTATGAGTTCCTAGAACCAGGTGGGATGGTTGGTCACCCTCAATTCCATCATCTTCTAAACTCACTAGATCTTTAAGTGAATTAAAGTTAACGATCTGGTGGTTTGCATGGTTCATAGTGATGCCTTTAGCCTTCACGATGTATTTGAACTCATCCCCCAACCCTCACACGTATCCCGTAAGTTTTTGGTCCATGGAGACAAAAGAATCGGTGTAGACGCCGTCTCCATACTCATCCTTGATCTTGTCAGTCAACTCTCCGAGGAATTCCCCAATAGGAGCATATATTCGCCTTCTTTCTCCGTGAATATCACGCTATCTGTATCTGCGTACAGAACCCTCCGACCAAGAGAGTGCATCAGACTCCAAAGCTTGATACGTGCGTAAACTGTTGTGAAGCTTTCTACAGGTATGTTTGTGACATGTGACGTATCCGTAGACATCTGTTTTGTTGTACCTTATTATGCAAGTGTTACCCACATTCGTAATTTCCATGACTTCTTTATCGACGGCGTTGGCGTAGACGCACAGTTCGTTATAATTTTGAGTTAGATAGATGTTTCCCTTGTTTGTATTCTGTACAATTTCCCCAAAAGGCTATTTAAGCACAAATTTGTGCTAAAGTGCTTGCCAGGGTTTCGCACAATCTGGCTCTGTTCAAACTGTATACCTTCACGATCATGGTAACGCTGGATATACGCTGTTTTTTCAAGAAGGTGTTAATATAGGGAGTGAAGAGGTTGGGAAGCTTCTGGAACCTCCACACTTCATAAATCTTCAGTATTCTGTAGCCTTGACGAATGGCTAGGGCTAGCTCAGGACTTGTATAAACGGCTCTGATCTTCCTCTGATTGAATATATGGTTACAATCCCCATTGTTCTCCTCTGCACACTTCAAACACAGAGGGAACATAAGCTTATGTTCTATGGCAGCAGGTAAGATTGGCATCCATAATTCGGTGGGAGGAAGTACATCAACAAAAGAAAGTTCAAAGTAGTTGTCGCTCAAATTAGCTGAGAAGTCCTCGATGGTAGGTAATGTGGGACCTACCAGTGTTTCAGGTGCTCCATGAGGTATGGGTTGTTCTTCAAAACGTAGTGGTATAAAGAACAGAAATCATAGTAATGGAGTTTCACGCCCTCCGTAGGTGGAAAGTATAGCTTGAAGGGGTTTGTGTCCACCAAACAGACTATCTCCACATTTTAGAGGGAACGTTACGCGGAACGTTACGGGGGATGACAGGCAGGCTGTCTTTAGTCATAATGTTATTCTTGAATATAGTGAAGCACAATGACGCGATCGTGGTTGCGGCTAATAGCGGATCACAATTAAATCGGGTTAAGTACAGTTGCGCTCATTATTCGTAGGACACCCTTGAGAACAAATAGCGACACCTGTCATATATTTCTTGTGTGTACTACAAACGGTTGTAACATTTTATGAAAGAATCTGGGGTTTAGCGCTGATTGTTTGGTTGACTCATTGCGAAATGTCTTTAGAACATAATTATTTTCATTCATCACTCTGCTTTACATATTACTGAGGAAACATAAATGAATAATTACAATAAATATAAATTCAAGAAGGGGATATATATTAACAAGCGGGTGTCAATGAAGTGAATAAAAAATGGTCTTGTAAAGAGTAAAAAAAAACCTTCTGACCTGATGATAGTGTTCATGGTATTGTCAAGCCTGTCATCCTGAACGAAGTTTCAATATATAAAAACAGAGCCGTTGGTAGACTTTATTGCCCCCTGAGAAAATTTCATGACCTGCACCACCTATCCTCCCTGTATTTATTTTATTTTTTTATGCAGGAAAGAGGGGCCAAGGGCAAATGCTCGCAAAAGCGCCCCTCCCATAGAAAAAGAAGAGAGCCAAAATCAAGGTCCGGGGTTTCAAGATGCCTAGACACTCTGCGTTTGAAAGATGGGAGGTCATAGAAAGAGGAAAGATGGATTGAGGTAGATTGTTCCAGAGTTGACCAGTTGACTGAAAATACCGATTAACCCTTGCATTGGATAGTTAGACAGAATAGGAATGAGAATGTGTAGAAAGTCTGGTACTGCGTGCTCTCCTTAAAGGAGGAGGCATGCAGTTAGAGAGTTCAGAAGAGCAATGTCCATTATGATGGCGATAGTAAAGAGAGAGTGAGGCAACATTGCGGCGAAGACACAGAGATTGAAGACAATCAATAAGAGGTGGGAAATTGATGAGACGAAAAGCCTTTGATTCCACCCGGTCAAGTACGGCTGTGTGGGTTGAGCCATCCCACACATGAGAAGCATACTCAATACATGGGCGAACAAGACTCTTGTACAGAGACAGGGGGATGAAGAAACCGCGGAGGCGGTACAACAACCTAACCTCTTAGAAGCTGTCTTAGAAAGAGAGTATAAAAAGGAAACGCTAAGAATGTTAAGGGAAGAGGAAGGATTCAGTTGTGTGTTGTTGAAGGTAAGGGGATAGTCGTATGGAAGATTGTGACAAGTAGACAGATGGAGGAACTGAGTTTTTGAGGCACTGAAAGCCATAAGGTTTTCTCTGCCCCAATCAGATATAGCAGAAAGATCAGAGGTCAGGTGTCCCATAGCTGTCCTACGTGAATCATGAAGCGACTGCTGTGAGGGACGCTTTGGAAAGCGGGTGGAGAAGTGAAGAGTGGAATCATCGGCAAAGGAGTGAGTAGGACAGGAAATGCGAATGAAAAGATCATTAATAAATAAAAGGAAAAGAGTGGGTGACAGTACAGAACCATGAGGAACACCACTGTTAATAGCTTTAGGAAAATAACAGTGGCCTTTTACAACTGTAGAAAGGAAATTAGAGATGAAGGCTCAGATAGAAGGACAGAAACCGAAGGAGGGCAATTTCGAAATTAAAGATTTGTGCCAGACTCTATCAAAAGCTTTCGATATGTCTAGCGCAATAACAAAAGTTTCACGGAAATCCCGAAAGGAGGATGACCAAGAGTCAGAGAGATATGTAAGAAGATCACCAATCGAGCGTTCCTTGCGGAACCCATACAGACGATTTGAAGGAAGATTGTGAGAAGAAAGGTGTTTAAAAATCTTCCTATTAAGGATAGATTCAAAAATAGAAAGGCAAGAAATCAAAGCAATTGGGCGATAGTTGGAGGGTTGAGAGCGGTCACCCTTCTTTGGGACAGGCTGAATGAAAGCGAATTTCCAGCAGGAAGGAAAAGTACCACATGAGAGACAACGACGAAAGAGTTTGCCTCGGCAGGGTGTCAGCACAGAAGCACAGTTCTTAAGAACAACAGGAGGGACACCATCAGGACCGTACGCCTTCCTAGAGTTAAGCCCATACAGGGCAGAAAAAACATCTTTAGAAGAGATTCTAATTTTAGACATAATAAAGTCAGAGGGGGGAGATGGAGGAACAACACCGGAATCGTCCAGGGTTGAATTGTAAGCGAAAGTTTGAGCGAAGAGTTCAGCTTTGTCAGGAGAAGAGACGGCATCTTTGTCAGAAGAGACGGCCGTCGGAATGGAAAAGAGGAGGGAAAGAAGAGGAAGTAAAGTTGTTGAAGAGGTTCTTAGCTAGATGCTAGAGAGAGAGAGAGAGAGAGAGAGAAGAATTAGATCTGGGCAGGTTTTCACATTTTTGTCGAATGAAGGAATTTTTGGCGAGTCGAAAAACAGATTTTTCAGACTCCGGGCAAAAATATGAGCGGAGTGAGAGTCAGGAGTTAGATGGCGACGGTACCTTCTGAAAGCCTCCTCTCTGCTGCGGATAGCATTAGAACAAGTAAAGTTAAATCAAGGTTTTTTTGCATTTGTAGTAGGAATAGGATATGGAATGTACGCCTCCGTGCCCGAGAGAATCCCCTCTGTGATGCTCTCTGCACACCCAGAAGGGCCCCGGCCACAGAAGCAGTAATCATTTCATGGGAAATCACAGAAGTACTGCCTAAGGGCCTTCCAATCAGTGGCGCCGAAGTGCGAAAGGCGTCTCCTCTTGGGAGTATCCAAAGTGTGAATTGGAGCAATAGGACAGGAAACAGATATAAGATTGTGATCGGAGGAGCCCAACGGAGAGAAAAGTTTCATAGAATAAGTTCGAGGATGAGAGGTAAGAAATAAATCCAGAAGGCGATCGGGGATACGAATAGGGTGCTGTACAATCTGCTCTAGGTCATTTATGATAGGAAAATTGTAAGCTAGTTCACCAGGGATGTCAGTGAAATATGAGGAAAGCCAAAGGTGGTGGTGAACATGGAAATCTCCTAAAATGGAGATTTCAGCAAAGGGAGAGCGGGAAAGAATGTATTCCACTTTGGAAGTGAGGTAGTCAAAGAATTTTGGATAGTCAGTAGAATTATGAGATGTAGATGTATTTACTGTAGTTTGAGATTGGCATGTAAGCCGTAGCCAGAGGGTATAGAATTCGGAAGATTCGAGTTCGGGAATGTGCGAACAAGTTAGGTCACTGCGTACATATACGCAACATCCACCTTTGGAGTGAAATTGAGTATAGAGAAAGTACAGTAAGAGGGTACAGAAAAGGGGTTGCTTTCAGTCGTTCCAGACACCTGAGTTTCAGTCAGGAAAAGAAGATGAGGTTTAGAGGAGGAGAGGTGGTGTTCAACAGATTGAAAATTTGAGAAAAGGACGCGAATGTTGCAAAAGTTTATGAATAGTGAATCAGACAGAGGTCCAGAACATTTCGAATGGGAGGTAGCAGATCCAGTCCCGCTTACCGGGTCTGTGTTTCCGGTATCGGCAGGGGGGAGAAGCCAGAAGTGGGGACATTTACGGTCCCCTCCCCAGGGAACTCCGAGGTTCTTGAAGTTGATGCCATTTTTTTTAAAATTTTCAAAAGATTATGTAGTGTGTAAGATGTATGTGTATGTAGTGAGGAATAGGGAGAAAAGTGTGTTTGACAGCATGCTATACTACTCACAGGGTAGATGAGACGGAAAAAGATCAGCTAAGGAGGACAGTGACAGGAGAAACGGTGGTCCAGCACTCCCTATCTTCTGTCTAGCGTCCCACCCTGGAGTACTTCCCTGCTCGATTGGTGTCTACATTCTCCTTCTCGTGACAACCTCCTACTCGTACAATCTCCTCCTCGTAGACTTATTGATTCATTTATTTATTTACATTTAATATTGAACATAGATTCAAATATTATTTTGTTACAACAAAGACACAGCAAAAACCTGATATATATATATATATATATAAACACATACAGCGTGATTCAGAACCAGTCTGCCATACTTTGGGGGGTGATATTATCGAGTAAAAAAGTTAATACAACATAGGTGCTATTTCCAAACGTTGCGGAGCTACGGACGTTTTAAGATGTGCAAACAACAAATCCCTACTTATGTGTAATTCGATAGATTTCATCACTGGTGGTAGTTTCGATTAACGAAGTTACCACTACTAATCCTCAGTTTTTTCTTTCAGTTGGTTCTGATCTGTGGTACGAGACACTGTTTTGCGCTAAGGTGAACAATCAAAATGAATCAACAGTTCACACCCGCTGAATACGCTGATATCCATTTCATTTATGGATTCTGTGATGGTAACAGCAGAGCGGCAGTTGAGGAATATCGTAGATGTTTTACGAGCCACCGAATACGGAACAGGCAAGTGTTTAGTGACACACATCAGAGATTAAGGGAAACAAGGACAATTGTTCCACGTAACCAAGAACATGTAGCGCGACGGCCCGTTGCTATGGAGGAGCTCATACTGGACCTAGTACAACGTAGCCCAACTACCAGTGTTCGAAGGATTTCTAGACGAATTGGTGAATCCGCATCGCGTGTATGGTGAACCATACATGATGAGTGTTTGTATCCCTATCATTTTCAACGTGTGCAAGATCTTCAACCCGATGATTACGATAAACGTTCAATTTTGCCAGTAGATCGTTATGCATCACCAAATTCTTAATCGCATACTGTTCGGTGATGAAGCACAATTCATTCGAGATGGGATTAACAATAGACGAAATTCCCACTTGTGGTCCGCCGATAATCCCCACGGTATCGTTGAAGGAAACTTTCAACATCGATTCTCGGTGAATGTTTGGTGGGGTGTAATTAGAGATCAGCTGATTGGACCGTTCTTTTTCGAACAACGATTAACTGCTGATATTTATCTAAACTTCCTAACGAACGAATTGCCGCTTTCGGTGGAGGACGTGCCCTTGGAGACAAGCCGCAGGATGTTCTTTCAGCACGATGGTGCACCACCACATTTTGGTCGTAATGTCACGGATTACTTGAATTAGCGGTACGGGGAATCGTTGGATTGGTCATGCTGGTCCAGTATCGTAGCCCCCGAGATCTCCGGATCTAACCCCGTTAGATTTCTTTTTATGGGGCATTATGAAAAAGATGGTTTACAAGACCAAAGTACAAACGAGAGAGGAACTCTTGCGTCGGATTATGGATGCCGTTGCTTCACCCTGAACTGATTCAATGGGCAGTGGACACTTGTTTGGAACGAGCAAAGCTGTGCATTGAAAACCGAGGCGAACATTTTGAACGTTTATAAGGTGTATCTCATAAAATGTAGCAATAAATACATCAGATGAATACCCTCGTTTATATTTTTTCGTGCACCTTAAAACGTCCGTAGCTCCGCAACGGTTGGAAATAGCACCGATGTTGTATTAACTTTTTACTCGATATTACCCTCCAAATCACCCCCAAAGTATGGCAGACCGGTTGTGAAACACCTTGTATATAGGCGGTTTATGAATGAAAAAAACAATGTTTTGATGCATATTAAATTTTAATAACATTATAACATTACCAGTTTGATGGGTATCTGTAGGTTTCATACGTCACAGCTTAGAATATCTTCCAATTGGCAAATGGACGATAGCTGAATGGATACTACTGGTATGGTGTTGTTATATCCGAGCAAATGCTATTTCTAGATAAGCAACACTGATATAGTAATAAACAGTCACTGAGAGAAATATTATTTAGAAACGAAGAATGTTTTGTATTGAGGCAATATCATAAATGCATGTAACTGTTTTGTATTAATAAGTTCCATGTTACAACTTAAGTGTTGATCCACTGCAGTTGTGACTCTTGGCGGTCTCTCACCTCAAAGGAGAGAATTATAGAAAATAAAAATATTGCAGTGATTCATATCAATAAACATAGAACCATTTAAACGATATTTGATAATTTTGCGAAAGTGTTACACATTCTTAATTACCATTGTATTTGAGAGATATTTTATACATGAACAAAACAAATTTAATATCTTGTCCAGCCGCCGTTTTTGTCTATGACTTCCTGCAGTCGATGTGGTACAGAAGCAACATGATTATATACCAGCTATTGATTCCTTCTCAGCACCTCCCACTCACTAAATGTGGGTTGTAAAATCTGGTCCGTTGTTCTTTCCTCCGCTGGTTCCCACACGTTTACAATATTGGCCCATATATTCTCGGTGGGATTCATATCACAACCCTTACTTGGCCAATCCAGATGGTCGATATTTCTTTGCTCAGAGAACCAGCGTGTGACAATCCGTGCTGTGTGAATTGGGGACCTGTCTTGCATAAAAATGATTCGCTCAGGAAATGTTAGAGCATTTGCACTCACAGAAGGAAGCATAACCTCTTTGAAAAGATCTATATACTGGTCTGCAGTAAACCACCCCTTCTCTTTTGGCGAACTCTCCTACACCATACAGATGAATCCATCCCCACATGTTACAGGTGACATGACCGTTACGTGCTTCCTCATAGATGTGCTCTTGAGTATATCGAGTATTATTCCTCCTCCAACAATGAAGACGGCCATGGGATGTGGAAGCAAAGGTTTTTCCGTCGGTAAATATCACTCGGCTCCAAAAGTCAAGTCCTTTGTCAACATGTTGCTGAGCAAATCGAAGTCTTTTTTCTCGATGTTGCTGATTTAACTACTTAATAGTCGGGGTCCGATTGTGTAACCCAGCTTCATGTAACCATCGCCTTACTGTCATTGTTGAAACATCAAGCTGCAATTGTTCCCTTATGGCAAGAGCATTGGTAAAGGGATGGCCTTCGGCAACATCGCAGATCCTCCGATCATCCGCAGCACTTGTCAGGTTGTCAGTCGAGGATTCCCCGTGATCTCGTAGATTCCATTCCTCTTTCCACCTGTTCAACTATATATACACAGTGTTCCTAGACATTCCAAGTTTTCCTGCAATTTGAGTTGGAGACAGCCCACTCTCCTTCATGCCGATGATTCTTCCCCTTTCAGCAATTTTCTGGCGATCATAACACTAGGCAACAAAGATTTTGTTACAGAAGACCAAATATGTGCTCCTAGCTAATTTCGGTATGCTGATTTCAAATCTATAATTAGATTTTTTCTATCACGTCTAGATTTTGTATAAAATGCAAATCACTTTTAGTAAAATTTTCTACCACGTCCAGATTTTGGTTTTAATCGGCTTAATGCCAATAATATGAAACTTGCTTTTCAAGGTTAAAGCAATTTTTTTTGCCAACTATATACAAATTCGAACAATTTTGATAAATAAAATTTATCCCGAGTCGCTACGTGACAGTCAAGCAGAACGGTTGTTGAAGCTCTCTGCTGATGAGCAAGTGACAGGTTGTGGTGACTTGTGTGTTTTTATAGCATTTGTTTTGTACTACGGTGTGTATTTCTTTTTATTTTGCACATCGTAATAATTAGTTTCTACGTTTTTTCAGATATTGTATGGTAATTCAAAATGGCATCAAATAGACGTGCTTGTGTAAATCACCCAGACAACTTCTGCTTTGTCTGTGGACAATATACACCTAAGCCACAACGTAGAAACATAACAACAAAGATTAAACTTGCCTACAAGTGTTATTTTGACTGTAAGTTAGGAGACCAACAGAGGGACTGGGCACCACATATTTGCTGTGCACAGTGCAATGCAATGTTAATAGCTTGGATGAATGGTAAAAGAAAAGCTATGCCGTTCTCAGTCCCCATGGTTTGGCGTGAGCCGAAAAATCACTTCAATGATTGTTATTTTTGTTTGACAAAGATTGCTGGTTTCACAAAGAAAAACAAATCAAAGATCACGTACCCAAACTGCGAATCAGCAATGAAACCAGTACCACATGATGAAACAAATCCACCACCAGTTCCACCAGCAACGATAACAGACAGCAGTTCATCTGAAGATTCTGCTAGTGATATAGAAACAGGGAAAGATGGCATATATGTTCCAGATGCAAATATTTCCCCACATTTGTTAAGTCAAGCGGAGTTAAATGACTTAGTGCGCGATTTGGAATTACCAAAAGAAAAGGCAGAGTTGCTTGGTTCAAGACTTCAAGAATTTAATCTTCTCCAACCAAACACCAAAGTTTCCCATTTCCGCCATCGCCATTTGCAGTTTTCATCATTTTACTTACAGGAAGAAAACGTTTGTTTCTGCCACGATATCAGTGGTCTGATGCAAGGGATTGGCTGTCGCTATGATCCAAAAGAATGGAGACTGTTCATTGACTCTAGTAAAGCTAGCCTTAAAGCTGTATTACTGCACAACGGCAATGAAAAACCTTCAATACCTGTAGCACATGCCACTGGCCTTAATGAGACTTATGAATCGATGAAACTGCTGCTAAGACTCATCAAATATAAGGACCACACATGGAATATTTGTGGCGACCTTAAAGTTGTATCATTACTTCTTGGGTTACAGTTGGGCTACACAAAGCATATGTGCTTTTTGTGTCTATGGAACAGCAGAGATGACAAGAACCACTACAAAAAACATGATTGGCCATCTAGAACTGAACATGTTGTTGGTAAATACAATGTGAAACACCCAGCACTTATTGACCCTCAGAAAGTACATCTTCCACCACTTCACATTAAACTTGGCCTTATGAAAAATTTCGTGAAGGGTATGGATCATCAAGGTAGTGGTTTCCAATATTTAAAGGATAAATTCAAAGGAATATTGACAGATGCTAAGCTAGAAGCTGGAGTTTTCACTGGACCACAGATCCGCAGTGTCATCCACGACTCATCGTTTCCATCTAACCTAAATGAGAATGAACTAGGAGCATGGACATCTTTCGTTGAAGTTGTCAAAAATTTTCTTGGAAACCACAAAGCTGAAAACCACCGTAAACTCGTAGAAAACATGCTTAAATCTTATGAAATAATGGGATGCAGAATGTCTTTGAAAATTCATTTTTTACATTCTCATCTTGACTTCTTCCCGGCCAACCTTGGGGCTGTAAGTGACGAGCATGGTGAGCGCTTCCACCAACAGATCTCAGTTATGGAAAACAGATACCAAGGTAATTTCAACCCAAATATGATGGGAGATTATTGTTGGTTCCTGCAGAAGGAGAGCTTGTCATCCTACAAGCGACAAAGGAAGAGGACACACCAAAGTTTCACTTAAGAACAGGAATTTGCCTTTCAGTAGTAACAACAAAATACTAACGCGCTTTGGGTGGATGGTTGGGCGCAGGGGTGGTAACTCCGCCAGCGGAATTCCGCTGTCTGTCTTAAGCCAGAATAAAGGAGGAAAGACATCCCTGTTCACTAATTATTTAAGTATGCTTAACATAAAACGTGGCACGGAAAAGTAGCTTAGACGGCTTTCGTAATAGAAGCGGGTGAGAAAAAAAATGAAAAATAGGGGTTTTCGGTTACACAAAATCTGGACGTGATAGAGAAATTTTGATATCAGATCTGAAATCAGCATCAGCGCTTTAGTAGGAATCAGTAGTTCACGTGTCTGTAACAAAAAAAAAGTTGAAATTTGTTGCCTAGTGATAATTAATCGATTCTGCAGAGTAGTTGCTTCGATGAGATTCATGAATAGTGTGAGCCTATTCTCAGTCACCATACTTGTTAGCATCTCTGTCATGACGTCATGTGGTGTCACGTGGTATGTTAAAAGTCAGTTGGAATTGTTGGAATGCGGAAACAGTTTGGAAAATGGTCATTAAGCTGCTATACCAGCTGTTCCCAAACTTTTTTTGTCATTATCCCTTTTGGTCAATCGCAAAATGGAAAATACTCCCTTGCAAAAAGCAAGGAAACTTCATTTTACTGAGCATGATAATAATTATTTAAATTTTATAAAAGTAATACTCGTATATTTCTATATGTAGAGTGCCTTATGTATAAGTTAAACACATACGACATTGGCCAAAGAATGGCTTCAGCATTACATAGGATGTAACGCGTTAAACGGTGTAACTCGAAAAAACAATTTTTTAACAAGACCAACACCAATCTTTTTTACTCCCGGGAAATGTCAAAATTACCCTCTTGTGGGTAATTACCCTCACTTTGGGACTCGCTGTGGTACACAGACCATCTCATACTTACAAAGTTTAGCATATATCTGTGGCAGTGTTTTTCAAACTTTTCTAGGTCGAGGAACCCTGTAAGCAATATGCAAGATATTGTGGAACCCAAATATTCTCGATCCATTTTCTTCCCCTTCGTTTTGTAAGCAAAATGATAGAAAACTATGTAATAAATCAATTACATATCATATCGTTACGAACAAATATAATACGTTATTCACTCTTTGTTACAAAATACCCTTTTATTTCCATTCTTACTTAGTTCCGTCTACATATTATGAACTACTGCGTTTCAGTATTTATACTAAATATTTATTACACAACATATCAGAACCCTTAATGTTTTTTCGCTGAACCACGGTAGAAAACAATGGCGTATGGACTAGTAGATATTTTTAATGTTATAATGTTTCAGACCAACAAAGACCCTAGGATCCACTCATGGCTGGTCTACCTAACTGTGTTCGTGTATTGTGTATGTCCTCCGTGGTGGCGGAGGGGACCTACAATTTTACGTGGGTTCCGAACCATAAGAAATTTATGTAAAAACTGCCGGTAAATTGGCAACGACCAATTTTTACGAAACTAAATAATTATCAATTTAAAACTAATTAATTATCGATTTAAAATTAAAGATAGAATCTCTGATCCAGAGGATCAAGTCATAATAGACTACTATCCACAAATATGTTACACTCTATATCTATTTATAAGGGACATGCAAATATATCGGATCCAAAGAATCCAGTCAATTTCATTACGGTATCCATCAAGTCACGGTCCATATCGATAGCGGACCAAGTCAAAATTTACAATCATATACATTACCATATATACACTTACGAGAAAAAGAGTAGGTGTGGCTGTAAAGACTGTACAGTAATGTAGAAATGTGTGTGCACCCATTTTGGGTCACCCATTTAAAGGTGTTTGTGGGGCAAGTGAAGATCATGAGTTTTTCAATACCTCACAGTACTATGGGGGGCACCGCTCGGCAGAGGAATCTCTTTAAATGGGGTGTGTAAGGACAGAGAGTATCCCCTAACCCAGGACGCTGCCTCCCTATATCCCACAACACTTGTGTTGAGCTGTGGGATCTATCCCCAGAAAGCCTTAATTTTACTACCTTAAACTATACCCTTTCTATCAACATATGCGTCTAATCGATTTTTAAACATGTTTATAGACGTGCTACTAATTACTTCTACCGGCAAACTATTCCAGCTATTTACTATTCTATGCGTAAAAAAGTTTTTGGCAACTGCTGTCTCGAACCTTCTACTTGTCAACTTACACCCGTTATTTCTAGTCCTATTATATTGAGATATTTTCGAAAAAGCTATCTCTATCTACGTTATCGAACCCATTCATAATTTTGAAAACCTGGATTAGATCACCCCTTAACCTCCTGGTCTCGAGTGTTGTCAATTTTAACTCCTTAAGCCTATCCTCGTACGACTTTGACCTAAGCGACGGAATCATCTTAGTTGCTCGTCTTTGAACTCTTTCGATTTTGTCTATATCTTTGCGCATATACGGATTCCAAAATTGGACCGCGTACTCTAAATGGGGTCTAACTAATGATTTATAAAGTGGAACTATAATATCGCGCGATTTGTACTCAAAATTTCGAGCTATAAAAACCTAACACTTTGTTCGCCTTATTGACCGCTGCTGTACTTTGTTTCGCTACTTTTAAATCACCAGTGACTATAACTCCTAAATCTTTTTCCTGCTCTACGCTTGTTAAATCTTTCCCTGACATACTATACGCAAATTTACCGTTACGCGAACCTATATGCAAAATTTTGCACTTATCAACGTTAAATCTCATTTGCCATGTGACTGACCAATCAACGATTTTATTCAGATCTTCCTGAATTTTACCTCTATCTTCGTCATTAATCGCCCTACCACCCAGCTTCGTGTCATCCGCAAACTTTGAAACTGTACTGACTAGGCCGACATCTAAATCGTTAATATATATAAGAAAAAGCAAGGGGCCCAATACAGAACCCTGAGGAACGCCACTCGCTACATTAGCCCAGCACGACTCCGCTCCATCAACGACCACCCTCTGTTTCCTGCCTCGCAACCACTCTTCTAGCCAATTTATTACTACACCCCTGATTCCATGAGCCTTAGTTTTTTCAATTAGTCTTTTGTGCGGCACGGTGTCAAACGCTTTTTGAAAATCTAAATACACTACATCAACCGCCCGATGTCTATCGTAATCGTCAACCACGCTTTGGAAAAATTCTAAAAGATTAGTTAAGCAAGATTTGTTTCGCCGCCTAAATCCGTGCTGCGTATTTCTAACAAGTTTATGGTATTCTAAGTGTTCGACTATACGATCCCTAATTATTGATTCCAAAAGCTTACCTACAACAGACGTTAAACTGATTGGCCTATAATTTCCCGCCGCACCTTTATCGCCTTTCTTAAAGATAGGTGTTACGTTTGCTAACTTGAAATTATCTGGTACGCACCCCTCAGAAAAGACGCATTAAAAATCTTTGTTAGCGGCACAACAATGCTATCTTTTAATTCTTTTAGTTGTATGGGATATATGGAATCCGGACCCGGTGATTTACGCGTTTTCATTTTATTAATATAGCGCATTACTTCCCCTTCACTAACGACATATTATCCAAATATTACCATTATCAAAAGGTATTATGTCTATGACCGTAGGGATATTCGTTACATCTTCTATAGTAAAAACTGACGTAAAAAATTCGTTTGCAAGGTAGCCATTTCCTTGTTTTCAGAGACTAGATCTCCATTTACATTTTTTAATGGACCTAAGACACTTTTTACTGGATTTCTATTATTGACGTATTGAAAGAATCGCTTGGGGTTTTCTTTACCGTCACGAGCTATGGAGATTTCAAATTCTCGTTTTGACTTTTTTATTACACTTTTAGCTTCACGTCTTAGAGATATGTAGTTGTTTCGTAACAACAGATTATCTTTATCGCACTTATGTAGCCTATAAGCCCTATCTCTACTCTTTATAATGTCTCCTACTCTACAAGTAAACCACAAGGGCTTGTTGTTTACTTTCGCACGCTTAATTTTGTACGGTACACATTCCTCATTTATAGTCCTAAATACCGTTACGAACGATTCCCACATTAGTTTTGCGTTGGAGTTCCCCATTACGTTTTCCCAATTGACGTGTGAAAATTTATTTCGAAAATTACTAAAGTCTGCGTGCTGGAAGTTAGGAATTTTAGTCGAGTTAGTTGGTTTCGAGTGACTTACTGAGAGGACAAACTCCACCATATTGTGATCGCTATTGCTCAACGGTTCTATTACTTGAAGCTCAGTAATTAGCCTATCATCCGTAGTTATTACTAAATCTAAAATACTGTCCAACCTCGTAGGTTCCCCAACCTTTTGAATAAGAAAGCTATCCTCGAGAAAATTAACTAAACGATTACCTTCCGCGTCTCCCTGCATTGTATCGTAATTCACGTTGGCGCAATTAAAGTCACCGATAACTCTATTATTGAGTTGGCAATTCTAACGACGCTTTAGGTAAACCATAATATCGAAAACTCAGGTAGTACTCTTGCAAGTATGTGAGACACACGACGATGCAATATATTGGCTTACTTTTAAGCTGATAACTCTACCATTTACGTGTTCAGTTGCATTCAACCAATATATCTTATCTGGGAGATGGTAAACTGAACATGCTGACAATGTTTATCACGAGTTGTTGCATTGTATGTTATGTGTTACAGTGTTTATTCAGTGAAATGTCAGTTAAATAGAGAATTTTTTATTCTCTTCATTGACGTCCCCCTTGTTGATATATATCCCCTTCTTGAATTTATATTTAATTATGCATTAATGGTTCCTTAGTAATATGTAAACCAGAGAGATGACTGGAAATAATTACATTGGTCGACAAAGTCAAACTCTTTTCTCTCATCAAAGATGTATACACACTTTTTTACACTAGTTTTGTACGCTGATTCCAAATCTGTTTTCGGTTTTCCTCTAGCACATCTAGTTATCGAAATATAAATGGTGTTAATTTCAGCACAATTTATCATAAACGTACAACTTTATTCATAAAAAGAAATGTACACCAACCTAAAAACGTTGCGAGTATGATTTTCTTTTGTAAACCTTGTCCGGATCGTCGCGGTACAACATCCAGCAGTAGTCTGTCACCATACTTTCGTTCCAGAAATCTTGGTAGTGGTTTTCCATTGACTGGATGTCTTGATGGAAGCGTTCCCCCTGTTCGTCACTCACCGCGCCAAGTTTTTCGGAAAAGAAATCTAGATGCTAATGTAAAAAATGTATTTTCAAAGACATGCGACAGCCCATTTCTCGAAGTGCATCGAGCAGTTTCTGAACTCCTTCTTTGTATGCGGGAGACTTGTGGCTACCCAAGAAGTTTCCGCAAATCCATTTGAAAGCATGCCATGCTTCTAGTTCTAAGGCATTGAAGCTTTCTTCAAAGCCTTCATCCTGCAGAACCTCCCTGATTTGGGGCCCCAAAAAGATTCCCTCCTTCAATTTCGCAGCACTGATGTTTGCAAATTTCTCAACAAGGTATCCCTCTCGAATTCGCCTTATCCATCGCTTTCACAAAATTTTCATTAAGCTGAGCTTAATGTGGAGAGGTGGCAGGAAAACCATCTTTGGATCAACTAAAGGAACACACTGAACACTGCCAGTGCTCCGATGTGCTTCTTTGATGCCAATCACGTCTGATTTAATGATTCGCGGTAGCACGGCTGTCCCATAGGCATAGGAAACAACAGTATTTCGTGAACCCTCCTTGCATGCCCATTAACATACCAATGGCTTTGAGATCACCACAGATATTCCATTGATGAGTGCTGTATTGGATTGCTTCGAGTACTATATTCATGTTATCGTACGTCTCCTTTAGATGAACGGAGTGGGCGATCGGGATGGACGGCTTTAAGTTCCCGTTATACAGGAGAACCACTTTGAAGCTTCCCTGTGAGGAATCAATAAAGAGGCGCCACGCAGATGGTGTGTGTGTGCCTGTGACAAGTTCTCGAAAAGTCCATTGATGTCATGGTAATATCAGAGCGGACTGTCTACTGTAAAGAATGTCGCCAAATCATGCTGACAATGTTTATCACGAGTTGTTGCATTGTATGTTATGTGTTACAGTGTTTATTCAGTGAAATGTCAATTAAATAGAGAATTACAGGCTTGCGATATCATGAACACTGTAATCACGTATTGTTTTTTTTTATAGAATATACAATACCATTTTTTATTCACTTCATTGACATCCCCTTGTTGATATATATCTCAAGTAAATGTTTCTGCTTGAGTCTCGAGGAGAGAAGTTCTGATTTCTCTTTGGAGAGGGCTAGGTCTCTAATGAGGTCATTCAACTCATTTTGGGTAAGTCTCTGGGACTCCGATTGCTCTTCGTCAGGTGTGTTGTTAAGATCGGCCAAAGGTCCCGCATCTTCGCCAATCGCACCTTCGTCAGATTACCTTTCGTCTTCTAAAGAATCGAGTTCATGCTGTGGAGGTACCGGAATCGGCATCGTGTCATCGTGAGGGATCGGTCTGATCGCGGAGTCTACGTTCGGATAAACGATGTTATTCTTGTTCTTCACAGAGAATCCAGTTATGTTAACATTGCAAAAGTAACAATCGCCATGATGGTCTCTCGGCTCCCTCCATATCATGGGTATAGCGAGCGGCATCGACTTTTTCCTTTGGTTCAACCAGTTACGTAATCCATTCGAGCAAGCGATACAGATGACATGTGGCGCCCTCGCCTTATCTTGGTCACCTAGTGGACAGCCAAAGTATAACTGGTAAGTTTTTCGAAGATCCATTGTGATTGTACGCCTTTGTGATTTTTGTGATTTAGTCGCGAACGAGCCGCACACGTAACAGAAATTGTCGGGGTAATTTTTATATTTTCGAGGCATGATCATCGATGAATGGGTTGATGTAAATCACCTAAAAAATAAAATGTGTAAGTGGGAGACACAAAACAAAAAACACAACACACAACTAGACATGTGACTGTTACGCCAAAGCATAAAAGGGTGTACACTGTACATGTGCAACATTTGCAAATTTGTGACCAGCATCTGCTCTCACCTAAAATACTTCAAGACAACCTGCGGAAAGCCTAAGATGAAACGACAAAATGCCATACATGAGGGTACTGAAACGGTAAAGCAAAAACCTACACCTAATTTGCAACGACAAAATACTCCACTACATGTATAAAGAACGCATATTATATATTTTATATATAGTATTATATATTATATTATATATAGTTATATGCATATTATATATATTATTATATTATATAAAGGACGCATATTATATATTGTACATATAGTATTATATATTATATTATATATAGTTATATGCATATTATATATATATTAGTATAGTATTATATTATACATACATATATAGGTCATCCCATAAGTAATGCGGCATTTTAAAAAAAAAAATTTTTCCATTTTTATCATTATTTTACGGATAGAAATCAAACAACTCTTTAAAGTTATTTATATTTAAATAAATATTTATTTAAATATAAATAACTTCAAAGAGTTGTTTGATTTCTATCCGTAAAATAATGATAAAAATGGAAAAAAAAAAATAAAATAAAAAATGCCGCATTACTTATGGGATGACCAATATTATATATTTATTATATATATTATATATATTATGATCGGTCTCATCTCGAAAACTAGACGTGCTGGAGGAAAACTGAAAACAGATTTGGAATCAGCGTCCCAACAGCTATCTAGCCCACCCATAATTATATTTGCCGAAAAATACTTGTTGGCCAGTGTTATGTCCTAAAGACATTTGGCAATGAGTCAACCAACCAATCAGCGATCGTTCACCCCCAGATTCATTCATAAAATGTTACAACCGTTTGTAGCACTCACACAACAAATATATGCCAGGTGTCGCGATCTCTTCTGAAGAGTGTCCTGCGAATAATGATTGCAACTGTACATCCTTCTGAAGGCCTGGAAACACTCTGAGCACACGCTCATCATTTACAAATAACGATCGCGTTTATCCGCTATATTGTAAGGATTGGCATCATTAAAACTATTATACTACCTCTCAAAACGTTCTTGCTCACTAACACTCATACTGTCATAGTTAAACTAATGTTTCGGGTGTCGCCAGTGTGGAAAGTGTAAGGGAAATACCCTTTTAAAACTTCGGCATCCACGACCATTACTTTGGGTAACTTAGCTAATTTACAAGGTGTGAATAACAGTATCTTTAAACTGAACATTATTTAAAATGAAAATGAAAATTAAATGAAAATGAAAAGGTTTATTGTCCATATGATAAATATTATTAATACAATGACAGTTCACATACTAAGGATAAAAATATATACAATTGATTAGAAATAATACTGTAATTTCGGAGTTAAGTGGAGCTACAGACAGACGTTTTCGTACCAAGAAATCCATAGCTTAGAGCAGTGGTACTCATTGGGCGGCTCGCGAGCCAAATATACAGGGTGTTTCAGGAGGAAAGGTCAATACTTCGGGAGGTGATAGTATCGGTCATTGTGAGAAAAAAGTTCATATGAACATGTGTCTAATTCTGAATGGTTACGGAGATAGAGCTGTTTGAATCTGATGCGCGCGCAGCTCTTCCTCCCCCTTCCCTCACCTATAACCTTGAACCATGTAAGCTGTAATGGAAGCATGTAACATGAGCCAATCGACAGCTGACTGTTGTGAGTGACATTGTTTGGTGTTTGGAGCAGTGTTAAGAATGCCACACACCTTCACACATGCCGAATATGCAGATACGGTGTATGTCTACGGTTTTTGCGATGGAACTGCAACAGCTGCTGTTGCAGAATACCGTCGACGGTTTCCGAACCGCAGAATTCCGGCTCGAAGAGTGTTTATCAGGGTTTTCAACAAATTGCGTGAGATTGCTACACTTCCCATCGCTCATGTTTCATCTGAACGTGAAGGTCAACAAGATGTGGATGAAGCGGAAAACATTCTTCAGTTGGTAAAGCGTAGTCCTAGTACCAGCTCACGAAGAATTTCTACACGTCTCGGTGTACCACACACAAAAGTATGGCGAACATTACGTGAGGAAGGCTTGCATCCATATCATGTACAGAGTGTACAAAACCTTCAACCAGGAGACGCTGCCATGCGACTGGAATTTTGTCATTGGGTAAATGCTAAGCGCCGATTGCTTCGATTAATACTGTTCACCGATGAAGCTACTTTCACCCGTGACGGTATCAACAACACTCGTTACTCTCATCGGTGGTCAGACGAAAATCCAAATGCCACTGTGGAAACAAATTTTCAACATCGCTTCTCTGCCAATGTGTGGTGCGGTATCATCGATGATCAGCTGATTGGCCCTGTTACTTTAGAGAATCGTCTTACAGGACAAAGTTACCTAGAATTTCTGCAAAATGAATTGCCAGGACTATTGGAGGATGTTCCTTTGGCTACACGCGCTGGTATGTACTTTCAGCATGACGGAGCTCCTCCACATTCTACCCGACTGGTGATGCAATACCTAAATCAAACTTTCCCTGGTCGATGGATCGGCCGCGGTGGTCCCATTCAATGGCCACCAAGGTCTCCAGACCTCTCTCCGTTAGATTATTGTTTGTGGGGGTGGATGAAAAGTCAAGTTTACAAAAGAAAAGCTGCTTCCCGCATAAAGGAACGTCAAGATCAACTCAGACGAACAACACGCGATCTTCGCACACGAGTTGCAAAGTGCATTGAGGTTGACGGTGGGATTTTCGAAAACGTATTGTAAACTGTAACAAATTTGTCATTTCTGTACCTGATACCACTCAAAATGCCAATGTTTAAACATTAAATGTTAGAAACAGTAATTGGTTTCTCTTTCTTGATTACCATTAACAATGCTTTTGTATTTGTAGATTCAAACAGCTCTATCTCCGTAACCATTCAGAATTAGGCACATGTTCATATGAACTTTTTTTCTCACAATGACCGATACTATCACCTCCCGAAGATTGACCTTTCCTCCTGAAACACCCTATATATAGCACATTTGCCTCGCAAGCGGTGCAATGAGTACCACTGGCTTAAAGGATAAACGGCAGGACTCATGGATAGCTTGAATAATCGGGTTGGTTGAGATTTTAATTCTTTGCATAGGACTGTATTGAGCACGTCTTGTTACCTTCGGGAAGCTCGGGACATTGCGGGTACCAAAGCATCTCGGGAGTAATTTATGTAAGAGGCTAAAAGACCTGTTGTACAACAAATTTAGAGTTCTGCCAGAACCTTTTTTATAATTCACCCAGAGTTGCTGTCCGTATATATTACTGGAGAAAGTACGAAAGAGAGTATCTTTAGCTTCACTGGTACAGAACCGAAAGTTCCTTATGGTGATATTCGCTTTAGCACAAAGGCTTTGAGATTGTTTTCTTATATCCGAGTCATCACTCAAGGAACCGGTAATAATTTGACCCAAATACTTAAGCTCTTGTACTTCCTCAATTACTTCACCTTTCATTTTAAACATAATGTCAGCTGGCTGATTATAGCTTTTAGTATGAAACTGCATAACCTTAGTTTTTGTAACATTAAAAAGAATACCATGTTTCTGTGAATACACTTCGCAGACTTTTAGTAGCCGATCCAGACCTTTAACAGAGGGACTTATTAACACCATATCATCGGCATAAACTAAGTTATTTATCCTTGTGTTATCTATGCAACATCCCACTGTTGCCTCATTAAGTGAAGCAATTAATCTGTCAATATACACATTACACAGCATAGGGGAGAGCAAGGAGTCTTGTCTCACCCCGCAAGAGGAGCCAAAACATTCGGATAGTACATTGCCCTACCTAACGCTAAAAGATTGGTGGGAATACCAAAATTTCAATAAATTTAATATGTACCTGGAAACCTTCCTGTCTTCTAGTTTTTTAAATAAAATATTGTGGTTCACTCTGTCATATGCCTTACTTATATCTAAGGAACAGCTATAAATAGTTGAATTACTGTCAATGTATTTAGATATTATTTCTTTAAGTACATAGATACACAGGTCAGTTGAGTGGGCCCTTTTAAAACCAAACTGATTAGATGTCCATAGGTAATCATTTAATTGGAGTAACAAGAGTTTTTCTAGTAGTTTCGAGAAGCAGGAAGCGACAGCAATAGGCCTGTAATTATTGCTGGACAGAATGTCTCCATACTTATTTTTGACCAAGGACAAGATATATACCCTCATGAACTCTGCAGGGATATGGCTATGAGCAAGCACGGCTAATAAGAGCAATGATATATGCAGACATACTACGTCATTGATATATTTTAAGTCCTCATTCGATAGGTCATCTATACCTGACGCAGAACCAGTCTTTAACTCTTTAATTAACCTCTTTACTTCAGGAACTGATATCAAAGTATTTTCCCTTGTCCCTCCCACAGGCGTTTCGCTGTAATCTATCTTAAGATTATCCCTACTCACACTGTTAAGAATGTTAGAGTAGTGGTTTTTCCACAGCTTTGCAATTTCATCCTCCCCTAACACCCCATCGATTGTCGGAGGGAGGACTCTTTTGACACCCGTTTGATTCTTAACAAATTTCCAAAATTTGCTATTATCGTTATTTATGCGAGTTTCACAGGCTTTTGATGCTCGAATAGACTCTTCTTCCTGTTTACATCGCCTTATGGCCGCCTTATACTGACCCCGACTTCTACACATATTCATGTATACTGGTACTAATCTGGGTCTACCATGAATGCACCACAAATCATAAGCGTCTTTCGATTCCCTCTTCACGGGGGGCAATAAAATCATTCCATCCAGGAATAATCTTAGTATGATAGTTGTAAGATTTAATCAGGGGACTTCCTGCTTCTCTTAACAGGGATAATATCTTACTATAATACCTATCTATGAGTTTACAGTGAGAATCATTTGAGCAAGGATTATTACAGGCAAGATGCAAAATTTATAAATTATTAAAGAGGTGACCTGTTCTGTCTTTGTATTCTATTCTCGGTTGCATATTAACATTAGACCAATCGACGCGATTATTCTTACCTATTGAATTCTTGCTATGTCGTGTTGCGCATAAATTGGTAAAATTAATTAATAGTTCTAATAGTCTATGATCAGAAAGAAGGAAATCATGCAGAATATGAACTCTAACAATTCGATCCTTTAGATCATTACTCGTGAGACAATGATCAATCCACCTAGTGGTACCACTCATATCACTAACGTATGTAAAATTACCACTGGTTACCCCTAATACATCTACATCACTTATACTTAATTTGGCCGACTCGCACATGTTACCCAATTCTACAAAGAATTCCGAGTTCACATGCGCGTTAAAGTCCCCCATTATTATACAGTGAGAATATTTGGGGTTATCTGATAATGACTTAATTTTATGCAGCAAATCAATGTGTTCATCTAGATTACTGCTGTTATTGTATGGTAAACAGCAGTTTACAATTAATATGCAATCATTGTTCACTTGTAATTCAATGCCTAACAACCTTACATTATCGCTTGTTAAAAATTTTATATGTTTTGACAAATTTTTCCTTATTAAGAAAGCAACACCACCAAAAGGCCTACCGTACATTAATTCATCTAACAAGTCTACTGACTGATGACGCATGGTACATAAAGTCATCATGGATGGTAGAGAGGAATTTTAGCTCTTGCTTAGGTAGCCAGTGCTCTTGCAGAAGTATCAAATCTGCACTGTCACAGATTTTATGAACATCTACAACTGAATTCCTCACTGACCTTACGTTATATGAGACTATTTTCAACAAGTTATCCGCCATGAGTGATAAAAAACTTATTAATCTGATTATTATTATACACAGTACAAGAATATCTCAAAATTCGTCGTTTCAAATTCCATAGTTTCGCAGATTCGCCGTCAATCTTCTACTACCTATTGTTTCGCAATCCGTTGTCCATATTCGCAGATTCGTCGTTTTTTTAAAAAATGTGAAAAAAAACGACCGAAATTGACGAAATTCAACTGTTTACCACCGCAATATTTTGTATATTTTGCCTAAAAACGAGTAGAATTTGATTAATTAATCTGTTTAATAACAAAATATAGTAAAATGTTTTCTCATTGAAACATGTTATAATCTACCTCGAATTTCGTCGTTCCGTATTTCGTCGTGTTATTCCGGAACGAATTAACGACGAATTTCGAGGTATTCCTGTACAAATTTCAGGCATTACCGTTAGGGCGCCTATTATTATTATTATTATTATTATTATTATTATTATTTTTATTATTATTATTTTGCCTGTTATCAAATCTCCTGGAAAAGTGAATAAACTCCTTAACAATAATACGTTCTGGCCACTGACTCATATTGTACGGGTTGAAATGAGAATTTACACCTTTAATTATTACTTTAGATGAGTTATAATACGGAGATTTTGTGTTTAGTTTATTAACTAACACTATATTGTGTTCACCACAGACCTCTTCCATTATGTGTCGAATATCGCTTCCCTCGTTCGAGAGCTAAATTCGCGACACAAAGAGGGTGAGATTCCTCACCGGTGGCCTTGCCGCGTTAACATGTTGAGGAACCCTCCGTGGAGCGCGCCTGTTAACTGTGACCCACCCGTCCTCTTCCCTTAATCTCTCTGAGGCAGGGTTCGCCTGCTTGGGGAATGGGTGGCACGACCTTGGGGGGATAGGAGGTTCCTCCCCTACTCTGTGGCCTGGTGAGGGTGTGTTAGCGGTGTTTATATCCTGACGGACGCGCGTGCCCCTCCTTCTTCGATGGAAGGGAGAGGAACTGCACGCCGAGCGAGGCGTTTGAGTAATCGATCGCCTCTCACCTTCAGTGAAAGGTAAGGGAGAGGGCAGTGATGCCTCGTCTCTTGGCTTCGGACAGTCCCTATTCCTCATTGTGAAATCGGGAGCGGGAGTCCTTTCCTGAACGGGAAGGAGGTTGACCGTTTCTCCTGCATGCTACGTTTCTACCTCACATTCGGGGGGGGAGTTGGGGGAGGGGATTTCGTTTCCCTCGCTGCCTGACGCGTTTCTTGCGGTTCTGACCTGCTGAACAACTTCCGAGTAACTGGGCTTTGGGAGGAGCGTCTCTTTCAACGCATCTAACTCTGACCGGAATTGTTCTAGCGAAATCGCATTTTTCTGATTTGACATCACGTGTTGGTGTTTCAGTTCATCTAACGACTGTTGTACCGCATTGTACTGTTTGAGGAGCACCGAAACGTCTACATCACCCATAGAGATTACCGGTATTCTATGAAAATTTGTAACGTAGAAGGTAATATTGTTCTCATTATCCCAGAGGGTCGACGCTTTATTTATAATGTCTTTTTGGATATTCTCGTTTCTAGAATTACCTCTACGAGTTGGGAGGGTAGCACTGAACAGCGGTTTTAACTGTCCCCTCGCATGTTCTGTTTCTTCCGAATCATAGAAATCATGACAAACAGATACGAGAAGGTCTGACCTAATATGATCTACTTTGTCAAATATAAAACATAACAAAGGATTTTCTATAAGAACACGATTTTCAGCAGACGATCCCATTGCGCCTGTATCGATGGAGGAGCAGGTTTGCCGGGGGTGTAGATGGTGGGGGTGGAGATGGAGGGAACGCCGATAGGGGTCCCACTTCTCGTCCCTTTAAATAATGCTCCAGATACTACCGGTTCGATGCTCAGGCATCTTTTCACATTAATTATGTAACTATTATTGTGACACATAAAAGTATATCGCGGAGTCACTGTACGATTATAACGTAATGAAACATACATTTCCCGCGGTCACCGTCAAAAACTTTTACTATTAAACGGAAGATTCGCAGTGCAGGCGGTGAGGGTGATGCGGGAGGAGGGGAACGGAAAGGAGATGCTGGTAGAAGTGCCCACTTCTTGTCCCCTTAAATCAAGTTCCAGATACCACCGGCTCCATGCACAACCATCCTTTCACATTAATTATCACGACACTATTTCTCATTATAACATGCTAAGTATATACGCGGGATCACTGTGAGTTCATGAACATAATGATATCTAAATTTTCCGCGGAAACAGTCAAAAACCTTTACTATTTAACGACAGACGAGCAGCCCACCCGTGAGGCATCCTCTCGGTAGCATCCTCTCGGTTATATACATATATATATTATTTCTTATTTGTATTTGTATAAGTGTGTTACCTCTTTTTAAAGGGTCACCCGTGAATATTTCTGAGGATTCACGTTCAAGCAGCTCCTTATAAAGAAACTGTGTCAAATTTTGAGGGGTTATGCGCAAGAATGTATATAGCCATTTTCTTTAATTGATCCGACACCTTTATAATATAGTTCACAAAGACTTTCCCAGGCGTGTTTCTTATAGTCGTCTTAAAAATGTTTGTTTGTTTGCCACATTTACGGCATTCATCACACTCAGCGTTCATGCACTCGTCGCAGATAGTCTGGCTTACAAGTAGGTAGGGAATAACCTTCTTTGTCTCTGGGTTTGTGTAAGTCTCTATGTCGTAGTATACAGTTATAAGGCTTAATTTTAGGCTTGGCAGCTTTCATATAACATACGTGCTTTACACCATCCGCATTATATTTCTCATGACATGTAGTACAGTGAATTTCACGGCACTTATGCTCGAATTTTCCCCAGCTATCCATCGTAAGAAGCATACTGTACCACACTCGCAAATTCTTATTTTCTTGCACGTCCCATTTGATTTATGGTGATCAAAAGAAGTATTATTGAAAAACATGCGTCTACATACATTACACTCTCTCCTCTCGTCTTCAACTATACGGCTTTCGCATTTGGGGCTTTTACACTGGTCGCAAATCATGTGGCAATCCTTACAATGTTTCAATAAATCATTCGTAAACTCGAGCCATCCCTTACACATATCAAGGTGCCTGCCATACTAAGTGTGGCAGGCACCTTGATATGTGCCTTGATATGTGCCTTCATATCGTAACTCGCGTAAAGAGTTCTTATATTGCGAATGGGGAGGTACGTTGTCCCCGTCAAACGTAAAATAAGTAAAGGCTTTGTCCGGTCTCTTAGACTACTTTTGAAAACATATAGCCCTCCCACGTTTATCCAGACCAAATACAACTACTGTAGACGCACTCCAATTTCTTGCTCTACTTTTCTCAACTCTTCAGGACCCATATCATAGTTAAATTCAAGCCCCACTCTGTGGATAGTTCCGGCGCGAGCTGTACAACCGTAAGCATCCAACTTTTTTTTGCAACTGTATTTATCACGGTAAACATATGGACCAAGATTATTGCTATAAAGCCACAACCTCGATTGGGGTTAATGCGGTTTCTGTATATTTGGTAGCTGTTAAAGTTAAGTGTATAAGGCGTGTCCGTATGTTCCACAACACGGTAAACATGACCTATATCGATCGTGAAGTTCCCCAAGTTAAACACTCTGGGTGGCCTGAGCAATACGTTCCAAAATATAATCAATATCTTCTACAGCCAGTCGTCTCTATCACCATCGTTTGACCCGAACCCGAGACCCAGTCTTACCCTGGACTTGCGTCCGTCACTTTTCTGAAGGGGAAACGCCACGATACGCTCAACTATGCGGCGCAGGCCATGTTCAACACCATTGTTATATACGACTCGCTGATCGCGATTTCTTACCAGCGCAGTGATGGGGGTAACGTTGCGCACCAGCTCAAATGATATGCCGCCGTCTACATGTTAAGATATTGCTGACGAGGTGGGGAGTGCAGCGGAAGAGGGCACGAAATACTGAGAAGTGGAAGCAGTTTTATTTGCGGTTGGTGCTAATGTAGGTGGCGTAAGACGTGGAGGGCTGAGGCTCCATTGCATTTTGAGAACTTACTGAGGATGCAACACTCGGCGCTTTTGTGGAGAATTTTACTCGTTTACGCAGCATACCTTATGTAGACGGAGTTTCGGTTCGTCAGTTTTCGTCCTCTTGTCTCCGTTTTTTCGAAATGGGGAACATGAGGGGTGTTATTGATGAGGGCGCCGGAACGCAGGGTTCCGGAATGCTAACGGTTGTATCGTTGGAGGTTGGTACACTGATGCAAGGAGCACAGTCTGCATCCTCAATACTTGCAACGTCATCATCATCATCGTCGTCAACATCCACGACACATACCTGTTGCTTGAAGTTCGGGGGTATCATCATTCACGTTCTGAAAAAGAAAATAATGTCGGTGAACGTAAGGAGTGGATCTTTAGATTTTATTATATTTGGTAAAGGTAGCGTTTAAGAGTGTGCCATGTTAGAGATGAACTCTGTAGAAAAATTCAGGTTCACGAGTCCTTCTACATGCATTATATCCGGTCCTACAAGATGTGGTAAAAACGTGTTTATGCTTAAAATCATTAAAGGTAAAGGCGAACTGTTCTCAAAACCTGCACATAAAGTTAGATGGTGTTATTTGACATACCAAGCGTCTTCAAAGATTACCAAGACATTACTTTATTCCACAAAGGTGTTTATGATGTTAGCGCGATAAAAGACGATGAGCACACAGTTACTGTAATTGATGCTTTCATGTTAGAAATGAATAAAACGCTTGGCGAAACATTTACAGTATTCTCCCACCATCTTAACATAAGCGTGTTTTTCATCAATTAAAACCTGTATTTCAAGAACAGGTACATGTGTGATGCATCACTAAACACACAATATCTAGTCTTATTCGCGCAGCGTCGAGATGTATTGCAAATTGGGGTATTGACCAATCAAATGTTCCCGAATCAGCGAAAGGAGTTTTTGGAAGTTTATGAAGAAGTTACAAGTCGACGTTACGGATATTTGCTTTATGACTTTCACCCTTCGAAGAACTGCATATATTTCCAAACGAGGTTGCAACGGTGTACATTCCAGAATGACAAAGGTTAAAGAAATACCATGAATTTATAAAAATCCATCACTGACTACCGTGCAATCTCCAACACCTGCTTGTTAAAAATATTGATCCTGACTTTTTAAAATGCATCTGTGAAATCTGTCTCAATGTTATAAAATGCAATGTACCTAGTGAAACCCTCACAGAAGTCGTACTCACGTCGTTACAAGAACATAATACGAGCTGTCGCTCGTAAAAAGCAGACTTTGACGAAGAAAAAGCGAATTATTGTACAAAGAAGTGGTTCATTCTTCCCCATCTTATTTTCAGTTTTGGCACCTTTATTGTCTAGTTTAATATAATGGAGAAAATAGTCGTGGCTCCGCACGAAGTGTGTGCTTCGCTACAAAATACAAACAAAGAACAACAGGGTGTGTCTGCAACATATCGAACATGTATTAGAAAATAGTCTCCCTCATACTTTGAGGAATAAAGGACTAAGCCTTTATAATCTATTGAGTGAGGACCCGGTTATACATTGATCCGATACTGGTGAGGTTATTGCTGAAGGGACAAAGGTTCAGGGTTCGAATATTATTGATACCGTACATGATTTGGTAAGAAAGTGGGTTAGGCCATCTCCACCAGGATGGACGGATTAGATGTAGGTTACAACAAATAAACATGCCAAAAACGTTAACTGGCAACCAAAACAGGGTTAAAGACCTGAAACACACAATACGTATACCACAGCAGAGCACGCCTTCGCCTACGGGATTACAACCCTATCCACGCGCTTCTAAAATACGCGAATGGCTGACGTATTAAGGAAACACTATTAAGATATTTCTAATGTTGCTTTTTACGGCGGTTTCTATACTGAGGGTTTAGAGAAAAAAGATGTTCAGAAATTTTTGCGTGAGCAGGACACCTATACACTTCATAAACCAGTGAGAAGAAGTTTTAAAACTGCTAAGACAAAAGTCGCGTCGATTGATTCTATTTGGCAAGCTGAGTTGACTGACATGCAAATGTACGCGGGGTACAATGATGAATACCGTTACATTCTATTTATAATTGATGTGTTCTCCAGATACTTAATGATGCTAAAGGAAAACAGGACCCCAAGTTATTTCTGCACAGATTTAGGGAAAGAATTTATGGGCCGAGTTTTTCAGAACATGCTGGCAGAGTTTAATATCAGTTATTACACATCTAATTTTGCTCATAAGGCTTCTTTAACCGAAAGAGTACAGCGTACTATAAAGAAACGCATGTACCGTTATTTTACATATGAAAATACAGTTGGCATCGTCCTGCAACCGTTCACACCACCGTATGATTGGTGCAGCGCCTAATGAAGTTTTAAAAAGAGGTAACTGATACAGAAATCAACTCAACTTTTCGAAAGCTGGGAAAGAAACCGATTTGGCGGCTGAGGGCTATTATCTCCCTAAAGAGGAAAGTCACATAAAAACAAATTTAATAAACCTAAAAAGAAAATTTACGACTGTTATGGACGCCTGCACATTGATTTATCGTTCCAGGAAAAACTGCTTGTGAATGGGGTTGATGTGAAGATTAAAATTACCTGTACATCCCCAGAGATATGCCTGAACCTGGATGATGCCAATGAAGAGGCTGCGAAACCCATAGTGATTCACATTATGGAGAAGTATCTTCACGTACGGCTAATGTAGCTTAGCTCTACTAAACAGATGGAAATTGAGAAAAATTTATTGAGGGCCACGTCCAATACCCTATAAATAGGGTTCAAGTGAAAATGTTTACGGTCTCTTCAAGATTAACTTCCAAGCAAATAGAGACTGTAACTCTTGGAATTCTATCAAAAAGAATATTGTCTGCAAAGTTGGAGCATGATGCGATGGACGGGGAATATAAAAATTCGGCTTTCAAATTAAAAAATTTTTACTTGAAAAATATTACACTGCTTGCCAATGGCTCTGGTGTAGGGGATTCTCTAGAAACGAGGTATTCTACAGATGCTGAGTTTTCTCTTTGTAAGAGGGCATATCATAGCCTGATTCAGAGTGTAAACGGGTGTGATGGGTTTGGTACAGGTGTTAACGCTAAACGAATTTATAGAGCGCGTAAATATTTAATTTTTTGATCTTTCGCCCGACTATTGTGCACGTGTGAACACTCACTTAAACCCCAAACAAAATGGAAATGCGGCATTAAGACTCGAGTTCGGCACGCCATTATTCAATCCTATTAGCGTTTTATTTTATCTGCAATTGCAAGCTCTGATTGAAATCAACCGCTTTAGGTCCGTTATAAACGACTTTTAAAGATGGATGAAGTCACACTTCGAACTGTAATGAAAAAAAATTGTTTGACACGAGACATATTTATGGGGGACCTACGCGAAGGATGGGGTGGTGAAACTTCCAATTACGAAAGATTGAGGCGCACTCATACTACATACAGATTATTTGGCGGAAAAGGACTTCTCTGGATTGCTCTTTATTACAGGAAAAATAGGCAATGAGTGTCTCATTTTCATTCGCTTGGTAGGTTGGTATGGAGTGACGCCGTTATTGTAAAGTTCCTTAAACAACTACAAATCCCGCAAATTGTATGGAATCCGTATCGTTTTTAAGCTTTATTCTGCAATGTATGTGGGCAATAATGTTTGTGCTTTTCATGCATATAGCTAGAGGATTCAGCTTTTCAAGTTTCTTAGATTTGTTTGATTTATATAGAGCAGAATCCGATGAAGGTTTTATTTGCAGGCAAATAAATAGATGATTCCCATTTGTTGTAAGAAGCACTCTCTGTATTGTTTAAAATGTGATTTTATATAAAACACATGTACTTTCCCTAAACTGAAACTGCCCTGTAATTAATTTAAAAATGTATTGACAATTAAAACTGTAATGAAATTCAATAGCGAATAAAAATGCGGTGCTGTTATTTAATTTTAAATATGCAGAGAATTTTAACACACTCTGTATGACGTTTAAGCACACATATATACACACAGTATATATATATATATATATATTGCGTAAATTATTAATAAAAAATTATCTGCGATTAATTAAAAAAATAATTAAACTGTGTAGCGTTTAAGGGTGAATATGTTAGATCTGCTCTGTAAATAATTTAAAAATGTATTGACAATTAAAACTGTGTAGCGTTTATGGCTGAATATTTTAAATCTGCCATTTAATTAATTTAAAATGTGTCGACAATTAAAACTGTAATGAATTTGTATAGTAGTAAAGTTACCAAAGGGCTGATCCTTGCAATACTGGTTATATGACATATTTTGGAGTTTTTAGCATCTTCAGCCCATACACATTGAAGAACAACCGGGTGCCAAGTTGTATGTGTTGAAAATTTTTTTTTTGAGAAGCAAAGAAAAACCTCCCTGTTTATCTCATAAATTGTAATTCACATGGGCTTTATATCAATTTTTGACATATTTGTCACACTTGTGATTAAAATATGGCTTTTTATTGTGAATGTGGTTTATATTAATACGTTTTTAAGCAATTCAGTGATGGTCACATGTAATTAGCGGGTGTATAGGGTACGTGTTGCAGCACGTATTTCATGTTGTACACTTCTATCTATTTATAACCAGATAAATACACGGAAACAAATACTGTATACAGAGAACACCATCAAAGGTATCAAAAAGAATAAACAAGCTCAAGTACCATGAAGAAAGTAACAGTACAATTTTTATTCAGTCATGTAGAACATCATCATCTTCATCATCTGAGATATGAATCTGGTCTGTATAGGGATTATTGCACTGTTCATGTCCTTGGCACCTGCAGTAGGTGTACAAGAAAGACTAGCTTCCTTGCAAAAACATGAGTTACATGAACAGGGATTTTCTGCCCCACATCTACACACTACAACTTTAAATAGTCCTGGAGGGGGCCATCTAAGTGACAGCAAACTTTGGTTCTGGATTGTTGTTCACCACCTGCCATCCATAATCCTGAATATTTAGTATTGATGGATCCTGGTCTTCTGCCGATTTCCACAGCATGACATGCAAATGAGCACGAAGAATATGCTGTTGTAATGGTCCTTCTGTTGGAGGTAAGGTCTTAATCTTGGGAATGTCAGATCTGCTGGAGAATATTTTGTAACGCAGTTCATCCATAGTGACGATTCCAGTCTTCGATCCATACAGAAGAGAAAAGCAGTGCATTCCAGCAGTAATTACCTCAGCTACTGTGCTTTCCTTATTTCCAATGGACTGGAGGTTGACTTTTGGAAACGATTTTACTCCAGAGAGCTTTCATTTACCATATGGATAACTTGTCGTTAAGGCGTGCACTGCAAGGCGTGCACTGCAAAGGTATCATTGCATTGTTGGCCAAGCTGTGAAGAAGATGCATTTATATTAATAGAGGTGCCATCTGCCTTCTTCATGTGTATACTGACATTTCTTTTGTTCAGATCCCACCTCCAGCAGTAATATGCCAGGAGCAAAAATATATTAGTGTCATCCGATAGAACTTGAACTACATGTACACCACCAAGACTCAACTTCTTGTTAGATAACTGATGATGTTGATATCGGCCTCTTCATGACCAAAGACGCAATTGTCTTGTTCATTCATATGGATTGTGATTGGAGTGTTTGAATCCCACAACAGGTTGATTACCTACTGCTTGTTGTGACTGTTTTTCATGATGATGTCTCTTGGCGGCAATTCAGTGTCCAGTGTGAGATTGTGGTTTGGGTACAGTTTATCACCAGCACGTCGGCTTCTCGCATAGTTCTTTATTGATGAGTCTTCATACTTGGCAAATAAAACAATGACTTCTTTAGAATCTCGCTGTACGGCTCTGTTGAAGTTAACTGCCAATTGTTTTACTTGTCCAGTCTTTGGCCATGTAATATGGTATGACATTTCGTTCCCATTAACAAAGAAAGCATCAGCATCAAGTTGATTGTTTGTAACATTCCCAAGTTTCATCACTGAAACAGCTTTGGTGGATTTTGACAAAGTCATCGAAAAGGGCTGATGACACAGGAGCAAGTTCGTACTTAAAAACTTCTCGTAAATTCAACTCTCTCTTTTGCGACATGATTAGAAGTCGTCCAAAAAGTTTTTCCATGTCATAAACGGCAGAAGAATCTCCAACACGAACACTTTTCTTCATGCATTCCATTGTGAAAACCTTTTTATGCAGAGGCTTGTGAAACCCTGAGGGAAACCATCCTTAAACGTTGATACCATTTTCTCCCCAATTTGAACGGTATTGTGGACGTTGACCCTGCTGTCTGCAATACACCCATTGCAAATGTTGACAAGTTCAGGTGACTCTGCAAGGGATTTATATACAACTGAAACTATATTTTTTTCCTACCCTCTGAGTCCAGTTTCTCTCTGTTGTGACCTTCTTCTTTGTGAATGTTGTGTTCAGCATCATATTCCTCATCACCTGCATCAGAGATCTGGTCCATCAATAAAGAAACGTTGTTGCATACATTGTTAGAGAGAATCCACCTGGCGACTTGGTGAGGTGAGAGGGTTAGCCCAACAAGCCCTCCCAAGCCCTCCCTTTGCTTTTCCATATTTGATGTATGTTTGTTCTCGTAACTGGTCAGCAAAGACAGAAGTCCAAACACCCTCTCTGTGCCTGCAAACGTGAGCCCCATCCAGGAACATCTTTTCCACTTCGTCAAGTAAATCAAATCTCATATCAAGGCAGTGCAACGTTACGTATCTAGCATACTGCTAGTGGCCAGCAGTGAAAAGTATCTAATCATTTGTTCCATGCTGTATGGTGCAGTATCCAGTTCCCCTCACTCTCTGATCGGATGAACAGCAAAATGATCACAACTAGCAATATTAAGCAGTCTACCCACAATTTTCCTGTTGGGCTTTGGGATGCAGCATTCAGAAATCTCGCCAAGCTGTCAGGTGAGTTTTTTCCAGACAGCACTGCATCATGTAATAGTCCAGTTACATCCATTCTAAAAGCTCGAACGGCCCTAGGCCATGCCTTTCCACTTAAAATACTCGCTATACCATCAAAGGCTGCACTGAGGATTTGCTCTAAACCGGATCCTATCATAAGTGTCCCAGTGCATCCAACGACATTAGTGTGTGCATATCTCCTGGTCTTGGGATTCAATGGCTCTACGTTTGGTATCGGACCATTTGACTTGCATTATGATCTGAAACACCTGCATGTCAGCAACTATGACAATGTGTTGCTGCCCATGATTCCTTGTGAACTTTTCAACAAAGGACAAGGTTGTCAGTACAGTATTGGGATGGCTTGGTGTAGCATCAATCAAAGGTTCAAATATATACCGTGTGCCTTTGATAGAACTAACCTTTTCTCTTGCTTTGTGAGTCATGTAACCAGTCCATTCAGAAGCATTCTCATCAGTGTTATTTATAATCGAGCAAAGCCACTCTACGTCTGATGTTAAAGCCACAGAAAAATTATTTTGCAAATTAGTAACATTGATGAGACGATTACAGTTTGATGTTCTTAATGGAGGAATCGGTTTCTTTTGTCCCTTGTAGTGTTCAAATGTCACGGCAGAAAGTGTGCTTAGTTTTAATGTTGAAAGTTCTGTTTTAGATAACCTAGGAATCACTTGATGCTCATCTTGCTGACTGTCAGTTGTGTCTCGTGGTTGTGTTAATTGTATAGCCATCGCATGTGTTTCACGATTGCCACTTGGAGTTGTCACATGTAGATCATAATTATCACACCATGATGATATGAATGTCGAACTTTTACAGAGTCCCTTGCTGTAAGATAATTTTTTCGAACATATTTTGCAGTAGATGAAACAGATCGATAAAGCCATATTGAGCATTAAATATTAAATAAAACAGAATCAATTATATTTAATAGAAATAATAAACAGAATTATTAAATATCTATAAAACAATATATATCAATATATATATATATATATATATATATATATATATATAGAGAGAGAGAGAGAGAGAGAGAGAGAGAGAGAGAGAGAGAGAGAGAGAGAGAGAGAGAGAGAGAGAGATAGATAAATAAATTGCTAGCTAGCTAGATAGATAGATAGATAAATAAATTGCTAGCTAGCTAGATAGATAGATAGATAAATAGATAGATAGAGAAATAGACAGATAGACAGAGAGACAAATCTATGAAAGAAAGGCACATCATGTGGCGAAAATGGTTCCTCAAATCCTCAAAACACGTTTTTGGAGACCTCAGAGACCCCTCTACCCCTACCTGGTGTGTGGAGTTGTACAGAGAAATGCTCAAGGATGCCAGAGTGGCACCCCTTGATTTCTACACATATTTTAGAACACAAAACTGCTGTAAAAGCTTATATAACCTTAAATGAAAGGTTCACTACAAAAACGCCATCTGGCTACTCGACTATAGTGAATAAAAAATGCATGGCAGTTAGTTAATTTAAAATACGTATAAAAATCTTACACATAATTTACCATGTAATAAGAATGTGCTAAAGCGAATATGACTATAAGGAACTTCCGGTTCTGTACCAGTGAAGTTAAAGACACCCTCTTTCGTACTTTCTGCAGTAATATGTACGGACAACAACTCTGGGTGAATTATAAAAAAGGTTCTGGCAGAACCCTAAATTTGCTGTACAGCAGGTCTTTTAGACTCTTACATAATTACCTCCGAGATGCTCAGCTTCGCAAATGTTTGCTACCCGCAATGTCCCGAGCTTCCCGGAGGTAACAAGACGTGCTCAATACAGTCCTATGCAAGGAATTAAAAAATCAACCAACCCGATTATCCAAGCTATCCAGAGTCCTGCCGTTTATCCTCTAAGTCTAAGCGAGAGAATTCTTGGTACGAAAACGTCTGTCTGTAGCTCCACTTAACTCTGACATTACTGTATTATTTCTAATCAATTGTATATATTTCTATCCATAGTATGCGAATTGTCATTGTATTAATAATATTTGTCATATGGACTATAGTCTACCAATAAGCCTTTTCATTTTCATTTTCAATAATAGTTAATAAACGGAAAAATGTGATCGGCTTTGCTATTTTTCCAGATCGTCTCATACAGAAAAAAAAATGCACTATCTGGGTGATTATTTCATAGTCCTGTTAGCGTCCTCTAGAAGGTTGGAAAGAGTGGAATAAAACTTCGAATTCGGGGTCATTGGCCCCTAACCCCTCATTGACACCAAGCTGGATTTCCTCTGCTACATCCTCGAACACATCTAAACAGCATTCCATTTCAGTATCGGTGCTCAAAAGAAAGGTAAAAAATGATCATTATTCGCTTCAAATTAAATTTAAGTAAAATTATAATTATAACTCTCCACCTGTTCGCTTAAAGACAATTGCATAAAAATTTTACCATGTACCCTACCTAGTTGAAAGTATGACCGAATTTACACCAGGATTATATAAGTATTTAAAAATTTACAATTCGCAGGAAAAAAAACTACGGAACACCGACATAGACCTACAGTTTAACACTGATCCAGCACCGCACTGGTGTTTAAAAGAAGATTAAAAATTATACTAACATGGATCTGACACGAGTTCTCTACAATTACAGAATTCTTTCCTAAAAACTGTGCTATCTCAAATTAAATTCAAATAATTAGCTCTGTAATTTAATTTTCACCTGCATTGTAAAATGAAGCGGGGGTCGCATAAAATCACCGTCAACGAAATATATATATATATATATATATACATAGAGAGAGAGAGAGAGAGAGAGAGAGAGAGGGGGCTTATATACAGGGTCTGTCAAAAAAAACTAAGCCAATTTGAAATCTCTATAAAATGCACAATTTGATAGAGATTTCAAATATTTTTTTACACTAAATAAATAAAAGGCTCGTAAATAATATGTGATAATTTTATAACTTTATTTTAAATATTTTAGGAGTTATGCGGTTATTTCTACAGATTGCGAAAATTTCAGTTTTTCTCATTATGTAATATCTTCTTTTTTCTCTTTTTCAGAATTTGTTTAGATTTAAAATTTTTCGTGAATACCTCTAAATATGCCATTCTCACATGAAGATAAAATAATTATAAAGCATTATAGAGTTGAAAAAGGTTATAGTGCAAGGAAATTACTTTCTGAATTCGATTATAAAGGATGGACTAGATGGTTTAGATTACTTATTGAGAACTATCGATGAAACAGGAAGCATTGAAAGGAAGGTTGGTAGTGGGCGACCAAAATCAGTTAGAGTAGATGAAAATATTCAGAAAGTGGAGGAACGTATCCTTAGTCAAGAGGATCGATCTGGTAGCCACATGACACCTGCTCAAATATCAAAAGAACTAGAAATATCAGAATCAAGCATAAGAAGGATTATTAAATCTGATCTGCAATTTAAACCATTTAAAAGAGTGCATGGACAAAGATTGTCAGAAGTAAACTGTCAGAAAAGAGTTGAGAAATCCAAACGTATTTTACGTATAATAACTGAAGATAAACTTTCCAAGACATTTTTTACGGATGAAAAACGTTTTACGGTAGAGCCACCAAGAAACTCACAGAATGACCAGGTTTATTCTGATGTTGCGAAGCAAAATGAAATCCAAGATGAAAGACTGTACGCAACAAGGAGTCACTTTTCTTCTAGCGTCATGGTTTCTGTTGGAGTGTCCAAGTTGGGAAAAACTTCAATATTTTTTATTGAGCCAGGAGTGAAAATTAATGCTCAATATTATTCAAATACCCTGCTTGAGAAAATGCTTCCAGAAATTAGAAACTTGGCTAGTCAAGGTTACTTTATTTTTCAACAAGATGGTGCAACATCACATACTGCCAAAACAACCATCGAATATTTGAAAAAGAATGTGCCTAAATTTCTGGAACCGAATAATTGGCCACCTAACAGCCCTGACCTAAACCCTGTAGACTACGGAATATGGGAAAACTTGGCAGAGAGAGTGTATAGGAACAGAATAAGGGATGTCAATCATTTGCGTGAGTTGATTATCGCAAAATGGGCAGAGCTCCCCCAAGAGCAAATAAATCGAGCAATAGACGAATTCAGACCAAGATTAAAAAAAGTGATAGAAATGCAAGGGAATCATATTGAACAGTTCTTTTAATTTTATTAAACTAAAAATTATCTACAGTATATCGTAAAAATTTTTTTTTCATGTTAAGTAGGAGAATCTCACTTTTTAGTTAATTATTAATAAAACTAACAATTCTGAAGATATCGTCATAAAACTTTAAAGGATAATAGATGATTACCTATACTTTATTGTTTAAAAAATTTAACTTAATTAGATAAATGGTTTTGTTTTAATAAAGGTTTGAATTTGGCTTAGTTTTTTTTGACAGACCCGTTATATACCTTTCAAATGTTCCGTCGATGATTTCTCATTTCACGAAGGTCAAGCTTGTCGCGCCTCCTCTCGAGTTGGCTTGGTGAAGTAGTGAGTTGGCTTCTTGTACTCTCCACCTCACATAGTCAGGTACGCCCGGCTCATCGGGGATTGTTTTGAGCCAGACGTCTAAACTTCTTTTAAAGATGTTCACCGCAACACCACTCGTATTCTTTAGTTATATATATATAATATATATATATATATATATTATAAATCAAGGGTGGAACAGCCTACTATAGCCACAGACTCCAATGGGCGATTGGTTCCCCCGGGGTTAGGTCCAGACTGATGCTGTCAACTTGGATTGAAAAAAGATTGCTTGCATTCAATGCACCGAATAGTAGAATAGTTCATTGAACTCTGGAGAGAAGTAAAAAGTGGGGTTAAAATCAATTCTCAGTGTATACACACACACACACACACACACATATATATATATATATATATATATATATATATATATATGAAAATATGAAATTATATCGTTGTATAAAAGACCACTACCATCGTGTCTCCAACTTCAAAAGCTTCGGGTAGGCTGAACTGATCTAACCGATAGCAGATCTCTCTCCGCGATCCTGCTAAAATAAAAAACACATTTCAATAAAAATTATGCTGCACAAGTGTTACGCCCACAACTGTAGAATAAAAAACTAATTCTATACAAAAATGCTAGTAAAGGCAGATTTACATATATGTAGAAAAAAAATCACTGCAGGATAAAAACTAATTCTATATAAAAATGTACGTAAAGAAACAGTTATATATATATATATATATATATATATATATATATATATATATATATATATATTAGTGATGTAGGTCACATCCGCATCCGCATCCGCGGAACATCCGCACATTTTCTCGCATCCGCATCCGCACCCGCATCCGCACTTTGGACTGCGGATGTCGTGCGGATGTGGACCGTTGAGATAAAATGTCATTAATAAGCGGAAATTATCAAATTCTACTATATTAATAGAACTAGTTCATTGTGCGCAAAAGTGATGCAAGCGACAAGACGAGAAGCTGTTCTTGTATGAAGTTACTCTCTTGCAACCTACTTAGATTCACGTTACAAAGTTAAGTTATTTACACCTAGTACATTAGAACGAGTTAAATCATCACTTGGCAAAGCAGTTGAAGAGCTTCAATCTCTTGAATCTGTCGCTTCGCCACCCACCAAAAGAATAAAAGTTTCAGTGACAGAACCAACACCTTCAACAAGCAAATCTATCACAGAATCTGTCTCTCAGTTTCTTGAATCAAGCAGCAATGACGAGACCTACGCGATGTCAAAAGATGTAGTAAAAATGATCGAGAGCTATCACCAAGAAAAACGCCTGGCTGCATGTGACAATCCTATTAGTTGGTGGAAAAATACGCAGAATATCTATCCATACTTGAGTAAACTTGCAAGGAAACATTTAGCCTGTCCTCCAACAAACGTACCAAGCGAGAGATTATTTAGCAGTGCTGGATTAATATATGATGAAAAGAGAAACAGACTGGCAGCAGAAAAGGCAGAAAAATTAATGTTCCTTAAGCACAACCTTCCTATAATTAAGTTTGAACATTAAACGATGAACATCTTAGTTTACTTTATTTTAATTACTCATTTATAAATATGCCTAATAAAACTTTAAACTTAATATAAATAGTTATCAAGCTAATTAAAGATCTCTTTCTATAAGGGTGGAGGTTGGGGAAAGAGGTCGGTGGGGTGCATTTGAGTTGGGTTCACGTCCCGCATCCTGGTAACACAATTATGGTTTCTAATTGTGGCTGAAACTCAACAAAATATAACGAATTTATTTGCAGGCGAATTCACTAATTGATTTCTATATTAGTTAGATGCTTGATATTTTTTATATGTTCAGAGAAAAGTACAGCAATTATTGTACAATTAATCAATTATACTACATTATAGCTACAGCTCTCTCTATATAATAACTTATTATATACGTTAAACACAACAAATCTCGAATATATCCTAAAAAATAACGAAAATGTAGACATCCGCATCCGCATCCGCATCCGCGGATGTTGAAGTCAAACATCCTCATCCGCATCCGCATCCGCGGATGTGAAAAAAATGACATCCGCTACATCACTAATATATATATATATATATATATATATATATACACAATACAAAAATCACTTACAGTGAGACGTCGTCACAATTACTGAAGTCCATTGTCGTTGGCGTTTAAACGAGTTCTGCTGAAAATAACAATGAAGTGCCGTACTCGTTCAGCGCGGCCTTTTTATATGCGTAGGTTGAATAGTCCCCCGCCCGCTGATTCGCACAGATAAGAGCGACCGCCCTCTTTCAGAACACACTCCCTTCATCGGTGGTTGTTGTTGTATGGGTGGGTGTGGTTTTGAGAAAGCAGTCAACCACTTGTTTCAGGGATAATGTAATGTTGGTGGGGCGCACGCTTTTTAAATGTACTAATATGCTTCTTGATCCTGTTCGGGGCTTCATTAATTACTCCGTACAACTCCGCCTCTGCATACTTTGTATATAACCTCGTTTGGGTTCCGTGCGTCGGTCTTTCTTCACACGAAGATCAAGCTGGTGGCCCCGCCTCTAGTTCTGTCTTGGTGGAGGAACGAGTTGCTCTCTTACACTCTCCACCGCACATAGCCAGGTACACCCGGCTCATCTTGTACCGTCCTGAGCCAGGCATCTAGTATTCTCTTGAAGACTTCAACTTTGACCCGTGTAACGTTTCTGAGGTCCTTCGGAAGCTGGTTGAAAAGTCTTGGCCCCCTGACAACCAAGCTATTTTCCTTCAGTTTTGAGGAGCTCCCTTGTCAGGCCTTTAATTTTGGAGCACTACACATTCTGCCTTTCCTATTTTCCAGCGTTGTTTGGATGGTAATTGCGTTTATTTTGAGGTTTGGTACCAATTTTTTGATAATTTTCTACTTGTAGGCCTACTAGGGGCACTCAAAATATTTTGCCCCACCCTTTTTTCTTAGCTAAATAATAGGCCATGGGGTTGAAATGTCTTTTGGACCGTAAGTTTGAACTTTCTGCGCTTCACATAACAGGATTTTTCTAGTTTGAACCTCCCCTCCTTGTATAAAACCGCTTTTAAACGCCCTTGTATAAAGCCGATTGTTAACGCAGTTTCGAAAATGGCGTCTGACAATGATGTGCGGCGTAAACAGAGAACTGTTATCGAGTTCTTAACCGCAGAGAAGGAAACAGTTGGAAATATTCACAAACGTCTACAAAACGTTTACGGAGATGCTGTTGTTGATCGAAGCACAGTTGGACGCTGATCTAAAAGTGTGAGATCATCGGAGAGAGGGAGAGCCAGCCTCGATGATGAGCCACGCAGCAGTCGCCCGGCATCGGCTGACATCTCACACTGTGCAACGTGTTAACAGCATCATTCGATTAAATCGGCGCGTCACATACAAGGAGCTATCACTGGAGCTAGGAATTAGTGAAGGAAGTGTGAATACGCTAATTCAGCAACTGGGATACTCAAAAGTGTGTTCACGATTTGTTCCTCGCGAACTGACTGAAGAGCACAAAGCCCAAAGAAAAGAAATTGCTTCTGAGTCGTTGGTTCGATACGAGACAGAAGGGGATGACTTCCTTTCACGAATTGACTGGGGATGAGACTTGGGTACACCACTTTGAACCTGAAACAAAACGCCACTCCATGGAGTGGCTTCACGCAGACTCCCCACGCAAGAAAAAGTTTAAAATGGCTCCCTCTGCAGGAAAGGTTATGGCCATCATCTTCTGGGACATAAAGTGATGAGTCTGGTAGACTTTGTGAAGAAAGGACAAACAATCAACTCAGAGGCATATATTGCTACCCTATAGAGATTCTAGAGACGTATAAAGCGAGTTCGACCGGAGAGAAAACTGGAATACGTCCTTCTTTTGCACGATAACGCAAGCCCACACAACAGTTTGCAAACAAGAGAGGCCATCACAAAAATGCGCTTGACTGTGTTACCCCACCCTCCATACAGCTTGGATCTGGCACCTTCAGACTTCCATTTGCTTGGGCCAGTGAAGGATGCTATTCGTGGAAGAAAGTTTCAGAGTGACGATGAGGTTGTTGAGGAGGTTAAGAAGTGGCTCCAGCGGAACCCAGCGGACTTTTACCAGCAAAGAATAAAGGCCCTTGTTTCGAGGTGGCGGAAAGCCGTAGAAAAGGATGGAGACTATGTGGAAAAATAAAAACTTGTAAAAAAGGTATGTAACTACTTGCGTACAAAATTTCTGGAACTTACGAGGAAACTTGGAAAGAAAAAATAAAGGTGGGGCAAAATATATTGAGTGGCCTCGTAGATTACGGTGTACCTTTCTTTTCTTCTTTTCAGGGAGTACAGATTTAATTTACGTAGTCTTTCCAAATAGTTGAGTTTTTTGCAGCCATCAATCTTGGCTGCGAAATGTCTCTGAGTTTCTTCTAGTTTATTAATTTCTTCCTTTTTATATGGGGACGTCAAAACTGAGCAGTATTCAAGTTTTGGTATGATCAGTGTTCTCAGCAGGGGAATCATTACTGTCTTGTCCCTCCTTTTGAAAGTTCTTAGTACCTGTCCCGCGACACTTTTTCCTTTGTTTATTGCTATCTGATTATGTGTCTCAAATTTGACATCATCGGTGATTATTACCCCCAAGTCGACCGCTTTCGTGCTTCTCTGAATTTCCTGTCTATCTGGAGCATAATATGCAGTCTAAGTTCCTCATTTCTACCATATCTCAAGAGCTGAAATTTCTCGGTGTTAAATGTCATATTGTTGTCTTCTGACCATTTGTATATTTTGTTCGTGTCCCTCTGCAATACCTTCATTTGCATCGCTGATTTTTCTGCTGATCTTTGTATCGTCCGCAAAGGGTGTTACTATACTGTTGCTGTTTACTCCACTGTCTATGCCTGTTAGCATGATAATGAACAGGAGTGGGGCCATTACTGTACCTTCTGGTACTGAGCTGCGTACTTCTGATTCTGATGATGATACACTTGAATTTTGACGATCTGGAGTCGTTCTCTGAGGAAGTTATAGATCCATTTTCCCACTTTGCCTGTTATTCCCATATGTTTCATTTTATGTGCTCTTATACCATGATCGCATTTATTGAAAGCTTTAGCAAAATCCGTGTATATGACATCATAGTTTTCATTGCCTTCAAGTGCATATAGGATTATGGAAAAAATAGGTCCTGCTCCAAGTAGAGTAGCCTAAACACAGCCTAGGCTATGTTGAAGATGGAAGACCTAGGCTAAAGATGAACCAGCCTAGCTATGTGTCCATAAACTGGACTTCCATACTTTATTGTTAAACAATTACAGCTGAAATGTCAGCTTATTTAACCTAAATTTAATAACCGAAGGAAAATTTATGAACTTCTTACCTTGAAATGATATAAAATCTTAAATTTAATTTTTTTACACCAATGTTGAACTTTTTATTCCTGCTTCTTCTTCTAACCCTCCCTTTTTTCTTTTTTAGTTGTTCCTATTATGGCCATTTTTTTTCTTCCAAAAAACATGTTGCCATTTCTAGCTATGGGACCTTTTTTCTTTTCATCACATATTTGTTTCTTGGTTGGTGTCTTTTTAATTTTTCTCAGCAAGAGTTCAAGTTCTCCTTCTGATTTACTTTTATTGTTATTATTTTTGAATGTCAACGTGACTTATCCAAGATTAGGTGGGTCTTCCATTTCGGTACTCCAAAATTTTCCACACATTGGGGCCGGCCAGAAAGGAAAAATTGCATGTAAAACCCAATTTTTTTCTTTAATATTTGTTAACCCATCTTAGATTACCTATAATTTACATTTTATTTGTTATTCTAGTTTTGTTTTTCCTCACTTTTAATATAAAAATTGTAGCATTTTATAAAGTCCTCACTCTTTCCAAAATGAAAGGGTGTCGCATTTTAATTTATTTTCCATAGGAAATATTACAATACTCCAGCCCTTATCTTTTGTTGTAACATCTGCCTAGCTTGTAGGGCAGTTGAACGTTGTGGTCTACTATTAGTGGTATAGGTTATTGTAATAGTTGGACTAGTTACATCATTTATTGAACAGGTTAGGTTTGGTATAGTTTGAGTCAAATTTTGATTATCATCAGAATCTATTTTGATTCATCTTCATGATCATTTTTGTTAACAGTAGTTGGTCCTACTTCTAGAGGGTATAAGAGTGATACATCTCTTATAGTTTCACCTGAAGCGGTTTTAAGTTTTATAACCCTGGTTAATCCATCTTCCCCAGTTTTTAGTTCTAAAACTCTACCTAATGGCCAACACTGTCTTGGTGTATTTTGTCTAATTAGAACTACATCTCCCACCCTGATTTCTTTAACCCAGTCTTTGTTTTGTATATATTTATGCCTTTCTCTCAACCCAACAAGGTATTCATCACTCCATTGCTTTTTAAATTTTGTTTTCATATTTGTTATTTGTGATAATCTATTTTGCAAATCGTGATTATTATCACTCCAAAGTGATCATCCAAGGAGATATTGTAATCAGGTAGAGGGTTAATGACTTCTCCTTTAATCGAATGATTTGGGGTGAGAGGCTGTACATCATTAATATTATTCCCTACATAAGTAAGAGGTCTGTTCTTGACAACATTCTCAATTTCACTAATGAGAGTGAGAAGTTAAAAGAATTCAATTTGTTTTTTACCTATTGATTTCTTTAGGCAATTCTTTATTGTTTGGATATTCCTTTCCCAGATTGCTCCATACCGTGGTGATGCAACGGGGATGTATTTCCATTTTATTTTGTTATTTTGTAGATATGTTATGGTATGTGAATTTTGTAATATGTCATTTATTTGGTTTTCACCAGCCTTGAAATATGTTGCATTATCTGTCCAAACAATTTTGGGTACATAATAGGGGGGGTCGAAACATATCAAAAATTGAGTTTCTCCAATTCCACAGTATGCACGTAGTTGGAAATGATGATCTCAACATCTTGTTAAAGCATCCCCCCATTTTATTCTCTCCACAGATATAAACCCCAAATGTGACAATCATGCATTATATTTAGGCTGACCATATTTCCTTGAGACTAAAACGGGACATTGGGATGGCAAAAAAGGGACGGGGTTATGCAATATTCTGTATTCATGAAAAAGTAAGTACATAAACCGGAACAAAATTGACATTTTTATTAAAACGACGGGACGGCCAGGAAATATAAAACAAATGGTACTGTCCCGTTCAAAACGGTACGTATGGTCAGCCTAAAAATCTTATTAAGTAGATTAGATTAATTTGGATAGATTATTTAGATAAAGTTTTAGATAGATTGAATAGATTACATAGATTAATTTAGATAGATTACATGAATTATATAAATTATTGTCACGTTTTTTTGTTTAGTTTCAGATTGTTATTTTCAGATTGTTTATGATTGAATGAGTTATGATTTAATTCCGAATTCAGATTGAATGTTTCAATTGCTAGAATTTAACAATTAGTTTCTTGTTATTAATGCTACTAGGCCTAAATAAGTGAAATCATGGCGACAAGAAGCAAAACGCACAATTCAACATTTGGTCACCCTACAGAATTTCCACCTTCAATGATTCCTTCAAAGGCTGACGTATTTAGGCATTATTTATTGGTAAGAAAACGAGAAGAACTGATTTCGAAAGGTTCTAGAACAGCAAAAGAATGTTACAGAATTGTCACTAAAGATGTGGAAGCCATTTGGGAGAAGTTTTCCTTTCCACATATAGGATTTGAAGGAATAGCTATAAAAGTTGAACGATTGAGAGAATCTGCAGCAAAGATAAATAAAGTACCATTAAAACAAAGAAACAACAGTTTTCAGCAGAAGGTGGAGACATTCGATGAAATGTTTGATATTTGCACTTGTACTTGTTACGATAAAAAAATCAGTCGAACGGATTACAGATGTGATATTAGAGTTCCAATGATTGAGTGGGAGTCTTTTGTGGGGCAGAAACAAAGAAAAAAACAACTAGGACCAATCGACAGAGTAACGACTTCCGCAAGAAAAAGGACTCACGATAGAGTTAAAGGATTAGAAAGAAGAGCCAAGATAAGCCTAGATATGAATGTCGCCTCAACTAGCAAACTGGACCCTTTACATATTACGGAAGATGAGAGCATGGAAATTGATGATGACAGCGACGATATTGACTTTGTTCCCGATTTTGAGCTGAGAGAAAACCATCAGAACAGAATTATTTATGATAACTTAACAATAACAGCAGATAGATACGTGTAAGTTACAGAGCTACTGCAGCTATAGTAAATGCAGCTTTGAAGGATATGAGAATATTAGACGAAACCAATATGTTGGATAGGAAAAAAGTGGACAGAGAGAGAATGCGTGTGGGTAAAAAGAACATAATCAAAGTGAAATCAGAGAACACACAGATTGAAGGCATCGGATTTGATGGTAGAAAAGATCAAACTAAGACAAAGAAGGGAATGGAGTACGAAGAACATTATGTAATAGTCAAAGAACATGGTGATGTTTACATAGATCATATAGCTCCAGATAACGGAACTGCTTGTTGTATTTCAGATGAAATAATAACTTTTATTGTTGAATCTAATAGCAAAGAATCCCTGAAAGCTTTGCTATGCGATGGCACCCCAGTAAACACTGGCAGGATTGGCGGAGTGCTAAAATTGATTGAATTATATCTGGACAGGCCGGTATAATGGCTGATTTTCCTTTTGCATACAAACGAACTGCCCTTCAGGCACGTATTTAAAGCAATTGATGGAAAAACTTCGGGACCAAACACCTTCAAAGGTTCTCTTGGAAATAAACTCCGAGAGGATTTGACCAAACTGGATATAGTTGATTATACCCCTGTAGAGGGCAACATTAAAGAAGTTTCGGCCGATATTGTTAAAAGTTTCAGCAGTGACCAAAAATATATGTATGAAATGTGCATTAGCATACAATCTGGACGCATCTCACAAGCGTTAGCCACCAGAACCCCAGGTGCCCTCCATCATGCAAGATGGCTAACACGAGCAAACAGGATCCTGCGCTTATATGTCTCTACACGGAATCCAGACAAAAACATCCAAGACCTAGTAAAAATTATAATGCTGGTTTACGCTCCAGGCTGGTTTTGGATAAAGTCTCATCCAAAGGCAAATGAGGGAGCATCTAAATTTTGGTATATCATGCACTTGCTTAAAGGCTTAGATATAAAGCATCGGATGATTATGGAGCATGTCCTCAGAAATAACGCCTATTTTATTTTCCCCACCCAGAGAATATCTTAGCTCTTCAGCACATCATTCGAGCAAGAACTAGGAGCACCAATGCGAGAAATTTTGAGCTGCCAAAAACACTGAACTTTGAAGTAGATGATTATCCTAACATGATCGACTGGGACAACGAAACCATCACCCCTCCACCTATTTTACAGAATTTGACAAATGATGATCTTAAAGTTCGAAATGAACCACTTCAGCTTATTCCTTTTCCCTGTCACAGCCAGGGAGTAGAACATGCTGTAAATGTGGTAACAGAAGCATCACAAGATAGAATTGGTTATGAAAACAGATATAAATTTATTTTGAATGTACTGGAGTCGAGAAAAAAGCTACCTGTGTTCCAATGGAAAGGCCAGTGGGGTCAGTAATTTACGATTTTAAATTTCTTAAGGTGAATATTTTGGTTTTAATATGCTTCAATTGATTCTTTAAGTAACATACGTAGAAAGATTTCTTATTATATATATATATATATTATATATATATATATATATATATGTCACAACTAGGGTTTCTTTACCGGGATCCCGGGATCCCGGGATCCCGGTAGATTTTTAGCTAATTTAAATTTCCCGGGAAATTCTCCCTGTCCCGGGAAATCCCGGGATATTGCAATCACTCTTTCTGAAGAAATTCAAACTGAAGATGACGAACATAATGACAACATAGACGAAGATGGAGAAGATTTCAATCATAGTATTGATTTTGAAAGTGTTTTGTGTGAGCGCTTTGATGAGGATCCGTTCGAGATAGATATTTCATTTGGATCGCACGACACTGTAGGTAAAGAAATCAACGCGTCTCTAATCATCAATAAAGTCAGAAAAATAGCAAAAAAATTTCGCAAATCACCTTTAAAGAATAACATCTTACAAGGATATGTTCAACAGGAACAAGGAAAAAGTTTGCATCTATTGCTGGATTCCAAAACCAGATGGAATAGTCTTTTAGCCATGCTGGAGCGATTTATCAAAATAAGGTCATCCGTATCGAAAGCTCTCATCGACTGCAATAAAGATATGGACAATTTTGACCTTGACAAACAAGAAGTTGCTGTAATTCGTGACATTGTGGCATCGCTGGAGCCATTAAAAGTTGGAGCAGAAAAGCTGGGCAACAGAGAATCGACTTTACTTTCATCAGAAGGTGTTTTTTTCTTTCATTTTGAACGAACTAAATCAACTAAACACACCTTTTTCAAAAAACTAAAGGAGTCGTTCATTCGACGCATAACAGAGAGAAGAAATGAGAACTTGACTGGCCTCATACAATACCTCAATAGTGGAAAGAATTATAAAAAGGTCGCAACTTTCGCAAGTGACAGAAGTTTGCCAGCCTTACCAACCAAGTCTATGTTAATTTCATCAGCAAAGCAGATGTTAGATCGCCTTTTTGGAGTACCTGCTGATTCTACCTCTAGTGAGACAGATGAAGATAATGATGTGCAAGAATCAGCTGTCCCTCAGTCATCTTCGATGACTCTAGCTGAAAGGCTTGATGCAGCTATTAAAGCCCGAGGTAGAGAAATCAAGAACACTAGACAGCAAAGCAAGCGCTGCAAAGCACCTTAAAAAGGAACTAGAGATCTTCGAGGCTACGGGCGAAAAAACGCAGAACATCTCTCTTCTCTTGAATGCATTAAAGACGATTCCACCCACGTCAATAGAATCGGAAAGGGCATTCTCAGCAGCAGGACTTTTCGTGACTAAAATGAGAACAAGATTGAGTGATCGAAGTATTGACCATCTTTGTTTTTTGAAATCGTACTATAAAAATTCACAGTGATAATTTTTTTGGTTGAATTCATTGAAGTTCTTTGCAATTTGAAGGTAATTTTTATTTTTTCTTTAAATTTTCTAAGCAATTCAAAGGCAATTTTTTTTTCGTTGTATTCATTAAGTTTTCAATGAAACGGAGCAATTTTTTTATTTGTGAAAATTTTCTATGTAATTCAAAAGTATTTTTTTAAATACATATTTTTCACAGCAATATTATTTTATTTTGCCCATCATGGAGATTGCAGAACTTATTAAATGACTATAAAAAAAAAAAAATAAAAAAATAATTATACCCCCTCTTTTCTAGGTTAATTTATTTTATAATATATTTTAAATATAATTAATTATATCCCGGGATTTCCCGGGATCCCGGGAAGGGAATCATTTTTATCCCGGAATCCCGGGATAAGCAAAAGGCCGGGAAATGAGAAACCCTAGTCACAACCATGCGATTTACCATTTCTATGGTTGAACGGTATCCATGTTTGTGCCATTAGAAGTTCGCTGTAAACAGCGAATGTCCCTCACTTAGCTGTGCCTCTCTAATTCGTCTCCTTTGATTTCTCCCAAATAATGACTTATACTGTACGTACAGAGTAAATCATTCTGACGTCATAAAGTAACTTAATTTCCTTCCATACCTTGAATACTGAATCACGTGTTTAGTATGTGGATATCTTTTGTATTCAATGTATGGTAAATTCTTTAAAAATAATAAAAACTTCACTCTCTATAAGTCATTATTTATGTTGTGTCCTGTCTGGTGTTATGCAATATAAATATTATTCAACTATACTCATTATTCAACCATACTCATTCATACATCCATGTTCTTTCTTCACCGCTATCCTTTATTAATTTTATTACTTATTCATTCATCTACCTATTGTCTACTTATGCCCTATCAACTTATCAGTCTATGTTTGCTCGTGTCTAGATTACGCACACAACTTATTGTGTGATGACTGTGTACACTACTTTGTGCAGTCGTACATGTCCCTTGACGATCATGATTACGTACATGTAAACACGTCCACGTGTATTCTTTATACTTTTTCTTTTAATTATTTCACCTCTCGCAAGGTACTCGTTAATGCTGACTGAGTGTTCGAATTCCGATGTCGTCGCCAAAACCAAGCATCTGAATTCGAAAATCTCCTCTTAACATTTAGAGTCAAGCGAGATTTTCTCGAGCTGAGTGGAAAAAAGGTCAGCTCGCGGTCACTTTGTGGTTAGCGTGAGACATATCCTCAGATTTTTTTTTTTTTTTTTTTTCCAGAGAAGCTGAAAGTAAATGAGATGAGTGAAATGATATGAGATTAGTGAAATGAAGTGAAATGACATGAGAATGAAATGATATGAAAAGTGCGTAATATTTTTTTTTTCTGATTTTGAAACGCAAGAAAGGTTTGCCAAAAGAAATTAGGCACAGTTAATGTGTTTATTTCTTTTGCTGTTTATTATTTAATATAATTGTGTGAGTGTGTGTGTGTGTGTGTGTGTGTGTGTGTGTGTGTGTGTGTTAATTTTGAAAAATGCATAATAATAATATATCTTTCCAATTCAATAACAGAGATGTTATCTAAGAAGATGATACCATAAAAATTTGCAAGTAAAGACATATAATCAGTGCATTTAATAAAATAGAATTTTATATACATTAGTAGCAAGGGACAAAATTGAAGGAGTCGAGCGAAGGATTCCCGAGACAGAGAGAGCAAGTTGATCCAGATTCCTTTCAAAAAGGCCTCGGGGTAAACAGGTGTGATTCGTTCCTGGTTCAATTTCCTACTCGTCTGAACGCAATGTTCTAAGAGTTAATATTTTGGATTCGTTTTAATAACTGAAAGAAGGTAAATAAAACGCCGTTTAAGTATCTTATATTGTTAATATTGGTTTTAATAATTGATTCTCTTAAAAGGAGAAAATTCATTTGCTTTAAATTAATATACTTTTGACAATTCACTAAGGTGAAAATCCGTTTATATATATATAAGGAATGACAAAATTAAATAGACACGGTTAATATGATTCTTTCTATAAGGAATGACAAAATTAAATAGACAGAGTTAATATGATTCTTTCTATATATATATAAGGTAGGGAGAAAGTTGTTCAATTGTGAGTGTATATTTCGTCTGACCTATTATTTTGGGGGTTGTACGTATTATATTATTTTTTGGGGAGTAGAAGGCAAATTCTATTTATTTAATTAATAATCATTTTCTTATTGTCAATTTCGATTTAAGTCTGTATGCTTTGGTAACGAATTAAAATGGTATCTAGCAACTCACCCTAATAATGTATACCTGTACAATTAAAATGGTATCTGGCAACTCAACCATCATCTATATAAGAAGACCCGCTTGGCTTCGGAGCTGGGAGTTTGATGCGAACTTCGGCCGAATAAAGAACTCTCTCCTTCCCTTCTTAGGTTAAGACTTAGCTTAGTTTCCCTTTGGGGGGTTAGGACCTCCCACCTTGTCCCCCCAAAGTCCTCTTCCGTCTATCCTTTCACTCTTAGGCTAAGGCAACTCCTTTGGGGGGAGGTCATCCTTCCTTCTCCCCCCGAAGATCCCTCCCATCTCCCCCTTCAGGTGTACCCCTTCCCCTTGGCTCCTTCTAAGCCAACTGGCTGATTAGGAGTCTATAAGACAACGCCCACTCGGCTGAAGTCTTATTATGCACTTGGCTCCTGCTAGGTGAACACCTCTCCTCCTTTCTCTCCTCCTTTCTTTCTCTTGGGGGATAACGCCGCCTCCAAGTTTCATGACCCCTTGTTGCACCTGCAGCATCCACCCACCCCTTTGCAACATTGGGTTGTTGCATACCCCCCCCCTTTGCAACCCCACCCCTCTCGCCACCCCCCACCCCCTTTGCAACATTGAGTTGTTGCATACCCCCACCCCCATTTGCAACCCCACCCCTTTGCAACACCCTACCCCCTTTTGCAACACTTGATCATTATCTCTTGCAACATTGCAACATTCCTGCACTCTAACCTTTTGCGGCTATAGTACTACTTCCAAATGAAAAGTACACCGTATTTTTCTCCGTTTCATCATCGCTAGCTTTTAGGCTTTCAAATCATGATAACCAACCATTCCTCTAATAATATTAGACATAATTTGGCGTAATTATTGTTAACTATAAATATAGTATAACATTATTGTTAATCCCCTGTAAATTATAGAACAACGGAGAACTCTCCTTCATTATTTAAATTGTATTACCTTTTCAGATTACTTCAGTATTAGATATGTCAATTAACAAATTGTTAAAATTGTAATTAACGGTAATTAATGTACTTAATATAATGTAATTTATGTACTTAATGTACTCGGTACATGTCGGCCCCCGACATTATGTCGCCATCCAAAAAAGTGTATATCTTACAAAAATTAGTATTTTTTTGTTAAACTTTTTGCTTAAATTATGCTTGACGTCAGAATTCTTCAGCTCTCCAGCTAAAGTGGGAGCTTAACCTTCAACTGCATTCCCCCAAAATTGAGGCTTATTTATTTCTTGTATTGTAAATTAATTCATTCCTGCCTTAGACTTTACCCGAGGAGGCCGAGCCCCCCTCGCCTTAAATTCCTGCCTGGCCCCTTGTTACCAGAGGTTGCACCTCCCTTATTTTAGATTCCTGCCGGGGTCATTGTTACAAGAGTTGCGCCTCGCCCCCTTTAAATTCCTGCCTGAGGCTTAGACCAAAGAGGCCAAGCCTCCTCATTTTAAATTCCTGCCGTAACTCTTACTCGAGGAGGACAGGCCTCCTCGCTTTCAATTCCTACCTTAACTATTGTCAAACGGGGTCGAACCTCTACCCCTGTAAATTCCTGCTTAAGCTGTTGTTGTAAGAGGTAAAACCTCTCCCATGTAAACTTCTGATTACACTAGGCAACAAATTTCAACTTTTTTTTTGTTACAGACACGTGAACTACTGATTCCTACTAAAGCGGTGATGCTGATTTCAGATCTGATATCAAAATTTCTCTATCACGTCCAGATTTTGTGTAACCGAAAACCCCTATTTTTCATTTTTTTTCTCACCCGCTTCTATTACGAAAGCCGTCTAAGCTACTTTTCCGTGCCACGTTTTATGTTAAGCATACTTAAATAATTAGTGAACAGGGATGTCTTTCCTCCTTTATTCTGGCTTAAGACAGACAGCGGAATTCCGCTGGCGGAGTTACCACCCCTGCGCCCAACCATCCACCCAAAGCGCGTTAGTATTTTGTTGTTACTACTGAAAGGCAAATTCCTGTTCTAAAGCGAAACTTTGGTGTGTCCTCTTCCTTTGTCGCTTGTAGGATGACGAGCTCTCCTTCTGCAGGAACCAACAATAATCTCCCATCATATTTGGATTGAAATTACCTTGGTATCTGTTTTCCATAACTGAGATCTGTTGGTGGAAGCGCTCACCATGCTCGTCACTTACAGCCCGAAGGTTGGCCGGGAAGAAGTCAAGATGAGAATGTAAAAAATGAATTTTCAAAGACATTCTGCATCCCATTATTTCATAAGATTTAAGCATGTTTTCTACGAGTTTACGGTGGTTTTCAGCTTTGTGGTTTCCAAGAAAATTTTTGACAACTTCAACGAAAGATGTCCATGCTCCTAGTTCATTCTCATTTAGGTTAGATGGAAACGATGAGTCGTGGATGACACAGCGGATCTGTGGTCCAGTGAAAACTCCAGCTTCTAGCTTAGCATCTGTCAATATTCCTTTGAATTTATCCTTTAAATATTGGAAACCACTACCTTGATGATCCATACCCTTCACGAAATTTTTCATAAGGCCAAGTTTAATGTGAAGTGGTGGAAGATGTACTTTCTGAGGGTCAATAAGTGCTGGGTGTTTCACATTGTATTTACCAACAACATGTTCAGTTCTAGATGGCCAATCATGTTTTTTGTAGTGGTTCTTGTCATCTCTGCTGTTCCATAGACACAAAAAGCACATATGCTTTGTGTAGCCCAACTGTAACCCAAGAAGTAATGATACAACTTTAAGGTCGCCACAAATATTCCATGTGTGGTCCTTATATTTGATGAGTCTTAGCAGCAGTTTCATCGATTCATAAGTCTCATTAAGGCCAGTGGCATGTGCTACAGGTATTGAAGGTTTTTCATTGCCGTTGTGCAGTAATACAGCTTTAAGGCTAGCTTTACTAGAGTCAATGAACAGTCTCCATTCTTTTGGATCATAGCGACAGCCAATCCCTTGCATCAGACCACTGATATCGTGGCAGAAACAAACGTTTTCTTCCTGTAAGTAAAATGATGAAAACTGCAAATGGCGATGGCGGAAATGGGAAACTTTGGTGTTTGGTTGGAGAAGATTAAATTCTTGAAGTCTTGAACCAAGCAACTCTGCCTTTTCTTTTGGTAATTCCAAATCGCGCACTAAGTCATTTAACTCCGCTTGACTTAACAAATGTGGGGAAATATTTGCATCTGGAACATATATGCCATCTTTCCCTGTTTCTATATCACTAGCAGAATCTTCAGATGAACTGCTGTCTGTTATCGTTGCTGGTGGAACTGGTGGTGGATTTGTTTCATCATGTGGTACTGGTTTCATTGCTGATTCGCAGTTTGGGTACGTGATCTTTGATTTGTTTTTCTTTGTGAAACCAGCAATCTTTGTCAAACAAAAATAACAATCATTGAAGTGATTTTTCGGCTCACGCCAAACCATGGGGACTGAGAACGGCATAGCTTTTCTTTTACCATTCATCCAAGCTATTAACATTGCATTGCACTGTGCACAGCAAATATGTGGTGCCCAGTCCCTCTGTTGGTCTCCTAACTTACAGTCAAAATAACACTTGTAGGCAAGTTTAATCTTTGTTGTTATGTTTCTACGTTGTGGCTTAGGTGTATATTGTCCACAGACAAAGCAGAAGTTGTCTGGGTGATTTACACAAGCACGTCTATTTGATGCCATTTTGAATTACCATACAATATCTGAAAAAACGTAGAAACTAATTATTACGATGTGCAAAATAAAAAGAAATACACACCGTAGTACAAAACAAATGCTATAAAAACACACAAGTCACCACAACCTGTCACTTGCTCATCAGCAGAGAGCTTCAACAACCGTTCTGCTTGACTGTCACGTAGCGACTGACCGTTGGGCCGTTGCCCGTTACTATGCTCTTGACTCAGTGTTGCCAACTCGGGATAAATTTTATTTATCAAAATTGTTCGAATTTGTATATAGTTGGCAAAAAAAATTGCTTTAACCTTGAAAAGCAAGTTTCATATTACTGGCATTAAGCCGATTAAAACCAAAATCTGGACGTGGTACAAAATTTTACTAAAAGTGATTTGCATTTTACACAAAATCTAGACGTGATAGAAAAAATCTAATTATAGATTTGAAATCAGCATACCGAAATTAGCTAGGAGCACCTATTTGGTCTTCTGTAACAAAATCTTTGTTGCCTAGTGTTATCAGTGCCTCGTTCTGTATATACTTTGTGAATAAAAATTTATGAGTGGACTAAAACTCCAATTTTTGAAGTGAAGTGTTTCCATTCAACCCTTCGGGAAAAAACCTTGTAGAAACTGTTCATTGGTACTCGGATGCTCTCGACTAAGGCCGAGCTTACCCAACAAGGACCACCTTCGTTGGATTGTCGAAAGTGCATTAACCCTAAAAAGTCGCAAGCGGGCAGAGGCTCGCACAACCTATGCGTGACACTGGAGGTCCCACCGAGACCGTTTTAGTTTCCCAACACCGAGACCGCTTTAGTTCCCCAACACCGAGACTGTTTCAGTCCCCCACCGAAAAAACCGTCGTCCATCAATGAACAATTTTTGAAACATTTCATGGATTCACTCGTTCGACGTCGCCCGCATCCTCTTCAACTTGGACTCCAACTCCACCATCTGCAACCTCAATTTAATTCAACTCATCGTTGACCTTCAATCAACTTTCGTTACTTGGAAATTCCTTCCTTGAAATTCTCTCTCCAATCAACCCCAAATATTTACTACGAAAATTTCCTTCGAAGAACTTTTCTTCGATTTGTAATCTTCAATCAACTTTTGAATTATTGTTCGTATTTTTCACCAATCAACCGTGCGACCGTCTTCCCGTCTACAATCTTCCTTCAACGTTTATGTGTTCCGTCGTGGCAATCAGTCGCCTCACCAAACGATTGGAGGCATCAGCTGACTCTCCTCCGTCACCTCACCAAACGAGAGGAGGCATCAGCTGACTCTCTTCAGCCATCTCACCAAAACGTTTTTCTCCGTTTATGTGATGAGTTTTAATTATTAATTACTACTTTTAAATCATTTCCTTAGTTATCATTTTCTTTAATTTTAGTAATTTTAATTCACTTTTATTTTTTCCCTTTTTAGTGTGAAACAGTGAAGTGACTTTATAAACACTTAATCATTTTTTTAATTAATTGATTTTAATTAACTGTTCGATAGTAATACGAAATACAGTACTAATCAGACGTTGTCATTGATTCAGTATTCAAGTATTTATTTTTCCCAACAGATTATAAATCTGAATTTTTTAAATTCTTTTTATAAAATTATCTGCACATTGTGTATATTAAGAATATTAAATAATATTATTTTAGATTTTGTTGTGGGAAATAAATATGATCAGTCATAATCCTGATATATCTTCCCATAACTTACATTTTTATTTAGTTGAACCCGGTTAGGTTCCTTTTTTATATTTTTTCAATTTAAATCTTTTTCAGTAATTTTAGTGAAAATTTATGTTATTGTTATTAATCTGTAACCCTTTTTTCTAGTATGATTTTGACCGAATTTCGACCCTTGCCAACGAGACTTCAGCGTTGGGAGATTCGAAAATTACTCTTCGATTGCTGCATCCGGAGTAAATGCAGAGTCGCCCATTTTGTTCTACGTTATCTCGTAACTATATGAAAAAATTTGTTTCATTGTTTATCTCGTTTTTTCAATTTTATTCAAAATACTTAGACTTTGTTCCATTTATTTTTTTTATTGTTTGTCTCTTACATGGTTATTTTTGTTTTACACACCTACTTCCGTGACAACGACACGTGTTATGATTAACGATGTCCAAACCATTACCCCCCTGACATGCACAACTGTTAACCTCATAACTCCCTCTTCCGTACTGAAACGTACAATTGATGTCCCTCATTTTCGCGGTCGCGTTAATAATAGATTTGTAGAACCCTCCTTTAAGGATTGGTTCGGTAAAATTGACGATTCGTTTAGAGGTTGTCTGACTACAGATGCAGATAAAATCGGTTTTGCTTTTGACACTTGTGACCCAAATTTCGGTGACGCCGCGCGCGTCCGTACCTTTCTTATCGATTGGTCCAATGGACAAATATATCGATTGTCTTGGGTAGAATTTAAACGTTTTTGGTATGATATATATATAAAGGTCTGCATAAACTCACATAATATTGTGACAGGCAGGGATCCGTCAAATGGGACGTTGACGTTAAAGGTTTAAACAGCAGAACACGAACACACCAGTTCCGGATTTCTCTTCAGTCTCTTGCTTATGAGTCGTGTAACCATCCTTCAGTGTTGCGCGAAAACGCATCTTCCGATAATGTTGTTTCGGTAGAGAATCGGAGTGATTCCGCTGACCCTTCTGGTCTGGGTAGAAAGGCGTTGAATGTACCTTATTCTGACCCAACTTTCTTCTCTGACTCAGTTGTCTCTGAACCGTTTGTTTCAGCTTGTTCTTCAAATGAATTTCCTTCGAGGCTAGAACTCACAGCCTCTCCTGATGATGATTTTTGTGATGCATCTTGTGACAGTGTTTGTGATGCTAATGTTGAAAACAGTAACGACAACAATGAAATTGTTGATTTATGTAATTATAAAGGTACTTCTGTTGAAAGTCTTTATGATGAAACTTCCGTTGAAAGTTTTTATGATGAAAGTTTTGTTGAAAGTAAGTGTAATACCTACATTAATAATTGTTGTAATGTAAATGGAGATGTGACCAATTCTTTATTAGATGTGAATTCAGACTACTTGGATGATTGCTGTGTAACTGATGTGGAAAATCAGAATTTATTTCATTCTCACCCTGGTCAGGACAACCATGTTGGTCCCGATGGCCATGACTTGTACGATGATTTAGACACTGCTCCTCAAATTGTTAGTAATTTTTGTCATTCGGACATTGACTCAACTGATTCAGTTAGTTCAGTTGATATAGTTCATTCAGTGACCTTTGGTCAAGCAGACCATGTTTTTGATTTAGATGGATCAGATATCCATGTATGTCCTAAGGAAGACGTGAATCTTATTACTAACATTGTTTTAGATGGTCAGGATGACCATGTTTTGGATAACTTTTCTCCACAGGACCCAAATTGTTTTGAGTTTACTTCGGCCAACGGCCAATCGGCCATGCCGTCTCGTTTAAGTGGTCATAAAGATGACACTGTTTTTTAGTTTTTTGGTCATGATGACCGTCATCTTGCTTCAGATGATGCTTTTTCTGCTGTAGTAGCAGCTGGGGAGAATGCCCCACAAGGTCCTGTAGGCGAGTCAGTTTTTATGAATTTTGATAATCATTGTGATGTTTATGATAACAGTAACAGTCTAGTAACTAATCGATCATGTCCCAACGACTTCTTGTTAAACTCCGTTAATTTGTGTTTTGAGCAGTGTGGCCAGCAATCTCTTCCTAAAGGGCAAAGTGCTCACGTAAAGACGTATTGTCAATTGCAGACATCATGTCTCTCCAGTTGGTCACCCAATTCCCCTGATTGCAATATTCCAAATTTTGTCTTTTCTTCCAATACCCGAACCCCGCGCGAAACCATCGATGGCGCAAACGAAGCATGTCCACATGTTTCGGAGACGCTTTCTTGGGCCCATGTAATGGAGCTTGTTGACGAGTTCTTGGGCGAGGGCATTGAAGAACGCCCACAAATTTTCACGAAAACTTCTATTAACAACCAAGCAGTTTTGGCTCTTGTTGAAACTGGCTGTCAGGCGAATTACATTCAACAACACGTATACAAGAAGTTACTCAAGGTGGCTACGGAAAAATTTGATTTGCATTCTCGTTTGACCTGCATTGATGATGATTGGGAAGAATACAGTACCGGAGAAATCATCCTTCCTATTGAGTTTGATTCAGTCCCTTATCTGACCCCATTTGTGGTCGTATCTGAATTGAATTGGGATGGAGACTTACTCCTGGGGATGAATTTCCTTATTACGCACGATTTTTATTGGGCCGATAGAGAAGCAGGCTTAATTCGAGGAGAAACCCACCTTTCGAGTATGTTTGTCACCCCTATTCTTCGGTCTTTTCAGCTGAGGGTGAAAGACTCGTTTCAGAGAGCCCGACGGACTCCCTGGAACCAGTTCAAAATAAAAAGGAACTGCTACCAGATGGGGAAGATTCTTCATCAATTGTCAAATGTTCCGTTCTAGTTCCGCCGAACGAGGGACTAGAAAGCCAACATACTTTTGGTAATTTTGAGTATGAAGACTCGAATGTCTTCACGGTAGACCCCTGTGACTTCATCGAGAGCGAGTCACCCCCTTCAGTGATAGTTAGGCCGGAACCTGAAGTTCCCAGTGTTCTGGCTATTCCAAATAAATTTGAAAACTCATCTCCCTTAAGTTCCGATTCTATTTAAGGAAGATGACTTGATTCTGTTTTCAAAGGTAGAGGAATTTCCACCTAATTCCGAGGCTAAGCCCATAGGTGCTGGGAGCGAACCCGAACCTACTCCTCCGTCGGAAGTTGTACGCGCGGAAGGGCAAGCGCGGAATATTCCTCACTACCATAATATGATCGTTCCATCGATCATTTTCATTTTTCTTCCGCGAATTCATGTTTTCGCCCTTCTTGCCTTCTACTTTGCAAATGTTACTCTTTGGCTCTTCCTGGATCCTCTTCTGAAACCAGTTAAAGCCATTCTTCTTAATCCCGATACACCACCTCCTTTTGAGTGAACAAGGCTCGTATGGTCAGTCCATTGCTTCCCGGCATGTTGCGAAACCCTTTGACCGAATGACCCACATGCCCGATCGCAAGACAACCTAACATGCGGTTGATTTATCTGGCTCCGTATGTTTGTGAAATTCACCCGTATGACCGAACATACCCTCAATTTAGGTTAAGTTGTTTTTTCTGTTTCATTTTTTTAAAATTATTCTTAATATACGAAACTTATAACCTATAATTATTCAGTTCAGTATGGTCTATAATTGAGTTCTAGTTCCAACTTTTTATTCTTGATTTTTATTTTATTCAATTATCTTGAGTAATTGTCATTAATTGTTAGTCTACCATTTGTTAAGGGTATCAACCCAAAATTATAGCCAATTTTGACACTATACCAGGATGCCGTTCCTTTTCCCCTTCTAATAATTCTGTTACACCATTTCAATATTACTAATTACATAACTGTACCCTCACCATGAATTCCACTAAAACCTGTTGTTATCTATGCCCCGTCAACTCGTCAAATAAAATTCAATTGCCGTACTGATACTGCTGGTCAATATTAATGGTGAGATACTGTTAATATAACGCTATGAAGATTACTAGTCGAATTGAATTCTGTTCCTAAATTCAGTTTCCAATACCGCTTAATTTACTTTAACTAATTTAAAGTCCTTTTAAGTGCGTATTCATTTTTAATTACCTTCATACGTGCAACTGAGTTAATTACGTAAAATCTATAATCCCGATTGAATTTTATTACTTTTGACACATATTCGAATTCACTTTCCTACTGATTATACTTTCACCCAATCATACTCACCCACACTCTGAAACACTCTTGAAATCATTGGCGTACTTATTGGAAAGGAAATTCACCACTCATATCCTATTTTTATCATATAAATCTTATTCTAAAATCATTGGCTATCACGATAAATTATATTTAATTGCAGTTAACTGTTTGATGTTTACTCTGGATTATTTGAATTTATTTAAACCTAATTGCTGCTTACAATATATAATCTTGCCTGTTGCTTTATTAAGTTAATTTTAACTAACCTCTAAGCTAATCCGTTCTTCAAAATTTCATGATTTACCACTGATCACTAAGGATGTAGTTCTTCACGGGATGAACCAATTACTTTCATATTCTACACACTACTGTACATACCTACTCAGCTACACACACTTATTACCCATATTTATACATACGTATACGCGATTACGAATAACTTCAACTATAAATTCCTTTTCCCCATTTTTGGGAAAATCACCTACCACTTACACTCTGCACCTAATACACACGTGACCCAAGGTCTATACATTGTCTATTGCGAAATTCTATCTTCCTTCTCCCTGGATATTCTTAATGGATAACAACATCTAAGTATCTAAAACGGTAACTAGATAAATTTTCATGTTTTCACTAAATTAATTTTACTTTTCTTTAAACCAATTTTAATATTTTTACCAACTTATTCCGACTTGCAATAAGTTTACATTCTGCAACCGTGCTCCCACCGCTGAAGACTTCGTCCACCAATAAAATTTAATTCGATTTTTACCTACGATAGTGAATAAGATTAGTTTATTAACTGTACGATCATGAGAACTTCGGAAATTCTTATTTCTGTCAGTCTGACGGATTAAATTCCACTTTAAATGGTCATATGAATTTAAAAATTCCTGGACCTTAAAAATTGAATTTTCCTTTTAACCATTACTTACTATGTATGTATCTTTGGACCTTTTCCAGTTTGTGTACCGTTTTTCATATAATTTATTTTTGCTTCTTTTCAGATCAAAAATGAGTGATAATATCAATCTCTTTAGTTAGGCTTATAAGGCTAACTAACGAAAATATCACGACCTAACCTAACCAATCGTTAGGTTAACTGTACGCTCTTGACGATTGGTTAGGTTAGGTCATGATATTTTCGTTAGTTAGCCTTATAAAGCAAAAATAAATTACATGAAAAACGGTACACAAACTGGTAAATGTCCGTATCTTTTTCCATAAAATTATCTTAACCCAGGAAATCTTTCCGAATTTATCACGGTTCAGTAGGTAATCTTGTTACTATAATGTTGGACAAACTAAAAATTTAACTTAAATTAGATTCAATCCTGTAATTGGAGCTTTAACTGAAATAATTAGGTCGAAATGCCAGAAATAACTTAGATGGTTCATTAGTTTATAAGATTGTTTATGTAGTATGATTGTCACAATTAATCATACTTATAATTTTTTTTTTAAAGGTGACAACTTCGGACCTTATCATACCTTGTTGATCTAGAGTTTCCACTACAATTCTAGTAATCAGACCTCAACCTTGTTAATTTATTTGTTGTAATTTTAAAATTTTCCCCTTGATTTCTTCTTTTTATTTTATTAATATAATTATCATTCTTCCCACTAAATTGCGTTGATTAATCCAACCCGAAATTGTCGCTGTTTTATTTTTTTAATATATTGTAAATAAACTTCCACCCCACCATTACATCCTTTTTCACAGGGGAGAGCAGTGTCATAACCATGCGCTTTACCATTTCTATGTTTGAACAGTATCCATGTTTGTGCTATTAGAAGTTCGCTGTAAACAGCGAATGTCCCTCCCTTAGCTGTGCCTCTCTAATTCGTCTCCTTTGATTTCTCCCAAATAATGACTTATACTGTACGTACAGAGTAAATCATTCTGACGTCATAAATTAACTTAATTTCCTTCCATACCTTGAATACTGAATCACGTGTTTAGTATGTGGATATCTTTTGTATTCAATGTATGGTAAATTCTTTAAAAATAATAAAAACTTCACTCTCTATAAGTTATTATTTATATGTTGTGTCCTGTCTGGTGTTATGCAATATAAATATTATTCAACTATACTCATTATTCAACCATACTCATTCATACATCCATGTTCTTTCTTCACCGCTATCCTTTATTAATTTTATTACTTATTCATTCATCTACCTATTGTCTACTTATGCCCTATCAACTTATCAGTCTATGTTTGCTCGTGTCTAGATTACGCGCACAACTTATTGTGTGATGACTGTGTACACTACTTTGTGCAGTCGTACATGTCCCTTGACGATCATGATTACGTACATGTAAACACGTCCACGTGTATTCTTTATACTTTTTCTTTTAATTATTTCACCTCTCGCAAGGTACTCGTTAATGCTGACTGAGTGTTCGAATTCCGATGTCGTCGCCAAAACCAAGCATCTGAATTCGAAAATCTCCTCTCTTGCTTCTGCTACAAATTTATAACATTAAGATGTTATGTATATTATTATATTATACTATATTGTCTGTATTATGTTATCATTAATGTCCGTGTACTTCCAAATGAAAAGTACACCGTATTTTTCTCCGTTTTCATCATCGCTAGCTTTTAGGCTTTCAAATCATGATAACCAACCATTCCTCTAATAATATTAGACATAATTTGGCGTAATTATTGTTAACTATAAATATAGTATAACATTATTGTTAATCCCCTGTAAATTATAGAACAACGGAGAACTCTCCTTCATTATTTAAATTGTATTACCTATTCATAATTGCAAAAAACTTCACTTTTTTTTCTACGTGAAGGTCAAAATATGAAAATAAAAACCCACTGTAATAAACTCTGTCTATTAGAGTGGGTTTTTATTTTCATATTACCTATTCAGATTACTTCAGTATTAGATATGTCAATTAACAAATTGTTAAAATTGTAATTAACGGTAATTAATGTACTTAATATAATGTAATTTATGTACTTAATGTACTCGGTACATGTCGGCCCCCGACATTATGTCGCCATCCAAAAAAGTGTATATCTTACAAAAATTAGTATTTTTTTTGTTAAACTTTTTGCTTAAATTATGCTTGACGTCAGAATTCTTCAGCTCTCCAGCTAAAGTGGGAGCTTAACCTTCAACTGCATTTCCCCCAAAATTGAGGCTTATTTATTTCTTGTATTGTAAATTAATTCATTCCTGCCTTAGACTTTACCCGAGGAGGCCGAGCCCCCCTCGCCTTAAATTCCTGCCTGGCCCCTTGTTACCAGAGGTTGCACCTCCCTCATTTTAGATTCCTGCCGGGGTCATTGTTACAAGAGGTTGCGCCTCGCCCCCTTTAAATTCCTGCCTGAGGTTTAGACCAAGGAGGCCAAGCCTCCTCATTTTAAATTCCTGCCGTAACTCTTACTCGAGGAGGACAAGCCTCCTCGCTTTCAATTCCTACCTTAACTATTGTCAAACGGGGTCGAACCTCTACCCCTGTAAATTCCTGCTTAAGCTGTTGTTGTAAGAGGTAAAACCTCTCCCCCTGTAAACTTCTGATTATCAGTACCTCGTTCTGTATATACTTTGTGAATAAAAATTTATGAGTGGACTAAAACTCCAATTTTTGAAGTGAAGTGTTTCCATTCACCCCTTCGGGAAAAAACCTTGTAGAAACTATTCATTGGTACTCGGATGCTCTCGGCTAAGGCCGAGCTTACCCAACAAGGACCACCTTCGTTGGATTGTCGAAAGTGCATTAACCCTAAAAAGTCGCAAGCGGGCAGAGCAGAGGCTCGCACAACCTATGCGTGACATATATATGTCATTAGACTAAAGCGCTTGAGCACCTTTCTGTGTTTCCTTTCCTTCGTGGTTTTATTCATCATAAATATTTTTCACGTGTTACTTTTGTGAAATAATTTTCATATATATATATATATATATATATATATATATATATATATATACATACATATAACTTACTTTAACTTTACTTATATCATTATTTACTTTAATCTTTGTCATTTATCAGGTTTTTTATTCAAAGAATTGGTTTCAATATCATTTCAATTTAAAAAAAGGGCGGGAATACGCAACGGGTAGGAGGACGTTCGACCCCCCTAGTACAGAATGCTTAGCAAAAAATCTTCTAAAGCTATCTAAAGCTATAGAGTATAGAGTTATAGACAAATGATTCTGCAGAGAGATCACTCACTGTATCTAAGCTGACTGCTCTAGAAGATGAACATGTGTAAAGTATGATGTACATTTTTTGTTCTGTTGTTCCCAGACCAACAGTCAAAGTTCCTGTAGAGTCTATGCCAACTGTTTCAAAAAGCCTATTAAAGGTGACTCTCTCTCTCTCTCTCTTGGCAAATCAGGAGGATTGGTCTTCCTGAAAGATCTGGAATGAATCCTTTTGCAGGTGACACACTTATTCAAAACTGTCTTTACAGTCATTCTGCCTTTGGGTATCCAATACAACTTTCTAATGGCATTTAATGTTTGTGGAACACCCATGTGATAAAGTTAATTGTGTTTCTCTCTAATAATTAGGGTTGTAATATGATGGAACCTAGGAAGAAGAAGGGGTTGTTTACTGTTATATGTGATTTGTGATTTGTTTAATCTACCCTTACATCTTAATAAGCCATCTTTGTCAATGTAGATATTCAAGTTTATTACCACAGACTGTACGTTGTTCATTTGTTTACCAATTGCTAGAAAATCTATTTCACTTTTGTATTCTGTTTGTTGTAAGTGCTTAATCCAATATTTGGTAGCTAGACTTGTATACATTTCATTATCATTATTTCTTTCTTTATTTATTTTCTTTAAACAGTTGTGAATGAATCTCAGACAGTAAGATGTTACCCTTACAAGTTTGCCAAAGTCAGAATAATTGTTATAATCTAATAGTGGCTCAACTTTATTTGTGGTTATTATGTTAAGCTTTACATTGATTTGTTCTGCTGGCCACATTGTTTCATCCTGAATCAATTCAGGTCCATGAAACCAATTTTTGTTCGATTTTAGTAATATACAGGAGAATCCTCTTGTAAGAAAGTCTGCAGGATTTTGTTTTGTTGGAATGTATCTGAAGGTTATGTCTAAATTTTGTCTAGCTTCTTTAATGTCTCTTAATCTGTTATGGACAAAGATGTTTTTTGAGTTTAACTCATCAGAGTTGATCCATGCCAAGCAGATTTGACTGTCAAGCCAAATATATGTATTTGTGATGTTTACATCATGATAGACTTCATGGAGAAATTCTGTTATTTTTACAGCTAGATAACCTGCAAGTAGTTCAAGCTGAGGAATAGTTTTCTTTTGTTTTAAGGGTGTTACTTTGGTGACAGGACAATTGCGTCCTGGTCAAGTGCGTCCGGGACAAATGCGTCCCGGTCATTGGCGTCCCTGGACAATTGCGTCCGGTTTTATTTCGTCCCGGACAATTGCGTCCCGGACAATTGCGCACTTCCCCAACTACTACATGAAGTTTATTTATTAGAGAAGTGAATAGAAAGTTCATTCTGACTTCACCTAGGCAATTGTCCAGGGACGCCAATGACGAGGGACGAGTATGTTTGTTATTGTAATTTTGTATGGGATATAATGCCCAGTTAGATTAATTGAATGCCCAGTTAGGTCAACTGTATGCCCTTGACGATTGGTTAGGTTAAGTTGTGATATTTTCGTTAAAACTAACGAAACTAACTTTATCTTAAGTGGACGTAACCCATAAAATTTGACAGTGAGGTTGCTGATGATGGATAAAGTTTAAGAGAACAGTTTCGAACAGAACTTATGAACATATAACAAGTTTAATAGGTTAAAATGAAAAGTATATTTGAAATTCCGATATTAAGTTTCTATTCACTTCTCTAATAAATAAACTTCATATAGTAGTTGGAGAAGTGCGCAATTGTCCGGAACGCAATTGTCCGGGACGCAATTGTCCGGGACGCACTTGACCAGGACGCAATTGCCCTAGTACCGTTACTTTCCCCTTAGCATAGATCAAAAGACTGCCATCCTCACCTACAAGGTAAGCGCAGCAGCCATACACCTTTTCACTTGCATCGCCAAATACATGCAAGGTTTGAGGTGTATCTCTGTGTCCGCAAACTCTGGGAATATTTATGTTTTGTAGTTTATTAAGATCTTTAGCTAACCTTTTCCAGCTATCTTGTTGTTTATTGGTTATAGGATCATCCCAGTCTACTTTCTGTTTCCAAAATTCTTGTAAAAGAACCATGGATCTGATAATTCACTGCCCAACAAAAACATTTTTGCAGGTGATTTAATTCTAAGACCTGTTTCTGGATAATATTGATGTGCTGATTTAAAAAATCACCTTAGATTTTGTCCATCACATCAGGTTTTCGTGCAATGCAATATGCCTATTTTGGGTGATCCATGAAGGGCGCTTATCAAAATTGATGATTTTTGAGACCTGTTAACAGCTGTTTTGCTGTTAAAATTTTATCTATGGAATACGCAAATCTGTGCATTAAATCTAAAGGTCATGTACAACATATTAAAATCTTGGGTATCTGTGATTTCCCCAGGTGTGAGCGTGACGTCATGATCTGAGAGAGATTTCCCATTGGCGGAGTGAGAGCAGCCGGTTCCGTTAGTGACGTCAGTCTGTCCTGGTTGGATACAGCTGCAAAGTGTGTGACGTCATCGCCTGCTCGCCACATGATTGGGAGCGGCACAGAGTTACATGTGGGCAGCATTCAGTGATCCAATACTGCGGCAGTTATCATCATCATCATGTCTGCTGTTCGAAGAAAGTGTTCAAACAGCCCAGATGTTTTCTGCTACATTTGTGGATGCTTTACGTTACTAAAGCAGAGGATGAACATTACTGATTTCGTAAAAAAGGCATACCTGGCCTATTTTAAAGTTAAACTTGGAGATCAGGATAAGTCGTGGGCTCCTCACACTGTTTGCAAAACTTGTGTGGAACATTTACGACAATGGACAAATGGAAACAGAAAAGGTTTGAAGTTTGGCATTCCTATGGTATGGCGAGAGCCCAAAAATCATTCAGATGATTGCTACTTTTGCCTTGTGAAGACTTCTGGCTTCAACGCAAAGAATAAACACCATCTAAAGTATCCTAACCTAGATTCAGCAATCAGACCAGTTTCTCACTCAGATGAAATTCCTGTTCTAATTTTCACGGACCTTCCAACACTCACAGAAGATGATGAAGATATGGAATTACCTGATGAGATCGAACGTGATATCAGTGATGATGATTTTGAACAGCCTTCTTCATCAACGACACCTCAGCGATTTAATCAACTTGAGTTGAATGATTTAATTCAAGATTGCACGAGAAAAATCTACTTCATCCTGGGACAAAAATAATATCTTATCGCAATAGGGAAAGAGAATTGTTGCAATATTTTGGTGCAGAGAAGGATTTGGTTTACTGCCATAATGTAGAAGGACTTTTGAATGCAATGGGTGTAACCCACTATAGCCCCAATGAGTGGAGATTGTTTATAGACAGTTAAAAAAGAAGTTTAAAGTGTGTCTTGCTTCACAATGGGAATGAATATGGCGCGATTCCTATTGGTCATTCAGTGAATCTAAAAGAAGAATATGAAAACATAAAAATAGTGTTGGAGATGCTAAAATATGATGTTCATAAATGGGTGATTTGTGTTGACCTGAAAATGGTCAACTTTCTTCTTGGCCAACAAAGTGGCTACATAAAGTATCCATTTTTCTTGTGCTTATGGGATAGTCGCGCCAAAGCTGAACATTGGGTAAAGGAAAAGTGGCCACTAAGGCAAAATTTAAATGTAGGAGATAAAAATATTGTAAACGAGCCATTGGTGGATCGAGAAAAGATCATTTTTCCACCACTCCACATCAAACTTGGGCTTATGAAGCAGTTTGTAAAAGCTTTGAATAAAGAAGGTGATTGCTTTAATTACATATTTGCAGCCTTTCCAGGTCTTAGTGATGAGAAGCTTAAAGCTGGTATATTCGATGGTCCCCAGATAAGAAAACTGATGAAAGATCCGCAGTTCAGTAACTCAATGACCGAAACGGAGGCAAGAGCTTGGAATGCTTTTGTGGCAGTAGTTAAGAACTTCCTAGGAAACAAAAAGTCTGAAAATTATAAAGATCTTGTAAAGGATTTACTTGTAAACTTTCAGCAGTTGGGTTGCAACATAAGCATTAAAGTTCACTATCTCAACAGTCATCTGGATAAATTTCCAGAAAATCTTGGTGATGTTAGTGAAGAACAAGGTGAAAGGTTCCACCAAGATATCAAAGTGATGGAAGAACGATACCAAGGAAGATGGGATACCCATATGATGGCTGACTACTGCTGGAGCCTGCAAAGAGATTGTCTTGACATCTCTCATTCTAGGAAGTCCTATAAGAGAAAATTTATCAGCACTGAAAAGTAAGAAAACAAGAAAAAGACAATGTTAAGAAAACTGGTCCCGTGCTTGCTTTAATATGGATTCATTTTTTGCTTATTTAAACACTTTTAATCACTTTATGTGTCAATATTACCATTGTATATTAAAGTTCACTCCCTGCACAATTGTTTACTTTTCCATGCTGATTCTGAGTATGTAAAAACTTATTTTTTGAAAAGAAAAAAATTGGGCATAACCCTGCCAAAATGCGATATCTCCAAAATATCCGTATTTGATTGCTCGAAAACCTGACGTGATAGGCAAAAACTAAGGTGATTTTTGAAATCAGCACACCAAAGTTACCTAAAAACAGGTGTTAGAATTAAATCAGCAAAATTGGTGTTGGGCAGTGTAATAGAAGGAAGGAGTAAACCCATAGGATCAAATATTTTTATATTTTTAAACTTTCGGATAAGATCTTTCTTTTTGTGTTAGCTGTTGTATCTAAGGTGTAGCCTTTTGTGCAGAGTGAGTCATGAACTTTAGAATCTGAGTTCAAATCCCAGATCATACCTAATGTTTTCACCCTGTTTGTTGGTTCTGTCAATCCTTTGCCCTCTGATTTTATTTTTTGATTTAGTCTCTCATTATTTGTGATCCACTCTCTTAATTCAAAATTACCTTCTTTCATTATTTTATGTGCTTTTATGTAAACTTCATTTAATTCTGACTCTGTTTTGATTGATCTTATAAGGTTATCTACATAGAAGTGATCTTTCAAGAACTGAACAGTTAAATCATTTTCATCATACAAATTTAAGTGATGTTCGATGGTTAAAGCCAGTAAACTAGGACTTGCATTTGCCCCAAACAAAACCACATTAAATTTAAATGTTTTAAACCCTTTATTTAAGTCATATGGATCATTAAACCACAAGAATCTTAGTTGATCTTTGTCATAGTCATTTTTCAGATGAATTCTCAAAAAAGCTTTACTTATATCACTTTGAACTGCATAGTCATCTAATCTAAATCTTAGAAGGATTTTTAAAAGGTCTGAAATAAGATTAGGCCCCTCTATGAGACAGTCATTGAAGCTATGCTTATTGCCATCTTTAAGACTGCAGTTATACACAACTCTAAGTTTTGTTGTGGGTGCATCCTTTCTATAGACTCCTGTGTGAGTAAGATAATGGCAGTTGTCATTTTTAAAGGGATGATCTTTAACTTCCTCAATGAAGCCTTTTTCCAACTGGTCCTTGAAAACATCATCATACATTTTAATTCTATTGTCATTTTTTAATCTTTTCATTCAAATTATAGAGATGACCTTTAGCTACCTTTGGATTATCATTTAATATTGGACTATTGATCTTCCAAGGTAGTTCAATTGAATAATGGCCATTTTCATACATGATGGTATTTTCAAAATTTTCAACCATTAATTAATTTTTGTCTGTATGATCACCATCTTGCACCCCCCACTCACTCTAATAGCCAGAGCTGTTGTACACCTTTATCTAATTCTTCAGTTGTTAATGATTTATTCAGTATTTCAGTATTTATGTCATTATTTGAGTTGTGTAAGACCTTGTCATAATAGGGCGAGTTTGTTAGTCATATATTTCTATTTTTCATTGTTATTTTATATTTATCTATGTGTCCCAGTGGAGCTATACCCCAGTGAGTATCTAGAGCTATCCCATCTCCTATTCTGACTATACCCTTTTGAATTAAGTGAATATAATCAGCTCCAATTAACATTTGAACATTATCTATTGTATCATTTAAATTTCTATCTGCAATTTTACATTGCTTTTTAAGTTGTTTTATTACTTGTTTTAAATTTGGTATTTTAAATTTTTGTTGACCAACTTTTTTAATGACTACTGCTTCTATGCTTGTTGTTTTATTCTCTGTGGGTATATCCAGATCTAAATTGACTGTATATATTTTTCTTTCTGTTCATTTTCTTTGACAAATGATGTTATACACAATTCTTTTTCATTTTTATAAGTTCGTAGGCGTAATTGATTAACTAATGATTGATCTACAAATGTTTGTTGGGAACAAGAATCTATTAGACATTTTATAGTTGTCCCACACCTTTTTTATTTTTTAAATCTAAAGTTATTGTAGGTAGGAGTACACTAGAATTTTTATTGACATTATTTATTGATAGATGTCCATTAAATGTTTTTTAATTTTTCTTTATGTTTTGTTTATTTGAATTTTTAAATGAATCACAAAGACAAGAGACATGATTCAAACTTTCACAATTAACACATTTGAATCTTATTTTTGTTTTGCAGTCTTTGTTAGTATGACCTGCACCTGTGCATTTAGTACAAAGGTTTAACTGAGAACACCTGTTTATCCGGGATTCTAAGTCTACATATTTAGTACATCGTGTGCTATTGTGATCATCAGCCGAACAAAATTTACACTTACGTACAAATTCTGTCGTAACATTAAAATTTTGTAGTGTAGGAGTTAGACCTATCACTTTTTGTTCTGATTTGTCTTTTTGTTGTTGTTGTGGCTTTGGTTTTGTTTGAATTTTATTTGTTTGGTTTATTTGTGAATCAAGCTTTGTTTGTGAATTAATCTTTGAGGATTTGTACATTGACAAAACATTTGGAAATTCATTCCTTATTTCACGAAGGGTAGGGTATGTATTTCCCGTTATTCTTTGGAAAATATCCCTAAGTTGGGTAGGTAAACAATCAAATATTATGGCTTGGATAAACCATACTGATTTCTCTAGATCTACAGTATGTCATTATTTTGTAGATGACCAAACATGCATTTAATTTCACAATAGAAATTGTATAGATCCTGATGGTTATCCTTGGCTGGTTTGATATTTTTAAATTTTATTGCTAAATCATTTACTATTTCTTTTTTATTTAGGAAATTTCTTTCTAGTAATTTGAGAGCTATTTTATATGAGCTGCCTATTGCTGGTAAGGCACCAACCAGTTTTAGGGCTGGGCCCTTTAAATAATTAAGCAGATAACTGAATTTGTCAACATCAGATATATAAACTTTGTTGCCAATTAAACTATCAAACTTTTCCAGAAAAGACTGAAATTTTGTTCGATCACCCTCAAATATTGGTACTTGTTATGTTGGTAACTTGGCTTTTACTTGTTTATTGTCATCATTAGAAATGGATGGATTTCTTAAGGCATCAATCAAACTTTGATTTGAATCGTCTAAATTATTTGGTAGATTATCTAAAGCAGCGTATAATTCATTTATATGAGAATCTATTTCAAAAATATTCTGTTCTTGTTCACACAAAAGTGCTGTATATGTCTCTTCGCCAACATCTAATCCATCAGTTTCTGTAACAATTTCCTCGTCTATAATTAATTATTATTTCCTGTTTAATTCTATTTAAACCACCCAAAATAGTATCATAATTCCTTTTATTTGGATTTTCTTTGCTACTAAAGCTATTTAAAAGCATGGTAATGACTCCCTTCCTTGCTGATCTCTTCCTTCTTAATGATTTAATCTTTGCCTCAATTGCTTCACCTTCAGCCATATTTTTTTTTTTTTTTTTTCCAAAATTAAGTCCCCAAAATCCTAAAAACCCTTTCAACTTTATAAATAAGCTTTATTTTATATTATGTATACAATACTTAAGCTTTAAGCTTGGTTAAATAGGCTAGGCTTCGGATTATTCTAGAATTTTACCACTAAGCTTCGCATTATTACCCTTATTCGAGAATTTTACCACATTTATGGCCAAATGATAAGTTTTGAAGTATTTGAGTTATTTCTTATTTTTATTTTTAGTTAGGGCTTCGTAATTTATTATTATTTATATGTAGTAAATATCTGAAAAAGCCAAACATGGAATAAATTCTGTTCAGATGTCAAACTGTTAGGTCTACTTTCTGGTCAATATTAACCATCAAAATTTGATAAGGCGTAATTTTTTCTCTTTTTTTTGTTTTGTTTGTTTTAATTCTGTTTTGTTATTTTATTCAAGGTTAAGGTTTTCACAGAAAATAACCCTCCCCCATGCGGGCCACCATTTTAGTTATGGAAAAAATAGGTCCTGCTCCAAGTAGAGTAGCCTAAACACAGCCTAGGCTACGTTGAAGATGGAAGACCTAGGCTAAAGATGAACCAGCCTAGCTATGTGTCCATAAACTGGACTTCCATACTTTATTGTTAAACAATTACAGCTGAAATGTCAGCTTATTTAACCTAAATTTAATAACCGAAGGGAAATTTATGAACTTCTTACCTTGAAATGATATAAAATCTTAAATTTAATTTTTTTACACCAATGTTGAACTTTTTATTCCTGCTTCTTCTTCTAACCCTCCCTTTTTTCTTTTTTAGTTGTTCTTATTATGGCCATTTTTTTCTTCCAAAAAACATGTCATTTCTAGCTATGGGATCTTTTTTCTTTTCATCCCATATTTGTTTCTTGGTTGGTGTCTTTAATTTTTCTCAGCAAGAGTTCAAGTTCTCCTTCTGATTTACTTTTATTGTTATTATTTTTGAATGTCAACGTGACTTATCCAAGATTAGGTGGGTCTTCCATTTCGGTACTCCCAAATTTTCCACAAGGATATTGTTATAATGCTCTACAAGTTGATCGGAATCCGTGCTGATTTCATTGAATGTTTCCAGTGTCTCCAAGAAGTCAGATTTTCTCTCTGAATATTCTTTCAAATATTTTCGTGAGGTGAGATATATATATATATATAATATATATATATATATATATATATATATATATATATATTTTCATATGAACATGTATCTAATTCTGAATGGTTACGGAGATAGAGCTGTTTGAATGTACAAATACAAAGGCATTGTTAATGGTAATTAAGAAAGAGAAACCAATTACTGTTTCTAACATTTAATGTTTAAACATTGGCATTTTGAATGGTATCAGATACAGAAATGACAAATTTGTTACAGTTTACGATACGTTTTCGAAAATCCCACCGTCAACCTCAATGCACTTTACAACTCGTGTGCGAAGATCGCGTGTTGTTCGTCTGAGTTGATCTTGACGTTCCTTTATGCGGGCAGCAGCATCCAAAATGCGCGCGAGCAATTCGTCTCGTGTATATACACACCTTTCTTTTGTAAACTTGACTTTTCATCCACCCCCACAAACAATAATCTAACGGAGACCTTGGTGGCCATTGAATGGGACCACCGCGGCCGATCCATCGACCAGGGAAAGTTTGATTTAGGTATTGCATCACCAGACGGGTAGAATGTGGAGGAGCTCCGTCATGCTGAAAGTACATACCAGCGCGTGTAGCCAAAGGAACATCCTCCAATAGTCCTGGCAATTCATTTTGCAGAAATTCTAGGTAACTTTGTCCTGTAAGACGATTCTCTAAAGTAACAGGGCCAATCAGCTGATCATCGATGATACCGCACCACACATTGGCAGAGAAGCGATGTTGAAAATTTGTTTCCACAGTGGCATTTGGATTTTCGTCTGACCACCGATGAGAGTTACGAGTGTTGTTGATACCATCACGGGTGAAAGTAGCTTCATCGGTGAACAGTATTGATCGAAGCAATCGGCGATTAGCATTTACCCGCATGGCAGCGTCTCCTGGTTGAAGGTTTTGTACACGCTGTACATGATATGGATGCAAGCCTTCCTCACGTAATGTTCGCCATACTCTTGTGTGTGGTACACCGAGACGTGTAGAAATTCTTCGTGAGCTAGAAGTAGGACTACGCTCTACCAACTGAAGAATGTTTTCCACTTCATCCACATCTTGTTGTCCTTCACGTTCAGATGAAACATGAGCGCTGGGAAGTGTACCAATCTCACGCAATGTGTTGAAAACCCTGGTAAACACTCTTCGATCCGGAACTCTGCGGTTCAGAAACCGTCGACGGTATTCTGCAACAGCAGCTGTTGCACTTCCATCGCAAGAACCGTAGACATACACCATATCTGCATATTCGGCATGTGTGAAGGTGTGTGGCATTCTTAACACTGCTTCAAACACCAAACAATGTCACTCACAACAGTCAGCTGTCGATTGGCTTATGTGTAGGCTGACCATATTTCCTTGAGACAAAAACGGGACATTGGGATGGCAAAAAAGGGACGGGGGTTATGTAATATTCTGTATTCATGAAAAAGTAAGTACATAAACATATTGAGCTTACAATTATTCTTCAGTGACAGAACCCATACAAAAACCCATACAAAACGGTACTGTCCCGTTCAAAACGGTACGTATGGTCAGCCTACTTATGTGACATGCTTACATTACAGCTTACACGGTTCAAGGTTGTAGGTGAGGGAAGGGGGAGGAAGAGCTGCGCGCGCATCAGATTCAACCAGCTCTATCTCCAAAACCATTCAGAATTAGACACATGTTCATATGAACTTTTTTTCTCACAATGACCGATACTATCACCTCCCGAAGTATTGACCTTTCCTCCTGAAACACCCTGTATACATACAGGGTGGCGTGGTAGTGCGATACAGGTATCGTGATACATATTCTATATCTTGTAACGTATCGCGATACATTTTTTATTATTTGTATCATATCGAAAGATACGATACAAATAAGTGTCAGTAACGCGATACTTTATCATAGTATGAGAATAAAAACCCACTCTAATAGACAGAGTTTATTTCCACGACAGTTTCGACGCCCACTGGCATCCTCCTCGGGCGTCGAAACTGTCGTGGAAATAAACTCTGTCTATTAGAGTGGGTTTTTATTCTCATATTTTGATCTTCACGTAAAAAAGTGAAGTTTTTTGCACTTTATCATAGATTCAGTCAGTGATCTTTCTCCTCCCTCCCGAAAAATTTGTGAGACTGAAAACAAACCCTGTCAAGAATTCACTGGGGAACACAACTTTTGGTGACTTAGATGTTAGACCTGTTTCTGGGTATATTGAGGTCGCTGATTCTAAAAATGACATTAGTTTTTCTCCATCAGCTCTGCTTATCAAGATATGATATATATCTATATATATTTCTATATAATGTATATAATATTATATAATTGCTGACTGGCAATCACTGTTGTTGTCAATTGAATACAAAAGTATGATGAATGTCAACAAAAATAGTGTATTAACATCAAACAAGCATAAGGTACGAAAAATATTTCTTAAATTCAAACAAGCTTGAGACACGAACGGAAAAAAAGTTCTTTCATTGAGACATCTCACATAAACCGCGTTTCTGAGATTTCTTGCGATGAGATGTGCCAGGACATTCGCGTTGGATGCTCCAGCAGTAATCTGCCATCATGTGAGTATCCCATCGTCCGCGGTACCGTTCTTCCATGGTCCTTAGTTCTTGGTGAAATCGTTCACCCTGTTCCTCGCTTAGATCACCGAGGTTATCTGGGAAACGATCAAAATGACTGTGGAGGTAATGCAGTTTGATGCTCATTTTACAGCCAAGTTTACAAAAAGAAGAGAGCATATTCTCCACTAGTTCACCGTAGTTATCGGCCTTATAGTTCCCAAGGAAATTCTTCACAACCATACTAAACGATGACCACGCACGTGCCTCAATGTTGTCCATTGAATCTTGGAAACGCGGGTCTTTCATGAGTTCCCGGATTTGCGGTCCATCGAAAATACCTGCCTTCAGCTTTTCCATGCTCAGCGCAGGAAATTTTCTACATATGTAGTCAAAACACGTCCCATCTCTGTTCAAAGCCTTTATAAATTGTTTCATCAAACCTAGTTTGATGTGCAGTGGTGGCAATATGATCCTTTCTCTGTCAACCAAAGCTTCTTTGATGATATTTTTTTCTCCAACCACCATGTTTTCTCTCAGAGGCCACTGTCTTCTCACCCAGTGTTCATCTTTAGCGCTACTGTCCCAGAGACATATAAAGTACGGGTACTTGGTGTACCCGCTCTGCTGGCCCAGGAGAAAATTCACCATCTTCAGATCCACACAGATCACCCATTGGTGGTCTCGGTATGATATCTTTTCTAGGACTAGGGCGACTGTCCCGTGCTCTTCTCTCATACCGACTGAGTGACCAATTGGGATTGATCTGTATCTGTTGCCGTTGTGTAGAAGAACACATTTTAGGCTCCGTTTGGAGCTATCTATGAATAACCGTCATTCACTTGGTGTGTATTCCGATATGCCCATTTTCATCAGCAATCCGCGCACATTGTTGCAGAAAACTAAATCGTTCTCTTTTGAGAAGAAGGGCAGTAAATCCTTTTTTCTGTCGCGATATAACGTGATTTTCGTTCCCGGCAGCAGTAAATTTTTTTCTCCCAGCCTTGAAGCTAACAATTCAGACGATTTCTTCGAAAGACTTAAGTCCCTTATGAGGTCGTTTAATTCGTGTTGACTAAAACCTTCTGCAACTGATGACGGTCCTTCGAAATCACTGTCATTTTGCCCACATATGCTTTCTTTGTCAGTAGCAGATTCATCATCTTCTTGAGGGAGCTCTGGAAGATGGGCTGATGGGACAGGTATCTCATCTGAATGTGAAACAGGCCGTCTAGCTGAGTCTATGTCAGGATACGTCCATTTACTCCGGTTACGTCCATTGATGCCCTTTATATTCACCAAACAAAAGTAACAGTCATCACTGTGGTCTCTGTTCTCTCCATACCATTGGTATACCAAATTTCAGGCACCTCCTCTTTCCGTTGGTCCATTGCCGCAGATGCTCTGTACACGTTTTACACACAACATGAGGAGCCCATGGCTTATCTTGGTCCCCTAGTTGTACTTTGAAATAGGCAAAATAAGCTTTTTTCACAAAATCAGTCATAGTTTTTCTCTGTTCAATGAACGTGTACTCTCCGCAGATAAAACAAAACACATCTGGATGATTTAAACACTTTCTTCGTGATGAAGCCATGTCAACACCTGTAACAGGAAAGAATTCACGTTAGTACATGTACAATACACATGCAAAACAGCAACATCAGCAAAATCATAGCTACAATTTAATTATACAGATGCATTTAGATTTACGAGCAACTCATAATACCGTTCCAGAAGGGTAATAAAGTAGTAATGACGTATGCAATATCTCAAAAACTAGAGCTGCTAGAACAAAATGGATGATATTTTCTGAATCAGTGGCATGAAAATATCCAGAATAAGGTCTAAAATCTCAGGCACCAAGAAATTATTTTTTTTTGGTTCCCCAGTGCTTATCTAATCAATTAGCGAATAATTCATCAGACATTCAACAATTACACATGTATCCTTTGATAAAAGAGCTGTTCATAAGATACAACACTACCCTACCATCAAGTGCTCCGGTTGAGAGACTTTTTAGCGTAGATAGAAATCTCTTTCCTTCAAAGAGAAACAGAATGTCTGATGAATTGTTTTAGAAGTCACCGTTTGTAAAATTCAATAAAAATAGAAAGGAATTCAGTTGTTTCATAAAAAATATATATATATATATATATATACACACCACCGTGTGTGTGTGTATATATATATATATATATATATATATAATATATCATTAACGTAAAGAACGACGCTTGTATAGGAGATATTCCGTGCAAGATGAGAGAGAGAGAACGAAACAAATGAAAAAAATGAGGTAACCACCCGGGAATCGAACCCGGGATCTTCCGATTGCCGGTCAGATATGATAACCACTACACCATGGGCCTCACTCTTCCAAATGTCGTAATTCTTCTACATACTCGCAGAAACCAATGCCCCAAGGGGGCACCTCCCGCATGCCGTAACATTATACACATTTAACTGCAAACACGCAGTATAATTAACGTAAAGAACGACGCTTGTATAGGAGATATACCGCGCAAGATGAGAGAGAGAGAACGAAACAAATGAAAAAATGAGGTAACCACCCGTGAATCGAACCCGGGATCTTCCGATTGCCGGTCAGATATGATAACCACTACACCATGGGCCTCACTCTTCCAAATGTCGTAATTCTTCTACATACTCGCAGAAACCAATGCCCCAAGGGGGCACCTCCCGCATGCCGGAATATCTCCTATACAATATCTCCTATACAAGCGTCGTTCTTTACGTTAATTATACTGCGTGTTTGCAGTTAAATGTATATAATGTTACGGCATGCAGGAGGTGCCCCCTTGGGGCATTGGTTTCTGCGAGTATGTAGAAGAATTACGACATTTGGAAGAGTGAGGCCCATGGTGTAGTGGTTATCATATCTGACCGGCAATCGGAAGATCCCGGGTTCGATTCCCTGGTGGTTACCTCATTTTTCATTTGTTTCATTCTCTCTCTCTCATCTTGCGCGGAATATCTCCTATACAAGCGTCGTTCTTTACGTTAATTATACTGCGTGTTTGCAGTTAAATGTATATATATAGAGGTAAATATCAAAACTGAATATTAACTCCCTTAGATTTTTTCAACTTATTTAGCGTCATAACTAGAGACCAGAAGTTCAGGCAAAATGCCATAAATGCCTTTTTTTGCCTATTTTACTCATTTCGGGGGAAAAATGCTTTTTTTCGATATGAAGAGCCTAATTTGCCTATTCCACCTGTTTTGAATAAAGAGTTTCGGTTTTTTTACAAAATTATCACATTTAGCAATTTCTAATGATTAATTGGCAACTCCACTTCTCCAGATGTCAAATTTACCACTTGCAATAACTTCACTGGAAGAAAGAAACCAAACCTTGGTAAATGCATTGGGCATTTTTATAAACGTAGTTGAGGAAATTAATCAAGTTCCTGGTGCTAAAGGTAAAATTGTCCAGCAGAAGTGTGAAAAAGTAATGCTGTCCTAGCTCAAATCAAGAACATTGCAAAAGTCCTTGAAGGAGATGGTGATGTAGACGTTTCAAATCTAAACCCAGAAATTATAGCATGTTTTAAGTATGCACCAATCACATCAATTGATGTTGAAAGATCATTTTCCCTTCTTAAACACTTGCTAACTGATCGTAGACATAATCTAACGTTTGAAAATTTGGAAAAAATGCTTGTTGTAATGTGTAACCAATCAAATGAATAAAGCTATACTTCATAGATTTATTTAGTATTATTTTATTAATATATGGAGATGTCTTACTTATAGTTTCAGCGTATGTTATTCAATGAATTTCGATTTAAAAATAAATGCCTCTTTTTGCCTATTTCCATGTTTTATTCTGCCTTTTTGCCTGCCTATTTCACTGTTTTTCAGTGCCTGAACTTCCGGTCTTTAGTAATAACTCAGTAGCATAACCAGAGTTCGTGCATGAAGTATTAAAACGAAGTATTATATTGAATGTGTGTTCTCCACTCGAATCATGTTTATAGTTATTTATGTTAATAATACCTGAATATATTCGATATGTTGACAATTAAGTTTAAAAAGATGCAGGTGAAATACATTACACGAAATTTTTATATACGGAACTCGCGCGAAAATGTCAGCCATTCATAATATATATATATATGGAATATTTACAAATTGACGAAATACATAACAAATAATAATTCGAATATTGGAGAAACTGCGATAAATTTTGGATGGAATCTTCAAGTAACGACTAAATAAGCAGTCTTTTAGGTGAAAAATATTATAATTAATTATTATTATTATTATGATTATTATTATTATTATTATTATTAAGAAAGATAATTTTTAAAATAAACGATGTTTCAACATTTTCAAAGGTAAAATATTTTTTTTATTGTTTGCAGTGTTGCATGGCTCTGCCGTTGCAACAATCAATAATGATCATGTTGCTTGCAATTGCATTTGCACTCAACATTTCTGCGGGTATACTACTAACTTCAACAGCTAACCGATTTAAAATATATTTTAATATGAACAAAACGATACAACATGAAATTGCTTGGAAGAATGGTTTAACTGAACGTGCATTTCAAATCATTAATAATACAAAGGGAATAGTTTCGCAACTGAGGGGAAAACACACATTCATTGAAAACACTCTCTGAGCAGGATGATCGACACTTAAAGATTATTACTTCAAGGACAGAAAAATGTAGCAACTAGTTAACAGAACTAGCCGAATCATCAGAGATACAAGTTCATGCTTCTATTGTAAAATGGTTGTAAGTGAGAAATGGTTTAAAAGAACGAGGAGGCGTCACGGAACCTTTCCTACACTTGTTGGGTTCGGCTCTGTCTGGGTGACGTCCCTTTCCCGGTGATCTCTTGAATGAAAATTGTGGGTTGTTGTGGATGTATTCCCTTATGCACGAAACAGTGATGGTAGTACTCCCATTGATGTCTTTCTCTTCGTATTATTAGTTTTATTTCCACTTGACTTCAATTGAGGACCCAACATTATTAAGTGTTATAGTAATTTCAGAATTTACTCTAACTTAAAAAAACCTAACTAATATAAATTTACACGGTTATCATGAAAAAACGATGTTTTTATACTTTTACTCTTACGTTCTTTCACAATTTAAATTAACTTTACATTTACGTTATACAATTAATAATAAAGGGGAATAGGTTTTGATCGAAATTCAAGTAGGCCTAAGGAAATGAAGAATAAGCCTAGGGTATGAAGGAAAGAATCCATCACGTATGCCCTAGAAGAGAAATGAATTTACTTTACAGGCCTAAGTTCATCTTAAAAGTGGGCCCTACTTCCCACGGGCACGATGGGACTATTAAAATTAAAAAAATGACAAGGGAATTTCTGATGTACTGCTGTATAACCTCTCTCTGTGACAAGTTCTTCTCCACTGACTTCCAGATATTTCGTGCGGTCTCTCTCCTTCGAGAAGAAAGATTTCATTGTTCCATTCGTGCTTTACACATGATATGTCGGTGTATTTCTCATTGAATCTAAAATTTAAGAAACAGTCATTAGCATACTTGCTAACATTTTGAAAAGCAAAAGCGGCAGGATTTGTAATCAATGCTAGGGCCTGGAGGTCCTAGAGCATGATCCCCCCCTCCGGGGAAAAATTTTGAAGTCTAGCCTTAAAAGATACACTCTAGTGCAGGGATGGCGAACCTATGGCACGCCAGAGGAATTAGATTGGCACGCCCTGGTAATCCTGAAGGCAAACCATATTTTTAATTTTAAAGAATTATTATTCTTTCAAGATAACAGTACGAGCATTTTAAACATGTATTATCGTTTTGTGAAATTTGTTTTTATCTTTAATCATTCATTTTATGTTTTATGTCAAATTTAGGTATTATTATAATTATTCAGTGACGTAATAAGCATGTCTGGCCTACTTGAGAACAATCACATATTTTATCTGCTTTGGTGTTGGTTTATCATCCTTTCAACTTAGGTCAAATGACTGAGATAAGCCCCGCCCTCCAATGATAAATGGAAGATCGTGCAAGATTGTCAGTCGTTGAACATTTTTTAAATACTATTTAATATGCAACAAGCTTATAAAATTTAATGATTAATTCTTATTAGTTATTACACTCCATTAATCTTTCCGTCTCTTTGGCCTCTCCTCTCCTACTGGTTCTTCCTCAGCATTTTCACAACCATTGTAGATTCTCCTCACTGCACGATCCAGTTCCCTTTCTCTTGCCGATGGGTGTTCGCCTCCAAACCTACGAAAGTCCATTGCGATGCTTTCGAGTATCTTCTTTAAAACCACTGATTGCAACAAGCTAATAAATATTGTGTATTGTTACTGTAATAAAACAAAGAAGAAGAAGTACAGTCTAATCGTAACATATTATAAATACCTTCATTATGACAAAAATGAATCTATTTTACAAACAAACTGGCAATTCTTGTGTTCGTTGTGACGGCGGCGCTAGCGAGTGCGCTTTAATTAATCTTTTAGTGACGAGGTCCTGTGGTGTACGACATATTTTCCCTTCATTGTTCGTCTGGCAGTGCATAGTGACCGTTAGTTTGGCATCAACACACTAATAGATTTAGTATGAGTGTACGATACAGCACAATGTTGGTTATCGTTTCATAATACCAGCAACCCTTTTAGTGTACACAACGATACTAAGTAATTATTTTCCGCTTACCCTTCTACAAAAAATGTTTTCAACTATAAAGAGACAAAGAGTTTCAGCTAACAGCAGTAGCAGTGATTTCCAAGACTGGTGGACGGAAAAATATGGTATGATTGACAAAAACAGTAAAGCTTTATGTGTCATTTGTGTTGAGAGTGTTGTCTGTAGAACTTTGTCTGTCAAGCGTCACTATGAGACAAATCATAAACAACTTCTGGAGAAAAGCAAAGAAGAACAAAGAGAATATATATCACGTGACCTGAAAAATAGAAATTTGCAGTCTAGTGCTTTAGTGAAATTTATTACCAGTGCATCTAATTTAGTAGCTGCAAGTTTTGAAATCTCAAAGACGGTTGCTCAGCACGGCAAACCATTTAGTGATGCAAATTATTTAAATAAAGCATGGTTAGAATGTGCACCTACACTTTTTGAGGAATTTCAAAATAAAGACAAGATTATTCAACGAATTAATGATTTACCAGTGAGTAGAAATACTGTTAAAGAGAGAGTAATTAGAATGAACAATGATATCAAATATCAACTAAAAAATGACATTAGTTTATGTCCATTCTTTTCTATTTGTCTCGACGAAAGTACTGACATCACATCGTCGGCTCGTTTAGCTATCATTGCTAGATCCCTAAGAGGTAATGAAATGTGTGAGGAACTAATTAAGTTAGCAACTTTACCTGGAACTACTACAGGAGCAAATATATGTGAGATAGTTGTAGATGAACTTAAAAATGCTGAGATAATTCTTTCCTAGTTAGAGTCCGTAACAACTGATAGTGCACCATGTATAGTTTGAAAAGATGTTGGTTTTGTAACTTTGTTTACAAACTATGCAGATCACTCACTGTCAGGTTTTCATTGTATTGTACACCAGGAAGTTTTGTGTGCTAAGTCAGGCTTAAGCCCTTTAGAAGCTGTAATGAAAGTTGTAACGAAAGTTGTCAACTTCATCGCATGAAGAGCTTTGAATAAAAGACAATTCCAGTTACTACTAGATGAGGCACATTCCGTTTATAATGAATTGCTAATGCATAATAATGTTTGTTGGCTTAGTCGAGGTTGTGTACTTGAACGTTTTATGGAGTGTTTGGATGAAATTCGAATTCTCTGAATTATTGGACGTGGAATAGCTCAGCAGATTAGTGTTTTTCACAGATTTCTCCTTGCATTTGAATAAGTTGAATACAAAATTGTAGGGATTTGAAAAACTATTGACAGTATGCTTGACATAAAAGCATTCGAAATGAAACTGAAGATATTTAAACGTGATGTGGCAAGCAGTGAGTTGAAGTATTTTCCCACTGTAAAAACATTTGCTGATGAACTCGAAATTCATGAAAAAGTGAAAATCAACAGAAATACAGAATTATTTTCAGAGATAATTGATGCAACTATAGAGGAATTTTCTTTACGATTTGTATAATTTAAAAAAATTTAAGACTGCCAAATTTCTTAAGAATCCTGATACAATAAATATAGAAAATGTAAACTTAGATATGTTTAAGTGGATGGATTTGCATGATTTTGAAATGCAACTCGTTGAACTACAGTGCAGCACAATTTGGAAGCAAAAGTTTGTTGACTTGAGAGTTCATGTAAAAAAAAAAGTGAACGGGATCTGCTAAAAGGAATGGAACACATTAATACCGATGATGAAGTATTGAAAGTATGGAACTCGATGCCAGAAATATTTAGCTCTCTGAAAAAATTAGAATTGGGTATTTTATCCATTTTTTCATCCACATATTCTTGTGAATCTCTCTTCGACTATGAATTTTGTGAAATCGGATACTAGAAACAGACTGACGGATGAAGATAGTGCTGCTTGTGTTGCACTGAAAACCACAAAATATAAACGAAGCAAAAGAACTGTCTAATACTGTGCAACAGCAGAAATCTCACTAAGAATACTCGTATAAACACAAAGTATGTAAAATTTTAGTTTGAACTTTGAGTTACATGAAAAACTTTTTTTATTTGAATTTCTTTGAATATTTTGCTCTTTTGTTAAATGATAAATTGACTTGTTTAGAACTTAAATATAATGTTCTGCATTTTTTTAGCTTACAGCCTATTAATAAAGTGTAAACATTCCTTTTTTCAAAATGGAAGAAGCATTTTATTTGGTAATTGATTTTTAAATTTTTCTCGATTCCACTTGTTTATTGAATAAATGAGTGTATTTGGCAGGTAGCCACAAGACAAAAACAGAATATACATCATCTATCTTATACTGTATAGCAGCAGAAATCTCACTGACTAGGCATCTTTAATATAAATAAATTTGTGAAGTTTTAATTTGCAGGATAATTTATATGAATTTCCTGTATTTTTTCGGTTTTTTTTGTTAAATGATAAGTGAACTTGTTTAGAACTTAAATTTAATATTTTATTTTTTTCCACTTACTGTCCATTAATAACCTATTAATTTTCCTTTTTCAAACTGGGAGACCAATTTTATTTGGAAATTGGAAACTTGTTTTTGAATACTGCTCATTTCTATTTGTTTACTGAATAAATGAATGTGTTTGGTATTGAAGTGTTTGAAATTTTCCATTTTTTATATATATAGACTTATTGAATGGGCATATTTGGTACTTCATAATTTTTTGTTTTATACATACTGCACAAAATATTTACTTGGCACGTAAAGAGTTAGCAAAATTTTATTTTTGCCATTTTTGGTCCTCAAGTTGAAAAAGGTTCGCCATCCCTACTTTAGTGCATTCTGAACATAAAAGGTTTGATATTGTTTGCATGTTGCAAATTTGCATAGCCTTCAACTCGGTAAGGTTCACAAGTGTGCATTAGGACATTATTTTAATAGTTTTTATAATTTTCTACCTGTTTCATATTTGTTACTAACTTACTTGGGCTATTTAACCGTATTAAATCCTATCATTATATATATATATATATATATATATATATATATATATATATATATATATCTATTTAGTGCTATTTCTAAACTAAAACTGTTTATGAATATATGATTGGACGAAACGGAATGCGTTATGTCGCGGCGTGACTGCTATACTCACACCAAATAAGATGTATTGTATCCTAATACAAAAGTCACATACGTTTTTCCAAATTCATCTGAGGCCTCTTTCCTAACTTTATAACCTATCTATTAAACCTAACTTCTGTTTTTCAATTAAATGTTATGGATTTTGCTATTTTCTATTGGGTCTTCCCGGCTTTATTCAGTGCTGGTTTAAAAAAATAACAGTTTTTAGGTAATTTTATGCGCAGAATTTTGGCCTTTTAAAATGCGAAAATTAACCAAAACTAAGATATATAAACCCTAACCTAAATAAAATAGAAAGTAAATTATACCCACCTATAGCCTAAATGAACGCAATCTCTTCCACAATAATCATACTATGTCTTGTTTCAAAAGTATGCAATACCCTTTTCATAAGCTGCTAGATTAGGGCTCACTTATGATAATCACTGAAGATATCGGTTGACTTACAGTAAAGATGGATGAAGAATTTAATTAAAAAAAATTGCATAATAGATTCCAGAGAGAAGTTGCAGTACATTTTTTACAGGAGTGGAACATAATATCAAAAGAAAAGGAATGTCTTAGAAAACATAAAATAGTGAAAAAAATCGTACATGTATGACAACTTAAGCTAACCTAAATTTATATGGAGAAAAAAATAAAAATGATGATTTGTTTATATATATATATATATATATATATGCTACAGCTCCGCTCATTTTATGACGTGTCTATGATAGAGCTTCGCCATTTTACGTGTCTATGATGTCACTATCCTTCAACCAATCCGGAATACAGAGGCCTCCAGCGGCCTCAGATGACCTCGGAGGCTGCCGCAACATAACCTATGTTCTTACCCGGCCTAAGTTTCCTCTATCTCCGAAGTCTCATCCAAATCTGGCGAGTGGTTTGGCCAGCCATAAGAAAGAAAGAAAGAAAGTTCGCAGGCAGTTCGACCGTCAAAAATATTAGTATAGATGCATATATAAATGCGAATACCACAGAATAAGGGCTCAAAGGGGTTGGCACAGAAGAAGCGACGGACAGTGAAAGGTACGCTACTGGTTGGGCCCAGGGCTAGCTGACCCAGTGTAAGGCCTTAAAAGCACACTTTCTCGCAGTGCAGAAAGGCAATATTACTTCTGGTTTGATGGAATTAATGTTTTATTTCTAACACCTGACAGAAAGATTTCTATAATTTTTAACGTAATATTAAGACCCATTTATTAATTGTTCATCTAAGTTTTCTAAAAGTTTTCTTCATAAAGTTTTCTTCATGACCTTCAATAAACTGATTTTATTCCAAATAAAAACTCATATTCTATGTTAATTTATTATAAGAAAACAATCTTAAGACGAACATTTAAATTTTTGGGTGTGAGAAGAAGAGTTTGGACCATCGCTGTGCAGTGTGCACGGCACATGGGCCAGGCGAGTCGGGCCATAATCCAAGCTTGCTACGAACCAACCATTGTTTCATTACCGCCGACTGCGCTCATTTCGATAATCAACTTTCTTTGAAAGTGAAAATATTAAAAATACACCTTTATTAAGGAAGGTAAAGGAGGTTATACAAAATATTAAATAATACGTAGCTATAATGTGATAATCTTGTTTATTATTGTATGAGAAGTATATTCACTTTCAAATTGTTTTCTGTATTATAAATTCCATAAAATTATAAACAACACCTGGCACTGTATATCTGCCAAATGCTGGAAGTCCGGAGTGCAGTTAGCCACCGCAAATCTCAGTTCGTCTGGCGCAAAATTACGATTTCACTCAAGTATTTCGCATTTATTTTTATCACCGAGCTTTCGTGAACCACTTGAAACAATCCCAGGAACAACATGTTCGCAGACCTCTGCTGTAGACCTAAACAATAAGTCACGTTTCATTTCCAAGGCTTAGATGGACAAAACTAAACGTTTCACTCTACAACGGTTCAGTCTTCTTGTATGCGTTCGATTTCCTTCTCGTTTCTCCCCCTACGATTTACTGTGCATCTGTGAAACCCTTCAAGTTGCCTTGTTTTAAATAGAAAATTCCTTCAGCTGTAATCCCTTATGATAAGTTTTGATAAATTAGTTGCATCTAAAAGGTAGTTAAACAGTTTGATATCTGTTACATATTATTTAGGGAGTTAAAGTTAATATCAGGACTTCGGTTATTTATTTATCATAACCAATTATATCAAATCATTAAATGTCCCTTGATGTAGTGACAGACCAGTTTGAAACATCAATTAATTACACTGGCCAACAAGTAATTTTCATCAGATATGGTTATGGGTGGGCTAGATAGCTGTTGGGACGCTGATTTCAAATCTGTTTTCGGTTTTCCTCTAGCACGTCTAGTTTTCGAGATGAGACCGATCATAATATATATATATATATAGGGTGTCCCATAAGTCTGAAACCATAGGGTAAAATAAGTAATTCATGTTTTTCCGTTTATGCGAGTGCCCATGATCTCTTTGAGTAAGGAAGAACGCATCCAGGTAATTCTGCTCATAGGAAAATCGGAGTCAGAGGGAGGTCGCTGAGGAATTTAACAGAGTGCATCCGGACTGCGCGCCGATAACACAGCTATGTCGGCAAACTTGTAGCAAAGTTCAGGGAAACGGGATCCAGAAGAGATAAACCACGCAGTGGACCTCCGAGGACATCCACCGACGATGACAGCCGCTACCATCCTCGCTCATTTCACAAACAGTCCCCAAAAGTCTCTTCGGCGTTTTTATTGCCGTTTTCATCATTTTGCCCTATGGTTCCAGACTTACGGGACACCCTGTGTATATATATATATATATAATATGTATATAACTATATATAATATAATATATAATACTATATATGCAAATGCAAAAAACTTCACTTTTTTCTACGTGAAGGTCAAAATATGAAAATAAAAACCCACTCTAATAGACAGAGTTTATTTCCGCAACAGTTTCGATGCCCACTGGCATCCTCCTCGGGTGGATGCAGAAAAACGAATGAACCAAAACAAGAGGGAAAAACAGTCCAGGGACCGACCGTTAAGAAATTCGCACCTAGATTAGATCCCATTCTCCAGACACGGAAGGGCATTTTCATTAAAGGGACCCGCTTATAAATACATTCGCACAAATTTAAAACTATCTTCCTGTTCTAAACATACAGATTCTATTATTTTTTTTTTACATAATTATTACATTTATTATTAAATTTATTACATTTAATATTGCATTATTATTTATTACAGAAATTATAAATTTATTATTACATTGGTTATTACATTGTTGTTTATTATACAGAACTTATAAACCGAAAAACGAATGAAAAAGGCGAGAAGGAAACAATCCAGAGATTATTGAGAAATTCGCACCTAGGTTAGATACCGTTCTCCTGACACCGGAAGGGCATTTTATTACAGGGTCCTTACTCGCTTTTAGTAAATGTAATAATGAAAGTAATAAATGTGGAAATAAATATAAATGCAACAGATGTAATAATAAAGGTAATATTATAAATTTAATAATTAGGGTAAAGGTAATACCGCGCAGCCTCCGAGTTTCAAGCGAAAACAAATAATATATGTTAAAAAAAAAAATGTAAATGCAATAATAAATGCAGTAATTATGTCAAAATATTAGAATCTGTATGTATAGAACAAGAAGATAGTTTTAATTTGTGCGAATGTACTTATAAGCGGGACCCTGTAATAAAATGCCCTTCCGGTGTCTGGAGAACGGTATCTAACCTAGGTGCGAATTTCTCAATGGTCTCTGGGTTGTTTCCTTCTCGCCTTTTTCATTCGTTTTTCGGTTTATAAGTTCTGTATAATAAACAACAATGTAATAACCAATGTAATAATAAATTTATAATTTCTGTAATAAATAATAATGCAATATTAAATGTAATAAATTTAATAATAAATGTAATAATTATGTAAAAAATAAATAATAGAATCTGCATGTTTAGAACAGGAAGATAGTTTTAAATTTGTGCGAATGTATTTATAAGCGGGTCCCTTTAATGAAAATGCCCTTCCGGTGTCTGGAGAATGGGATCTAACCTAGGTGCGAATTTCTTAACGGTCGGTCCCTGGACTGTTTTTCCCTCTTGTTTTGGTTCATTCGTTTTTCTGTATCCACCCGAGGAGGATGCCAGTGGGCATCGAAACTGTTGTGGAAGTAAACTCTGTCTATTAGAGTGGGTTTTTATTTTCACTATATATGCAATATATAATATGCGTCCTTTATACATGTAGAGGAGTATTTTGTCGTTGCAGTTTAGGCGTAGGTTTTTGCTTTACCGTTTCTGTACCCTCATGTATGGCATTTTGCCGTTTCAACTTCGGCTTTCTGCAGGTTATCTTGAGGTATTTTAGGTGAGAGCAGTTGCTGGCCACAAATTTGCAAACGTTGCACATGTACACCCTTTTATTCTTTGGTGTTACAGTCACATGTCTAGTTGTATGTTGTGTTTTGTTTTGTTTTGTGTCGCCCACTTACACTTTTTAATTTTTAGGTGATTTACATCAACGCATTCATCGATCATCATGCCTCGAAAGTGTAAAAACCACCCCAACAATTTCTATTACGTGTGCTGCTCGTTCGCGACTAAATCACAAAGGCGTACAATCACGATTGATCTTCGGAAAACTTACCGGTTATACTTCGGCTGTCCACAAGGCGTCCAAGATAAGGCGTGGGCGCCACATATCTGTAATGCTTGTTCGAATAGATTACGTGACTGGTTGAACCAAAGGAAAAAGTCGATGCCGTTCGCTATACCCATGATGTGGAGGGAGCCGAGAGACCATCAGGGCGATTGTTACTTTTGCACTGTTAACATAACTGGATTCTCCGTGAAGAACAAGAATAACATCGTTTATCCGAACGTAGACTCCGCGATCAGACCGATCCCTCACGATAACACGATGACGATTCCGGTACCTCCACAGCATGAACTCGATTCTTTAGAAGACGAAAGGAAATCCAACGAAGGTCCGATTGGCGGAGATGCAGGACCTTCGGCCGATCTTGACTACACACCTGACGAAGAACAATCGGAGCCGGAGAGGCTTACCCAAAATGAGTTGAATGACCTCATTAGAGACCTAGCCCTCTCCAAAGAGAAATCAGAACTTCTCTCCTCGAGACTCAAGCAGAAACACTTACTTGAGAAGAACGTCCGAGTGTGTCACTATCGAAAACGAAACCATGATTTGGCGACATTCTTTACAGTAGACGGTCCGCTCTGCTATTGCCATGATATCAATGGACTTTTCGAGAACTTGTCACAGGTACACTCACACACCATCTGAGTGCGCCTCTTCATTGATTCCTCACAGCGAAGCTTGAAAGCGGTTCTCCTGTATAACGGGAACTTAAAGTCGTCCATCCCAATCGCCCACTCCGTTCATTGTACGTACGATAATATGAATATACTCTCGAAGCAATCCAATACAGCACTCATCAATGGAATATCTGTGATGATCTCAAAGTCATTGGTATGTTAATGGGCATGCAAGGAGGGTTCACGAAATACTGTTGTTTCCTATGTCTATGGGACAGCCGTGCTACCGCGGATCATTACTTGAGACGTGACTGGCATCTAAGAAGCACATACGAGCCAGTTATGGACAGTGTCCAATGTGTTCCTTTAGTTGATCCAAAGAACGTTTTCCTGCCACCTCTCCACATTAAGTTCAGCTTAATGTAAAATTTTGTGAAAGCGATGGATAAGGCGAATTCAAGAGGATTTCGATACCTTGTTGAGAAATTTGCAAACATCAGTGCTGCGAAATTGAAGGAGGGAATCTTTGTGGGGCCCCAAACCAGGGAGGTTCTGCAGGATGAAGGCTTTGAAGAAAGCCTCAATGCCTTGGAACTAAAAGCATGGCAGGCTTTCAAATGGATTTGTGGAAACTTCTTGGTTAACCACAAGTCTCCCGCATACAAACATGGAGTTCAGAAACTGCTCGATGCATTTCAAGAAATGGACTGTCGCATGTCCTTGAAAACAGATTTTTTACATTCGTATCTAGATTTCTTTTCCGAAAACCTTGGCGCGGTGCGATGAGTGACGAACAGGGGGAACGCTTCCATCAAGATATCCAGTCAATGGAAAATCGCTCCCAAGGTTTCTGGACCGAAAGTATGGTGGCAGACTACTGCTGGATGTTGTACCGCGATGATCCAGACAAAGTTTGCAAAAGAAAATCTTAATCGCAACGTTTTTAGGTTGGTGTACATTTTTTTTAGGAATAAATTTGTACTTTTACGATAAATTGTGCTGAAATTAACACGAGTTATATTTCGATAACTAGATGTGCTAGAGGAAAACCGAAAACAGATTTGGAGTCAGCGTACAAAACTGGTGTAGGAAAGTGTGTATACATCTTTGATGAGAGAAAAATGTTCGATTTTGTCGAGCAGTGTTTTTAAACTCATTTGCTCAAGACCATCATGTAAATTAACCCAACCAAAGAGAGTCTCAAGACAGTCAAAGAAATGAGGAGGGGGTGCAGTAACGATTCCGCTCCACGTAATAAATTTGTTTCGACCCAGTGCCCCTTATAAAGATGACTTTTACTTTTACCGGTAGGTAGCCTTACCACCCGCCTCAGTGCCTTCAACTAGACGAAGGACAAACGGAACGATGATCCAATCAACCAGTGAATAAAGTGATCTTGGTTCGGTCATTGATATTTAGCGGTCTAACTGGTGTAGCGTCGTTTGCTGAGAGAGTGTTCATTTCTAACTGCAAACCGGGTATGATGTGATATTGAAAATACTGTATATATCAAGAATTACACTGGTCTGCATGAAAATCGATTTCTTTATTTTGAGTTGTGATTCTGAAGCAGTTCGCTGCGCTGAATTAAAAAATGCTACCAGTTTTTTTCTATCACCCACAGTTTTAAAGTTATTAGCAAAACAATTTTGGGGCGTTTTGTAATTTTTTACCTTTTTTATCTTTAATTAATTTCGTTTTTTCATATTTTTCAGATAAATAATTCTAACATTACGTCTTTAAAATTTTAATAATGGCTTCTAGAGGATGTACCCATAGTCCAGACATATTTTGTTATATTTGTGGTCGGTATGTTGTTGTAAAACAAAGGACAAATGTAACGACCTTCATTAAGAGAGCTTATCATGCTTATTTTGGAATTAAATTAGGAGATCAAGACAAAAGTTGGGCTCCACACAAGGTTTGTCTTACATGTGTTGCGGCACTAAGGAATTGGAGCAAAGGTAAAAAGAAAAGTTTGCCATTTGGGATCCCTATTGTATAGTGCGAGCCTAGAAACCATACCGACGACTGCTACTTCTGTTCTTGCAATGTTAAAGGTTATAATGCAAAGAATAAAGAGAGCCTTCAATACCCAAGTCTTCCATCTGAACTAAGGCCGGTACCCCATGGTCCAGAAGTTCCTATTCCCCGCCCACCCGAGAGTCTGGATCAATACAATTCAGATTCTGATTCAGCTCCAAATCCAGACAATGATGATGTTTATGAACAGCCAACAGCTGACCGAGATCCTCCTAAAGTCCTAAATCATTAACCCAAGCCGAACTAAATGACTTAGTCAGGGATTTGAATCTGCCTAAGGACTCTGCAGAACTTTTGGGGTCTAGATTGCAGGAGAACAATTTATTGGCATCCGACACATACTTCGCTTGGTACAGAAATCGTGAGAAAGACCGTGCCTTTTTTCGAAGAAGATGGTCCCTTGGTATTTTGCAAGGACATCACAGGATTAGTGTGCAAGCTAGGCATCGAATAGCAAACCAGTGACTGGAGGTTGTTTATAGATTCCTCTAAAACCAGTCTAAAAGGAGTGTTACTGTACAACGGTAACAAATATGCATCAATCCCAGTGGCCCATTCTACTCATTTAAAAGAGACCTATGATAACATGAAACTGCTTCTGGAAAAAATTCAGTATCAAAATCACAGATGGATATTGTGTGGGGATCTCAAAGTCCTTTGCATGTTACTTGGGCAGCAATCAGGATACACTAAGATGCCATGTTTCATCTGCGAATGGGATAGTCGAGCACGTGACCAGCACTGGAAGAGGAAAACTTGGCCTCCTAGAGAGAATCTTACCCCAGGATCAAAGAACATTTTACATGAACATCTAGTTGAACCAAATAAAATCCTCCTACCACCCTTGCACATTAAGTTAGGCTTGATGAAGCAGTATGTCAAAGCATTGAATAGAGAAAGTGAGTGTTTCAAGTACATTTGTTCAAAATATCCAAAGATTAGCTATGAGAAAATAAAGGAAGGTGTTTTTATAGGTCCTCAGATTAGAAAGTTATTGACAGACGATCATTTCCTGAACACAATGACCAATAAAGAAAAAGAAGCATGGCTTGGTTTCAAAGATGTTGTTGAAAACTTCTTGGGAAACTACAAAAGCCAAAATTATGAGAGACTGGTGGAAAATATGCTTAAAAAGTTTTGCGCCTTAGGCTGCAACATGAGCCTGAACGTTCACTTCTTATTTTCGCATCTTGACCATTTTCCCGAAAATCTCGGAGATGTCAGTGAGGAGCAAGGGGAACAATTTCACCAGGACATCAAAACCATAGAAAGAAGATATCACGGAAGATGGCATACAAATATGATGGCAGATTACTGCTGGTGTCTGCAAAGAGATCAGCCTAACGCACAGCATAAGAAAACATTAAAGAAGCACCGGTTTAGTCGTCATTAGTCAGATCTACCTTCGTAGTCTTAAGTCTTTGAAATAAGTCCTGAAATGTTTGCAAGTAAAGAAGGTAAATAATATATTTTGTTTCTTTCAGTTATTTTTTTATTCTTTCATAAACAAGCAATATGCTTGTCCAAGAGCTAGGAGCTATTTAATTCTGCTTTAATTAGGTTTTACTCTATCACCTAAAGATTTCAAGGGGTGTTGTAATACCTCATCTGTCCCGAAATATTAACCACCCATTGATGGGAGGGGAGAGAGTATTTTGCTGGGAACGGGACTGGTTGTTATATATATTTACCCTACATTATTATGTAAGCGTTACTGTAGTCTATAACAACAAAATTTATGGTTTAGCATGTGCAATCCAATGTTGGTCTCGATAAGATGGTTCACATTTGGGGATAAATGGGGGATTTATGACACACCCTGTAGTAAGAAAACCATACATGATAGGGAAAAACTAACTATATGTTTGAGATCAGCGCACTCAAATTATATAGAATCAACAACTAGTTTGTAAAAATCGACCGACAAGTTTTCAAATGTGTACTGGTGTTATTTTCAGAAATTTGCTAATCCCCACAAAAAATTAAGTAAACAATACAGCGAATTGAATGAATTTAATGAATTTAAATAAATGAATGAGTGAATTTAAATAAAACTTAAATTAAATTATGAAAAAACTATACTGGCCTATGGTTGCTTGCTTTTGACCTGGCGATCCGATGGAAATTTCCAGCAGATTTAATGCCTAGAGTTGACGGCAAAAAGGCTATGTTTTTTCGTTTTAAAGTTGTGTGTATGTGTAGGTATTCAATAGACCTTGTTACGTAGTTTTCTAGTTAAATTATTAAATTTATTTGGCTTCGGTATTTAGTGCAGCCCAATGGTAAAAAGAAAAAAAAAAACTTTTCTCTTGTAGAAGTCCGCGTCTGGTTGTAGGTCGCGCGGTTGCCCACTTCTTCTCTTTGGATATAGGCAGTTAGGTTACACAAGGAGTCTGTTTGTAAGTTAAATTAACACGGGTAAACTCACTGTGCCTAGTTATTTCACTAGGATAGGCCTATCATATTGTTTTGTTTAATTTTTTCACTCAGAATTTGTAGAAAGACTAACACATCTTCCTTGCCCAAAGCAACGCTTCCCACTAGGCTAGCTCTGAATTAAACGGAGGTGAGAATTTCAAGGGGTAAATTTTAAAATTGATCCATTTTCCTCACCGCAAATGCTAACATACTACTAGTTTTTCCATTAGTGTTAAAACTAAAGTACTTTCATAATCAGGGAACCCAAGCTAATTAATAACTTCCTACACATCATTTAAGGTCATATGACGGAGGGAACCTACAGCATTACGCGGGGTACGAACCAAAGGTCGCTACAAAATCTGGACGAAAAGACGGTCCCCCTTTCCCAGCCCCAATATCTGTCAAGTGTCACTTCTAAGCCATAAAGTACTGAAAACAAGCATCACTATTAATCCATGTATCGTATGAAAGAAGACACAGATAGGGTATTTCATTCTCACATCTATCATATTTAGCTTGAAAGAAGTAAATTAACTTAAATGGTTATTGGTAACGTATGACAAATGTTCCCTTCAATTCATGTACGATTTTTTAAATAGCAAAATAACGAATTTTTTCCTTTCTTGTTATATGGGGAAGTGATATCCGACATATTTGCACATACTTTAACAATTACACATAATTTTTAACGTTGCAACATTATGTCCTTTACATAAAAACAAAAAGGGTATTTGGTTAGATTTCCTTCGACCAAACAACAATAAAATCCGAATGTATCTCATCACGACTGAAAATTCTTTGTTCAAGTTCCATCATAGGATTGAGAATTTTCTGTATTCATGATGTACAAATCTTCCTCTCCTTGTAATAACGGAATTATTTACGTCAGTCATGATAAGAAATTTGTGTCGAAGTGTCATCACAAATTTGTTCTTTGAAGTTTGCAGGTATTCAGTTACACATAAATGAGATTCACGTAAGTAGTATGCCTGAAAAAGTGCAGAGTGCGATGCAACTGCATGCAACATTGCATGCAATATGACGAGTGTTTTACCCCCACTCCCTCAGCCCCCCACAAATTATATATACACGAATATATATAGTAAGGAATAAGAGGACGAGAAGGTAGTACATGTTTATTAGTCAGACGTTTCTGAAATTCAATTTCCATCGTCAGTGCCAAAAATGAAAAGTAAAAAAAGTGAACAAATATAGTGAATAAAAGATTTTATACAATATACTTATGCAGTCCTATGATAATAATTTTTAAAAAGTTACATGAAATGTGGAGAGTCAAGATAATGGCTAAAATATAAAAAAATTGGGATCAAGTAAAGATAATCCCTCCCAAAAATGACCAAGTAAAGATAATCCCTCCCAGAAAGTAAAGTAAAGTGAAGCAGTCTGACATAAGGATAAAAATTAAGAGCATCTTTTTTTAAAAAATGATTTATTTGAAATTTTTTTTTATTAAAATTCATTTATTACAATGGATCAAGTAAAGATAAGCACCCCCAACCTTTTTTAGTTAGCTTTATAAGGCTAACTAACGAAAATATCACGACTTAACCTAACCAATCGTTAGGTCAACTGTACGCCCTTGACGATTGGTTAGGTTAGGTCGTGATATTTTCGTTAGTTAGCCTTATAAAGTTAACTAAAAAAGGTTGGGGGTGCTTAACTTTACTTGATCCAAAGACTTTAATTAAAGCGGTATTGCGGTATTGCGTAGGCTGACCATACGTACCGTTTTTTTTTATGGGTTCTGTATGGGTTCTGTCACTGAAGAATAATTGTAAGCTCAATATGTTTATGTACTTACTTTTTCATGAATACAGAATATTACATAACCCCCGTCCCTTTTTTGCCATCCCAATGTCCCGTTTTTGTCTCAAGGAAATATGGTCAGCCTAGTATTGCGGTAAAGCGGTATTACCAACTTTACCAAGTAAAGATGATCCCTCCCAAAAAATGATCAAGTAAAGATAGTCCCTCCTTTTAATGTTGGGAGGGATTATCTTTACTTGATCCAAAAATTGAAACACATCTTACCGGGTTATTATACGGGTGAGGGTAATCTAATTGTGTAAAGGTTGGGTATGGTTGAATGTTGAGGTATCCATGTTCGAAGCTGGAGAATGATAGCGAATTTCTTTTCAGTGGTGGTTCAGAGGAAATTATTTAGCTATGTTTAAGTTGAAGGCAGAACTATAGTCGTTGAGGGTTGGTTTTGTACTAAGGATGTATAGGGATTCGAGAATGTTGAAATTGGAGAGGATCAGTGGGTGATTGTGGAGGTGGTAATGATCTCTTATTGCTGAATATATGTATGTATGTGAACTCCAAGGGGTAACCTAACCTGGCTGCTCGGGCAGACAAAAATGTATGTGGGTGTGTATGTATGTACATGTGGGTAGCCCAGCCTAAAATAAGAGGCAAGAAGGGGTAGAGAAGTCCTTTCACTGCGGTGTCTCGTAGCATTTTGTATTCTCCACTAGTCTTCCTGGGGCGGCTTTAGCATCACAGACAGTTGGCTTAGAAGGCGTATGGCGTAATCGCCTTAGTTTAGTGCCCTTTATATTGGCCAACTGGACCGCCAACACCACTCTCAACAAATTCTTAAAGTAAAATGGGTCTTTCCTGGTTAATTTCAGCGAAACAGCTAGAGAATACAACCAGTCGCTTTAGACACACACACACTATCGTTTAATATATATATATATATATATATATATATATATATATATATATATATATATGACCTTCATTTCCATTAATACTGTATTTGTTTATATGGCGTAAATAAAACTACAGCGTTCTGTCTATTTAATATATATCGAAATACAAAATATGTATATACATTAGGTGCAAAACATGTATAGTACACACACATGATTTATATATATTTACATAAAAAAAAATACAGCCAATACAGGAGAATTGCATTAGACGGAAATACAGGAATAATTGGTGTTATTTAACATATGTATATATCCGTATCAAAACAAAAAATAATACAGCCAATGCAGAAAAATGCTATATACAGCAAAATACACAACATATGTTTAATATATATATATATGTATATATACACACAGGTAGTCCTCGTTTTAGGGAACCCCTTTATACGGAATTTCACACTTCCGGAAATTTTATTTTAGTACCGAGGTCCGTTATACGGACAAAAATTCCGCAGTTTCACTGTTGAGCAATGATTAGATTATTTTTATGGCTAGATTACAAAAGTACATAGTCAAATAAAAAAAAAAAATGGTATCACAATGGAAATATAGAAAACTTCATTTTTTTTAAGGAAAACTGCACTACATAGGGAATAAAAATTTCCAACCAAAAACATCACCACCTCCACCCACGGCAACCACGCAATGATGGGGTCAATGATGGGGTCAGACATTGAAACTGACGACCCTCCATTGCTCCTTCAGCTTCAAGAGGAAGCATCTACAGATCTACAGAAGCTAAGGCTGTTAACAAAGACCCCAAGATCTACTTTCAGGTTAGCCCGAGAGAAAGAAGAGAGTAGGGGATTAAAAGAAGAGAATAAGGGGTTAAGTAGCAAAACCTTTCATTCGTGGGTGAACATTCATTCAGAAAAAGAGAGAAAGACTTGCCACCATCATCCGCCGGCCATGCAGACAAGTCGGAAAAATAGTCGAAGAGAATAGAAAAGGGGTGAAAGATGAAAAGAAGTAAAATAAGAACGCTTACAAACCATGCAAACACAGTCTTAACTCAAACACTGTCATACCATGCAAACTACAGACATGCAAGTAAAGAGAGGATAAGAAAAGGAAAAAAAGGTATGAAAAGTATAACAAAAAGTGGGTTAGTTAACGCTACGAGCTACATCTAAGTTCGTGTTAGTCTAATTTTTTTTTAAATTTCATTGTTGGCATATCACACGCTGGCATGTTACAAGCTGGCATTAATCGTCAACAGACTCAAACCTCGACCATTACCCCCAGAACTCCTGTTGCTAATTGTTTTATTGTAAACTACGTTAATATTTTTAAAATGCCTATCTAAACGGTTTTTAAACATATTAACGCTGGTAGAGTTCACGACGGACGCGGGAAGATTATTCCATTTATCAATTACTTTAAACGTAAAATTTTTTTTAGCGATGTTAGTAATGAAAAGTCTGCCTGCCACGTTATTTAAATAAGTTATTACGAGTATTGCTATTATCGAAAATGAACAGTGTCAAAATTTGCGTTATCAATTTTATTAGCGATTTGGAAAACTTCAATAAGCTCCCCCCCCTTAATCTCCTAGTTTCGATGAATACAAGTCTAACTGCTTAATCCTATCTTCGTAAGACTTGTTGCTTAGTGACGGAATTAGTTTCGTGGCGCGTCGCTGAACCCTTTACAACTTATCAATATCCTCACGCAAATACGGGCACCAGAACTGAACGGCATATTCTAAGCGAGGCCTGACTAGGGAATTGTAAAGGAGCAATATAATATTCTTCGATATAAATTCGAAATTACGCGCTATGAAGCCCAACATCCTATTAGCTTTTGCGCAAGACTCCAGGCACTGGTTCCTAACTTTTAAATTCTTAGATACGCGTACGCCTAAATCTACTTCCTCGTCAACACTCGCTAAATGTATCATCCATCATGTACGTGTAATTGTTGTTATGAGAACCTATATGCAAAACTTTACATTTGTCTACGTTAAATTGCATCTGCCACTTATCCGTCCACTCCATAATCCTATTTACATAGTCTTGGAGCCTATTTCTATCGCCCACGTTAAAAATTTTACCGCCTATTTTAGTATCGTCCGCGAATTTTGACACGTTACTGGTCAAGCCTACATCTATGTCGTTAATGTAGATTACGAATAGCAATGGGCATAACACTGAACCCTGAGGGACACCGCTACCTACATCCAACCACTCCGAATGCCTACCATTAATAACGACCCTCTGTTTCCTGGCACGAAGCCATTGCTATAACCAGTTAGCTACCTGACGGTGTATACCGTGCGCTTTAGCCTCCGCAATTAATCTTCTATGCGGAACTGTATCTAACGCTTTTTTAAAGTCTAACTAAATAACGTCAGCCACTCTGTGCCTAAGGTATTCGCGCACTATTTCGTTATAAAACTAAGAAATTAGTTAAACAAGATTTATGGCGTCGAAACCCATGCTGACTACTATTAATCAAATCGCGACTTTACGTGACCGACGATACGATCCCTAACTACGGATTCCAAAAGTTTACCGACAATTGACGTTAAGCAAATAGGTCAATAATTGCTAGCTACTGTGCGGTCGCCTTTTCTCAAAATGGGCGTAACATTAGCTAGTTTGAAGTCTTCAGGAATAATCCACGCTTCCAATGACTTATTAAAAATTTTTGTTAATGGGCAACGTCTTCTAAATCTTTCAAATGTTTAGGATAAATCGCGTCAGGGCCTGGAGCCTTGCTAACTTTTAGCTTATCGATATAATGGGCAATCTCACCCTCGTAAACAGTTATTTCATTCAAAATAGTTTCGCTACTAAATGGAACGATATCGTCCACGTCGGGCACATTATTTACGTCTTCTATGGTAAAAACTGTCGTAAAAAAGTTGTTAAAAATACCCGCCATCGCCTGAGGGTCGGAAGCCAAAGCGCCGTTAGCGTCCACTAGAGGGCCTATGTTATCTTTTATCGGCTTACGATTATTGGCGAAGTCAAAAAGCTTTTTCGGATAAGGTTTACTATCCGCAGCTACAAGAATCTCAAAATTACGCTTAGCATTCCTCACAGATCTTTTAACCCGACTTCTAAGCTCGATATAGCTATTAAAATTAGCTACCGTCCCGTTGTGCTTATTAAGTCTATACGCTCTGTTACGCTCGTTTATGAACTCGCCTACTTCCCTAGTCCACCACTTGGGCCTACCATGATTACTAGCGCGCCTGGGCCTAAGCGGAATAAAGTCCCTTTCGATATTCCAAAATTTTTCTTTAAACGCCTCCCAATGAAAATTTGCGTCATTACCCATAAATAAATTATCCCAGTCCACTACTGTCATGCTATCCGCAAAACTATCAAAGTTAGCCCTACGAAAATCAGGGACTTCTATTACGTTACTATCCTTACTGTTTTCTATTAATAGCTTAAACCTAATAATTTGATGATTACTACATCCCAAATTCTCGCCTACTTCCAAACCTTCGACTATATTTTCGTCGTTCGTCCAAACCACGTCTAAAATATTGTCACGTTGGTTCGGTAACCATTTGTCGTAAAAAAATATCTTCCATGAACTCAATCAGTCTCGAACCCTCATCATTACCAGTAAAAGTCTCGTAATTAACGTTAGGGCAATTAAAGTCTCTGACATCTATACTATCCCGATTATTAATAAAGTTACTAAGAAGTATGTAAAATTTAATATTGGTATCGAGGGGTTAAACGGGAGGTCTATAAACAACAACGAAATTAAATCTAATACTACGCGCCCTAACTTCAACGCATATCGCATTAATTGCTGCAGGAAAATCTATCTTAAACTCGATAGCCCTTAGGGAATTACGAATGTACAACTAAACGCCGCCACCAATCCTATGTAACCTATCATTAATAAGAAGTTTAAAATCCCCTATATAAAGTTCCCCGAACAAGTCCCGAGTTACGATATTTAACCACGTTTCGGTTATAGCAACTATATCGTAGTTCCCGGAATAAATTATCGCCTTAAATTCGCTAAATTTATTTCTAATACTACGCGCGTTACAATAAAAGACGTTTAAATTATTTTTTACCACGGATCGGCGTATTAAACTATTTTTCACGTCTGGCCAGCGTTTCCCTGACCCACAACGTTTAAAGAGGGCTTCGACCTATACAGCTTTCGAGCGTTCTCATCGATTAACCTACCTAGCCTACCATTGCCTATTTCATTGAAATGCACCCCCATCTTTTATAAAAAGGCTAGGATCACTAAATTCTGACCACAGCTTTACGAAGGTACATTTTCATGAGCACAACTCTCTTCGAGTTTAGTGTCCAAAAATATTGTTTTTGACGTAATCCTAAACTTTAACCCGTGCCTGGGGTAATACTTAGAACTAAAGACGTATCTCACCTTGCCTTCAGGGGTAATTATTGAATGTTTCAACAACACTATAATTAATATCCAAAATAAATTTTTCTAATGTATTTTGGTGTGTTCTGTTCAAATATGACCTTCATATCTTGCGCAAATGTTTTGGTTCATTTTCGCTAGAAATGAAGGTCATATATGAACGAAACACCAAAATACATTAGAAAAATGTATTTTGGATATTAACAAAATCAAACGGGCTTGGAACATGCATACATATACATTTGTTTCGTTCTTTCGCTCTCATCTTGCGCGGGAATTCTCTTTACAAAGCGTCGTTCTTTACGTTAATTATACTGCGTGTTTGCAGTTATAATGTATATATGTTACGGCATGCGGGAGGTGCCCCTTTGGGGCATTGGTTTCTGCGCGTATGTAGAGGAATTACGACATTTGTTTGGGTGAGGCCTGTGGTGTAGTGGTTATCATATCTGACCGGCAATCGGAAGATCCCCGGTTCGATTCCCCGGTGGGTACCTCATTTTTTCATTTGTTTCGTTCTTTCGCTCTCATCTTGCGCGGATAATTCTCCTATACAAAGCGTCGTTCTTTACGATACATATATATATATATATATATATATATATATATATAACCTAACTTAACGTTTACGCATATTGTGCTCTGATTGGCCGGCCAATGTAGGTATATCGTCATACGGAAACTATAATTTTTCTACTATTTATAACTTTCTTAATAAGCATTTGCGGAAGATACGAATTGCAGATTCGAACAAAACACAGTAAAATACCCTAATAAATTATGGTTACGCCTTCAAGATCACTATTGGTGAAACATTCGATAATAACTCTTTCAGGGACTAATTAACCCCCTTTATCTCTCCAAAAGGTCAGGCACTCTCGTATCGGGCCTATACGAGTCGTTGCCCCCTACCATCGTCACCAACATCGAGTGACGGGAGGCAACATCAATCCTATCTACTTCGTCTCTAATTCTGTTAACCCTGGCCCCTGGTAGACAGACCCTCCTTCTCTTGGTTGGATTCCGTTCATCGAACTCCTTACCCATATGACGCACTAAGGAGTCCCCAATTAAAATCGTTTCTCCCTCGTTCACATCCCTATTCAACTGGACGAAAGGGTTCGAAACCTCGATAGGGAATGGGGGGATTCCTCTCACCTAACGTACGTGGCCCAGCTCCACCCTTAACTACTCTAAATCCCTCCCCGTCTACTAATCTCGGACCAACCTTAACCCCTTCCTCAACTCTGTCTAACCTTCCTGAGAAGCTACCTTTACTAGAAACTAGGCTCCTAACCTCACCCTTCAACTTACTAACGACTTCAACGTTAGTATAGGTACGACCCTCGTAAACTGTAAGCCTTCCCCTGCCCTCATCAAGCGTTGCAATTCTTTCCGTCACCTCGCGTACACTACGTTTTAAATCAACTATCTCTTCGCTTAACTCGCAAAAGAAACTGAGCCATAGAACCGCCGTTGTAATCTTTAAAATCAGTATACCCACGATTAACCCCAATAGCACACGACGCTTTCTGCGACGGCATTGCGCAAGTTTACGGTAGTTAACGTTTATAACCGCCACAAGTTTAAAATAAATTAAGCGGGCACGCTATGAAAACTTCTAAATCGCTAAAAACCACTAATATTCAGTTACTTAACTATAACAATGTGAATATAAATGCAAAATATAAAATTCAGAACTTTCCAACAATAAATTTATCGGCAATATCCAAAAGTAGAAACAATATCAGAGAGCCCAGGGAATGCGTCCAGTCAGTAAGGAGTCTGGCTGACGAATCTGATGATGATGTGGAAGAGGAAGGTGCTGCCCCTTCGTCAACCACCTTTTGACTTACTTTCCATGACTCACAACACTACCACCAAGCACCGATCAGCAGTTTTAGGAGGTGAACACAACTACGGTATTTATGCAGTTTATTTCCTCCAGTACAATATAATTTATAAAAATATATTAAAATATTACTGTTTTCTATTTAAATGTGTTTAAAAAGGTCAAAAATTGTGTTTATTATGCAGTTTTGGGTTGGAAAATTTTTCCGTAGGAACGCATCTCCCATTATAAAGGGTGATCCAGAGAAATGGGACCCAAAAGAAACCCCTGTAACTCTTAAAGTGTAAGTCCTTTTATAAAATCATACGCATCATTCGAAAGAGGATAGTTACAAGTTTGTACAGGATTGTATAGGTTTTGACAATACAAGACAAGATAAGATACAAAACAAAATAAAAGTGTTAGTTAAAACTAACCCTTCAAGATGACTGCATGGACTGTGGAACAGCTGCGTTTCATAACTGAGCAATATTATGAGCATGGAAGAAGTGTAGTTTCAGCTCAAAGATCTTTCAAGACAAATTTTCAGATGTCAAAATCACCTTCTAAGAAAGTAATCCGTCGGTGTGTCAGAAATTTTTCCCTAACTGGCAGCATTGGAAAAAGAAAACCAACTGGAAGAGTGCGCACAGCAAGGATAGACGAGATCATTAACAGAACTCATGAAATTGTACAGGATAATCCTAACATAAGCATCAGACGTGCTTCTCAGCTGTTAGGAGTTGGATATGGAACAACACACCGTATATTCAAGCAAAATTTAATGCTCTTTCCATATAAAATTCAAATAGTGCAACAACTAAACAATGGAGATTTCGCACGAAGACGACAATTCTGTCAATGGATCCAACAGAAGGTAAATGACACCACCAATTTTCTAGCAACTTTGATTATGTCAGACGAAGCCCATTTTCACTTGAATGGAACTGTAAACAAACAAAATTGTCGTTTCTGGGCAACAGAAAATCCATTGAATATTACCGAAGTCCCGTTGCATAGTCAGCGTGTAACTGTTTGGTGGGGTCTTACTGCATCTCCGATCATAGGGCCGTACTTTTTCGAGGATTCCACCGGAAACACGGTCACTGTAAATGGTGATCGCTACGAAAAAATGTTGACCGATTTCCTTATTCCTAAATTAAGAGATCTTTGTCTAGAAAACCACTGGCTCCAACAAGACGGAGCTACCTGCCATACCACGAGGAACTGCATGGCAGTTTTGCGTCAAACGTTTCCAGGCGAGTTAATCTCAAGATTTGGAGACGTTGAATGGCCCGCAAGGTCTCCGGATTTTTCTCCCTTAGATTATTATCTCTGGGGATATTTAAAGTGTAGGGTCTACAGAAATAACCCAACGACCTTGCAAGAATTGAAGGCCGCCATCACAAATGAGATACAGGCCATACCACCGCACACTCTTGCAAAAGTGATGCAGAACTTACAAGCGAGAACACTGGAATGCTTGGCAAATAATGGAGCACATTTGAAAGGAGTCATTTTTAAAAAATAAATATTTCATAATAAACTTGCAACTCTACTCTTTCGAATGATATATAGTTTTTATGAAAGGAATTAAGTATTAAGAATATTTGGCTTTTTTTTATGGGTCCCATTTATCTGGATCACCCAGTATAATGGGATTTATGAGAAAATAGGGTCTGTTATACGGAAATTCGGTTTCCGGACAACTTTACAGGAACGTAACCCTTCCGTATAACGAGGGCTGCCTGTATATATATATATATATATATATATATATGCGTCAATAATGGAAATAAATGGATTAAATACGGTTTCTACCACGCTTCAATAATATATATATATATATATATATATATATATATATTTGGAAGAGTGAGGTCCATAGTGTAATGGTATCGCGTCTGACCGGCAATCGGAAGATCCCGGGTTCGATTCCCAGGTGGTTACCTCATTTTTTCATTTGTTCCGTTCTCTCTCTCTCGTCTTGCGCGGAATATCTCCTATACAAGCGTCGTTTCTTTACGTTATTTATACTGCGTGTTCTTTGCAGTTGAATGTGTATATATATATATACAGTATATATATATATATATATATATAATATATATATATATATATATCCGCATCAAAAATGGAAATACATTGATTTACGGTCAGTTTTTACCACGCTTAAATAAAATAGTAAACTCGCACGTAATTGGGTCCACACTTACATCTTCATTGCTCTGTACTACACAATAAAGGCGATTTAAGATTATTTCGCCGCTCAAAGTATGCGGGTTGTCTATATTCAATAAAATGGGCTTTCAAATCGTTTAGCACTATTTTTGTACTCACTTTACAATTGGGAGGCAAACCATCACGCTCTTTAAGCACGGATAGAATACAGTCAAAAGTACGCACAAAGATGACATCGTTTGTTACAACATCGCAATTAAATTCAAGTTTATAAACGCTTCGGTGCTTTCCTGTTAACGGGAATACCCAACCGCCCGCCACTAAACTGTTTGTTATGTAATTTTGCTCTCGTCATTTTCGTTTAAACTAACGAAAATATCACAACTTAACCTAACCAATCATCAAGGGCGTACAGTTGACCTAACCGGGCATTCAATTGACCTAACCGGGCGTTAAATTAACCTAACAGGTTAATATAACGGAAAATGCCGGGTTAGGTCAACTGAATGCCCAGTTAGGTTAATTGAATGCCCGGTTAGGTCAACTGTACGCCTTTGATAATTGGTTAGGTTAAGTTGTGATATTTTCGTTAGTTTAAACGAAAATGACGAGAGCAAAAATACATCATAAACAGTTTGGTAGTCCCGATAATACGTAAGTACCGAATTTATTAATCATTGAAATGAAATTAGTTAATATGTAAGCGATAATCAGTTAGTATGGGGCCAAAATGCCTTTATGTCATCTAAAATCGCAGAAAAAACGTCGTTGCTTTCGGTACGTTGTCGCCACATGAATTCCGCAAGATACGAGTCCAAATGATGGCAGGCGGTTGGGTTTTCCCATTAACAGGAAAGCACCAACGCTTCTTTCTAAACGTGCATTTATTCTTTCTCCACTGACCCTTTCAACTGTAAAATCTTCTTCACAACTCATATCGACAATTGAAATACGTTTCTAAATCGTGTCGACAACTGTCTTATATGAAGAAATAATTATTCAGGGTGAACAGTGAAGGTGAGTTCAGCCCTGTACCGTTCTAGTCCTGTGTACCAAAGTTCATGATATTTCGAGGAGTCTGCACCTTCTAAATACACATCCAATTCCAAACCATTCTCGCCTTGTTTGGCTTTACATTTGGTAAAATCATCGAGCAGGGCGGTGTACGCGTATTCAAACACCGTGTTAAAATAACGCATATCAGCAACACGTGCGTCTAATATAGGTTTCAGTTTACGGGAACCGACGACTTCAAACATTCTGTCGAGAATGAAACGGCTTCGTGTGGGGATAAGGGTGTTATTGTCAGCAGCATTCTTCCACACCAACCATGTATCAACGCATGGTTGGTTTGTATCAAGTATTACGCATAGCGTACAAATAATAGCGTATGAAGCGTGACCGGAAAATTCGCCGTAAACATTTTCGCCGTAGGAAAATTCGCCGTAAACATTTTCGCCGTAAACATTTTCGCCGTAAGACAAATTCGCCGTAAGGACATTTCGCCGTAAATAAAATAAAATTAAAATTAAAAAAAAGTTTAACTGAACCCTTATAATAGCCGGTGCTGGTTAAATGTGCGGTCTACCTAGCTTCGAGCAGTCTACCACAATTAAAATTCTTTATACTGTACGGCATTGACGATTGGTTAGGTTAAGTCGTGATAGTTTGGTTAAATAAATTTCTTAAATAAATTCCTTATCTTACTTTGAAACTCACTGTACGGCATTGACGATTGGTTAGGTTAAGTCGTGATAGTTTGGTTAAATAAATTTCTTAAATAAATTCCTTATCTTACTTTGAAACTCACTGTACGGCATTGACGATTGGTTAGGTTAAGTCGTGATAGTTTGGTTAAATAAATTTCTTAAATAAATTCCTTATCTTACTTTGAAACTCACTGTACGGCATTGACGATTGGTTAGGTTAAGTCGTGATAGTTTGGTTAAATAAATTTCTTAAATAATAATCCATTGATTATTTTTAAAAAAATTTACGGCGAAATGTCCTTATGGCGAATTTGTCTTACGGCGAAAATGTTTACGGCGAATTTTCCTACGGCGAAAATGTTTGCGGCGAAATTTCCTAGAACCGTATGAAGGTGCATCACTAATCTGCTCTCTTTTTGTGCCTACACTCACAGATATTTTATAACTGTCCTCACCCCACTTCTCAACCAACACGAAGATTCTATTCATCTCTTCAACACGTAAATAAATAACATTGCATCTACCAGAGTTTGAATGTCTACATTTCGTTTCAAGTACATAATTAAGAGCAGTGGTGTTACGCCTGAATACATGCAGAGACTTCAACACGGACAAATCGTATACTGCATTGAGGATGCTGCTCAACGGAAGTTCCATCTTTTAATGGTTTTCTATTGATCCTGCGAGGAGAGAACGTCCAGTCGGGTCAAGCTCTGAGGTGACTATGAGTCCGCGGTGCGCTGTTTGACTAGACGGGACCGTGCGTGACGGATGGGAGGTGGGAGGTGTGGGGTGGGTATGAGTCACACGGGGTTGCGTCATGAACGCCTCCAAGCGTTAGTGATTCATGTACGAGATTGTTCCAACATGAAAGAAACGGTGCGATGGTGAATCATGCGAATATATGTATCCCATTATACTGGGTAAGTGTTTAGAGAATTTTTCCATCTGTGATACATGAAGTAATATCGGCTTTATTGTTTTATCACACCCACTCCCCGGAATGCCCACCATACATCTTCGTTCAGGGGTATTCACCATTGTACTTTCTCGAACTAGGCACATTTACTAACACTCTAGCGATCTATTTGAGAGAAACATGTGCCCATACTAGTCCTTTCTGCTGGACACACGATACTCGTCCCTAAACTCCACTAAAAACTCGCACAAGCCTTTAGCTACAATTTCACTGCGCATCTCGTCATGAGATACATGAACATAGTGGTAGAAATATTTTAAGCTCTCCATAATCACGAAATTTACATTCACCGCCCCAGTGTACGCATACTCGTTGTGATGTAACATGGTCTAATATCTCCTGTCGCACCCATCATCAACAAGTTCACAACCCAGATCCTTTGCTTCTCTTCTGCAAGCATGCATTCTTTCACTTCACGATATATGAACTCTCTAGTGCAGTTTAATCCTACAGCATAATTCGTTACATCGTTTGAACCGCGAAACCCCGCAATGCTCTCACCAGAATATCTATAATAGAGTATTTGGACGTCGTGCTCCTCACGCTTCGCACGATTTAATGTCGTCTTATGGGTTTGAAAGGAGGGATGACGAGAAATTCTTTGGGTGTTCACCACATCTGTAGAATTTAGTGAGTACCACTTCAGGAATGTAGAGCATTGAATATCATTGGACGCCATCGTTATTTTTCTTCTACGCGATCACTCTTTAACAGTTAAAAAGACACGTCTGAGAACCAGGGCTTGCGGGGGTCAACTGAGTACACAGGGTGGAGATATGTCCCGATTAGCAGCAGGAGTCACGTGACTCTTTTTATTGGGCAGAAACATAGTGGGTGGTGCTTAGACATTTTCTTGTACATACACACACACACACACACACACACACAAACAAAGGTGAAAATGAAACACCAGCTGAAACATAATTTAATATATGTGATAAATAGAAAAATGAATAAACTAAAATTTCGTCAACAAGTAAATATCCTCTAATATAGCAATTATTTATATAACAAATATCCCCGCCTCACGGTATCCAAAGGGGACAGTGTCGTAGGTGCCAGACTCCTGATAGCTTTTCCTGTATGTGTTACGACACACTTTCATCCCCCTACGCTCCTTCACGCCCCCAACTTCTGCGCCTGAATGTTATCAGTTCCTACAGTCAGTTGGGGTGGTTGGTCACCCTCATCTTCTAAAGTCACTAGCTCTTTCAGCGAATCACAGTGCCTTTAGCCTTCCCACCCTCACCCGTACCCCGTAAGTTTTTGGGCCTGTTGAGACAAAAGAATCAGTGTAGACGCTATCTCCATACTCATCTTTGATCTCGTCAGTCAACTCTCTGAGGAATTCCCCAATAGGAGGCATATATTCACCTTCCCTCTCCGTGAATATCACACTATCTGTATCTGCGTACAGAACCGTCCTTCCAAGAGCATGCAGTAGTCTCTAAAGTTTGATGCGGGCGTTGGCCGTTGTGAAACTGGCTACAGGTATGTTTGTGACACGCGATGTATCTGTAACCAATTCGGTTCTGTTGTACTTTATTATGTACGTATTACCCACATTCACAATCTCCATGACCTCTTTATCGGGAGCGTTGCAGGAATCACACACCTCGTTATAACTTTGGGCTAGATGGACGTTCCCCTTGTCTGTAATTTGGGTAAATTTCCTCCAACGCTATTTAGGCACAACTTTGCACTAAAGCGCTTGCCAGGTTTCTTCGCAATTTGGTCCCGTTCAAGTTGTATCCCTTCACGATCACGTTAGCGTTGAATATACGTCGATTTTTCATTTTCGGTCACAACACCTCGCGGGTATCCTGATGCTTCTACCTTAGCCTTGTAAAAAGTGTTTATATGTGGTGTGAAAAGGTTGGGAGCTTCTGAAACCTACACACCTCATATACCTTCAATATTCTGTAACCGTGACGAATGTCTAGGGTCAGCTCAGGATTTGTATATACGCCTCTGATCTTCCTCTGGTTGATTGTGTGATTACAGTCCCCATTGTTCTCCTCTGCGCACTTCACATACAGAGGGAACATGAGTTTGTGATGTATAACGAAAGTCCGAAATAGTTCTCTTTCAAATTAGCTGAGAACTCTTCGATGGTAGGCAGGGCGGGGCCCACCAGTTTTTCAGGTGCGCCTACTGGGTACGGATTGTTCTTCATCACGTAGGGGTATGAAGAACAGAAGTCGTAGTGATGGAGTTTCACGCTCTCCATAGGTGGAAAGTATAGTTTGAAGGGGTTTGTGCGTCCTCCAAACAAACTATCACCGCATTTGAGAGAGTCCAGCACCATTGAACGCTTGATGCTGTTTATTTCTTCGCGGTACTGTCCATCTGTCTCCATCCGTGCATTATATTCGTGCTCCCACGTCATACGCTAGAGTATGACCAATTTCCACCTGAACGGAAATCACACGCCAGTGAAGCAGCCGGACTCTTTGTATAATTTTATCTGGGTGTCACGATGGATTGCGAGACACTCGCTCCTCCGAAGTCCACAGGTGACGTCAACCGCTAGCGTGGTGGCGTAGGCGAGTTTCCGTTCTTTTGAATATACAGGGTGTACATAAAGTCAGGATCTATTTTTGTGAAGCACTTGGAAATTATATGGAATTCAATCATAAAATGATAAAGTGGTAACATTTATTAAATAATTAAGAGTAGGATTCGACGTGACGCCCATCAGTATCCCTGCACAGCTCAAATCGTTCCGCAGCATTTCTAAACACATTCTGGAGCATTTGCGTGGTTATGTTATCTGCAGCAGTTCGTATACGTGTACGTAAGTTTTCAAGACTCGTAATCTTCGTCTGATAGACGTGCGACTCGATAAAGCCCCATGCAAAGAAATCTAAAGGGGTTGGTTAAATCTGGTCATCTCGCTTCACAAGGTCTGTTGCTTCCGCGTCCGATCCAGCGATTTGGAAAACGTCCATTTAGATAATCCTGAACAATTTTGGCATAGTGACAAGGAGCACCATCATGTTGATAGACGACGGTACTAACAATCCTATCCCCGTCGTCTATCAACATGATGGTGCTCCTTGTCACTATGCCAAAATTGTTCAGGATTATCTAAATGGACGTTTTCCAAATCGCTGGATCGGACGCGGAAGCAACAGACCTTGGCCAGCGAGATCACCTTATTTAACCCCTTTAGATTTCTTTGCATGGGGCTTTATCAAATCGCACGTCTATCAGACGAAGATTACGAGTCTTGAAAACTTACGTACACGTATACGAACTGCTGCAGATAACATAACCCCGCAAATGCTCCAGAATGTGTTTAGAAATGCTGCGGAACGATTTGAGCTGTGCAGGGATACTGATGGGCGTCACGTCGAATCCTACTCTTAATTATTTAATAAATGTTACCACTTTATCATTTTATGATTGAATTCCATATAATTTCCAAGTGCTTCACAAAAATAGATCCTGACTTTATGTACACCCTGTATAAGAACGGGCTCAGCGCCCTTACATCAGATTCCGGGCAGACGGGTCTCCGGGCTGAGGTATTGGGGAATTCAGTCTGTATATTGTAACTTGGTATTGGTTTTTGAGTCGTGTATAGAAAATTTGGGTTTGGAATTTGACTGTAGGAAGGCAGTAAGCTAGATCGCGATTAACCTATGCATTCAATATTTTTAAGGACTAGAAATTAAGCTATACTATTTGATTCATAAACAATATTTTATTTGATTCCACGAACAGTAATTAATTGATTAAAAATCTTGACTTTGTTTAGAGAAGAACTTGATTGCTCACAATAATTAAAGAATAAAAACCGACGAGTTTCTTTGACCAGAACCTAAACAAACTCTTGAAGATAAATTCGCGCAATCTGCGTTCGCGGTGGACAATACATTGAGAAGGTCTCACCGTTCAAGGAGTGCCATATTATACTCTCTTGGAGAATTCATCAAGCCAAAGGGGAGTATAATATATATATATATATATATATAAGCTGAATTAAGGCCACAAGCGTAAGAAATAAATCTACAACTTCTTATCAATTCCGAAAAATTATTAGAAATATATTTTGAAAATGAATAGTTGGCGCTGAAGTTATAGATATGCCTTTTCAGAGAATGTATATATCTGCACGAGAAAATTATCTTGCTTATATGTAGAAGTATCTCTGGGCAAACATACATTTGAGAACATTTGTATGCTAACACAGTACTTTTGTAGATAGAAAAGAGATATATTGTTGAATTGTCTCCTGCACTGGGTCATCTGGTTAAGTCTTGTGACATACAGATTAGTATTTTTCTGATAGAGATGATAAAATGGAGAAATTTTGGTTCCAACTTAGCGATGCTTCTGACCTGACCAAGCAAAATACATTTATCTTAACTAAGAATGGTGAAATTTCTTTCAAAGGGCGGCCCCTTTCGGTTCAAGCTTCTTTATACCAAGCAAACACCAGATATTACAAATTGGCATTTGCGACACTGGCTTAACCCTTGTGAACAGACGTGTTTTATCGAGTGTCCACTGTTCCCATTTGAAAAAGTGGTTTTCGTTGAAGTGTCTTTAAAAAATAGTGTTTGGTGCATTCTTAACTAAATTACTTCGTGATACTAATCATTCATTAACGAATATATTTCATTTATTGACTTTATTCATTACTATATTATTTGATTAAACCAAGGCTAGTGCACGTGGCTTGCCTTGTTTGTTTTCCGAATCTATTACTAAACGAGTTTTCATAAAATTGAAATTCCCTTGTTTGCCTTGTTTGTTTTGTAAATCTATTAGAAAACGAGGTTTCATACGGTTCATTTTCCCTTCCTACGGGGGATCAAGTAGAGTGTTGTCACCCACCGTGGGAAAAAGGAAAAACGGAAGGAAAATAGTCGGTCGAATAGCGGACAGATAAATTTTATTAATACTTTTTCTTTTACAGATCTTACATCGGTAGCTTAGTTATGTATATATTCATTTAATATAAATTTGTTTTACAAGAACCTGTTTCTGCGTTTCAAGAACATTTTTGCGGGCTTGCGCAGGTGACGGCACAATAAGCACGCGGTAGACCTACGTTGTAATTTATTAATTTCCAAACGCTCGTTTTTTGTTTTTTATTTTTTAATTAATTAAGAGCATCCCGTCAAGTACTTGCAGTCGCTGTGAAGGGAAATTTGCCGCTTACGCGTTTATAATGGCTAATAATAATGAACAGTTAGTTTGCAAGTGGTGCTCAAGCATGGAAGTCCTGAGGAACGAGTTAGAACGTGAGAGGGAAGCCAGAGTGAGGCTCGAAGAAAGCGTGATGCTCCTGACGGCAAAATTAGAATCCCTTGAGACTCCAGTTACGACCCCTCCTGCCTCAGTTTCTACTAATATAAATAGTACTAATAGCCCTCTCTCTTCCCCTAGTTCCCAACCCTTCGTTCAAGTGCGTAATGGAGCCCCATTGAGAAAACCTAAGACTTGTCTACCAGTAATAACAAACAATAAGTTTTCTGTTTTAGGTTTCGAAGATGCTGATGAACCGGAAATACGACTCGTTGGCGATTCCATTGTTCGAGGGCAGCTCGAGGAATTCTGTGGGAGAAACCCTCGTCGTAGGCGCCGTTACTGCTACCCTGGTGCAAGGGTGGAGGATATAACTAATAGTGTTGACCATTTTACAGACGGAACCTCTGAGGACACAACGTATGTTATTCATGTCGGTACTAATAACGTTTTAAATTCTAGATCGGAAGAGCTGCTGGCTAGGTACAGGGACTTACTAGAGCGACTAAAAAAAACTAATAAGATTGTTTTAACAGGTATACTTCCTCGAATTATCCAACGTAGCGATTTCTACAGCAAGGCGACCTATATCAACAATAACCTAAAGTCTCTTTGCCAACAGGAAGGAGTGCATTTTGCGAATTTTTGGAACAGTTTCTACGGCAGGAGGGACTTGTTCCTTGGAGATGGACTTCATCTTAATGACGTTGGAGCTGCGCATTTAGGAAGACTATTTCATAATACTGTCTCTTCTTTTCAGGCTGCCGTAACTCGTACGGTCCCAGCGTAATTTCCTTAAATTTTCCTTGCGCTCGCGAATGTATCGCAATTACAAACAATTTGAAGGTTCTATCCCTAAATGCTCGTAGCCTACGAAATAAAATAAACGAATTTTTTTCTTTAATTGGTTGTAAAGACTATGATTTAATTGCGATAAATGAATCTTGGCTTAGCACTCAAACACGTGACTTTGTAGGGGAGTATCAAATTAGAGGTTATAGACTTTTTGTTAAAAACAGAATAGGTAGGCAAGGAGGCGGTGTTATGTTGTGTATCAAAGACAATATTGCGAACGTTATAGAAGCACACAATTCCAGAACCGATAAATTCGACTATAGCAGAACTTAAATTGAACGATTCCAAACTTGTTGTTGCAGTTATATATAGGCCCCACTAATCAAACAGCTGATACGGACGAAGCGTTATATCGTGAACTAAAGAGAATAATAAGTAGTGAGCAGGCCTTAGTTATGGGTGACTTTAATTGCGCCAACGTGAAATTCGATACAAAGCAGGGAGACGCGGAAAGTAATCGTTTAGTTAATTTTCTCGAGGATAGCTTTCTTATTCAAAAGGTTGGGGAACCTACGAGGTTAGACAGTATTTTAGATTTAGTAATAACTACGGATGATAGGCTAATCACGGATCTTCAAGTAATAGAACCGTTAAGCAATAGCGATCACAATATGGTAGAATTTGTTCTCTCAGTAAGTCACTCGAAATCAGCTAACTCGACTAAAATTCCTAACTTCCAGCACGCAGACTTTTGTAAATTTAGAAATGAATTGTCACACGTCAATTGGGAAAACGTAATGGGGATCTCCAACGCAAAACTAATGTGGGAATCGTTTGAAACAGTATTTAGGACTATAAATGAGGAATGTGTACCGTACAAAATTAAGCGTGCGAAAGTAAACAACAAGCCCTTGTGGTTTACTTCTAGAGTAGGAGATATTATAAAGAGTAGAGATAGGGCTTATAGGCTACATAAGTGCGATAAAGACAATTTGTGGTTACGAAACAACTACATATCTCTAAGGCGTGAAGCGAAAAGTGTAATAAAAAAGTCCAAGCGCGAATTTGAAATCTCCATAGCTCGTGACGGCAAAGAAAACCCCAAGCGATTCTTTCAATACGTCAACAATAGGAATCCAGTAAAAAGTGTCTTGGGCCGTTGAAAAATTTTAACGGAGAGCTAATTTCTGAAAACAAGCAAATGGCTACCTTGCTAAACGAATTTTTTTACGTCAGTTTTTACTATAGAAGATGTAACGAATATCCCTACGGTCATAGACATAATACCTTTTGATAATGGTAATACCTTGGATAATATTGTGGTTGGTGAAAGGGAGGTAATGCGCCGGTTTCCATATATACCATACAACTAAAAGAATTAAAAGAAAGCATTGTTGTGCCGCTAACAAAGATTTTTAATGCGTCTATTTCTGAGGGGTGCGTACCAGATAATTTCAAGTTAGCAAATGTAACACCTATCTTTAAGAAAGGCGATAAGGGTGCGGCGGGAAATTATAGGCCAATCAGTTTAACGTCTGTTGTAGGTAAACTACTGGAATCAATAATTAGGGATTGTATAGTTGAACACTTAGAATTGCATAACTTGGTTAGAAATACGCAGCACGGTTTTAGGCGAAACAAATCTTGCTTAACTAATCTTTTAGAATTTTTTCAAAGCGTGGTTGAAGTTTACGATAGTCATCGGGCGGTTGATGTAGTGTATTTAGATTTTCAAAAAGCGTTTGACACCGTACCGCACAAAAGACTCATTGAAAAAACTAAGGCTCATGGAATCAGGGTGTAGTAATAAATTGGATAGAAGAGTGGTTGCGAGGTAGGAAACAGAGGGTGGTCGTTGATGGAGCGGAGTCGTGTTGGGCTAATGTAGCGAGCGCGTTCCTCAGGGTTCTGTATTGGGCCCCTTGCTTTTTCTTATATATATTAACGATTTAGATGTCGGCCTAGTCAGTACAGTTTCAAAGTTTGCGGATGACACGAAGTGGGTGGTAGGGCGATTAATGACGAAGATAGAGGTAAAATCCAGGAAGATCTGAATAAAATCGTTGATTGGTCAGTCACATGGCAAATGAGATTTAACGTCGATAAGTGCAAAATTTTACATATAGGTTCGCGTAACGGTAATTTTGCGTATAGTATGTCAGGGAAGAGTTAGCAAGCGTAGAGCAGGAAAAAGATTTAGGAGTTATAGTCACTGGTGATTTAAAAGTAGCGAAACAAAGTACAGCAGCGGTCAATAAAGCGAACAAAGTGCTAGGTTTTATAGCTCGGAATTTTGAGTACAAATCGCGCGATATTATTGTTCCTCTTTATAAATCATTAGTTAGACCCCATTTGGAGTACGCGATCCAATTTTGGAATCCGTATGCGAAAAGATATAGACAAAATCGAAAGAGTTCAAAGACGAGCAACTAAGATGATTCCGTCGCTTAGGTCGAAGTCGTACGAGGATAGGCTTAAGGAGTTAAAATTGACTACACTCGAGACTAGGAGGCTAAGGGTGATCTAATCCAGGTTTCAAAATTATGAATGGGTTCGATAACGTAGATAGAGATAGCTTTTTCGAAATATCTCAATATAATAGGACTAGAAATAACGGGTGTAAGTTGACAAGTAGAAGGTTCGAGACAGCAGTTGCCAAAAACTTTTTTACGCATAGAATAGTAAATAGCTGGAATAGTTTGCCGGTAGAGGTAATTTGTAGCACGTCTATCAACATGTTTAAAAATCGATTAGCTGCATATGTTGATAGATTGGGTATAATTTAAGGTAGTAAAATTAAGGCCTTGTGGTTCGGAACCCACGTAAAATTGTAGGTCCTCTCCGCCACCTCGGAGGATATGCACAATACACAATTAAGACCACAGTTAGGAAGAACAGCCATGAGTGGATCCTAGGGTCTTTGTTGGTCTGAAACATTATAACATTATATTATTGTAAAGTTGATGATTCCTTAAGCATATATATATATATATATATATATATATATATATATATATATATATACACACACACACATCTGTATACGTGAGGATGCTTTACCCCAATTTACAACGTCGCGCCACAATTTTGAGCAGCGTGCTGCTTGCTGCACGAGTGTATAGGGGGACCAAATTGTATGCATATATATATATATATATATATATATATATTTTTGTAGAATACTATGCTTAAATAGCCAATATGCGCTTAAATATAATATTGGTTTGGGCCTAATATATATATTTAGCCTACGCAATAGCAATATTCCGGAATTAACTTATTTTCTTGCAACCAGGCGAATCATAATTAACTGAATAAACTGAAATAATGGTTTATTATCTTAATAATAGCGGTGATATATATATATATATATATATATATATATATATATATACACAGGGTGTTTGAAAACTTTCTGTACAAATTGTAATGGGGGATAGGCAACACCAAGACAAACCCTTTTCGTCTATAAGTGTATGTCCGCTGACGTCACCATTCGGCGCGAGAGGGCGCCGCTGCAATTGGCTAAAAGGTGAAGTGGGCTAGACTCGCGCTTGCCGCGGGCATTCTTAAATCGGACGTAGTACGCGTACATGTTTATTTAAAGAAGGCATGTTTATTTAAAGAAGGTGCTGAAAGTTGCGACTGGTAGCATCAATGCGTGCCCGACAGCGTCGAAGCATTGACCGACGTACACGTCGAAAGATTCCCGGCATTTCGGGAACAGTTCCAGCGGCGACAGCGATTCTTGCTACGAGGTCTTCTTCTGAGTAAATGGGAGTCTCGTACACGAGGTTCTTCATGTGTCCCCACAGGAAGAAATCGAGGCATGTTAAATCGGGCGATCTCGGTGGCCAGGCTACGGGCCCACCCCGGCCTATCCATCGGTCCCCCAAAGTGGCGGTCAGATAATCCCGCACATCGTTGCTGGAGTGTGCTGGGGCCCCGTCGTGTTGAAACCACATTCGTCTACGAATAGCCACGGGAACATCTTCCAGCAGTTCCGGCAACGTTTCTTCAAGAAATATCCGATAAACCCGCCCGTCGAGTCGGGCAGGCAGCAGGTACGGCCCAATCAACTTGCCATATACCCGCCCAAACATTGACGGCGAACCGTTCTTGATGAGCATGCACCCGTGTAGCATGTGGATTTGCGTGCGCCCACACGTGAGAATTGTACATGTTAAACACACCCTCACGTGTGAAACAGGCCTCATCTGAGAACAGCACATAAGCCGGAAAATTAGGCTGCACCGCTGTCTGCTGCAGAAACCAGCGTGCGAATTCCACACGAAGAGGGTAATCCCGAGGTTGTAATGCCTGGACTCTCTGACGATGAAACGGATGTAACTGCTGCTCGTGCAACACTCTCCAGACCAGGTCGTGGTTCACACCGAGGATACGTGCAACACCTCGCGTGCTTGCGCTTGGATTGTCCTCAAATCGCCGTAGGATTACTTCTTCCATGTCAGGAGTGCGCACGTTTCTCTCCCGACCAGTGTCATGCATGTTTGCATGTGTTGGTTTACGTCGTCGTCGTCGTCGGCCTAGGCAAGCTACGGCTTGGGACCGTAGCGCATCTATCCGGTATAGGTTAACCTGGATGATGTAGCCATAAGCACTGCCGCTAGTTAAGTGCCAACCAGTGATTATCTCACTAGCCGTATTGAGTCCGTTAGGCAAAACTGCGACAGTACCAAAGGTGGAAAATATAACCTTTGGTTTTCTATTATTTATTTGTAAAATGGACATGGTATTAGATTAAAATAAATATTTGAATATAAATAATTAACTGACAATTGTGATATATAATTAATTATGTTTACATACAATAAAATAATATAGTATACATAAAATTAGTATTAATGTGGTTCACAATTGAATTATGATGGGTAACTAATTTAAAATGAATTTATAACTATTCCGAAATTCAAGACGGTAAAATTAACATTTATCTTAAAACTAAAATAAGAGTATTCACTACACACTCCCCCACCAGAGAGGAAGTTCAAAGAGTTCCGAACGACACAGATTTCCCCGGGACCTGTTTGGTAGCTACATGTACCTCACTTAAGGTTGATTCCAAAAACGCAGGCTTAAGACGATCGATAGAAACCTTGTCGACCTTGGAACCGCGCTGGATGAGGAATGATTTGCGCGTACGTCGGAGAACTTCATAGGGTCCGTCATATGGACATTGGAGAGGCCGTTTTGGGAGAGGTACACGAACGAAAACGTGGGTGCAAGATTGGAGGGCTGGGGAAACAAAGATGTTCTGTTGGCTAGTCAATCGAGGGGGAACAGGCTGAAGGGACTGCATGTGAGAGGAAAGTGTTTGAGCGAATTCCGTAGGATCACATGACTTATCCCCTGCAGTGAAGTAGCCACCTGGTAGCCGCAGTGTTGTTCCATAGACTAGTTCAGCCGCTGTAGTCTTCAGATCACTCTTAAATGCAGAGCGAATACCAAGCAAAACGAGTGGAAGCTTATCCATCCAATGGGAGTCTTCGTGACACATAAGGGATGACTTCAGCTGGCGATGGAAGCGTTCGACGAGGCCGTTAGCTTGCGGATGATACGCACAGGTATGCGCATGTACTGTACCCACAAGCTGGTAAACTTCTTCCAAAGCGAAGACTCAAATTGGCGACCTTGGTCAGTGATGACTTTTGTCGGCAATCCAAATCTTGATACCCATCCATGAAGAAAGGCTCTTGCAACAGTGTCCGCTTGGATATCAGGAAGTGGGATGGCTTCAGGCCATCTGGAAAAGCGGTCGAGACAGGTGAGCAGATAACGTTGGCCTTGAATCACTGGAAGAGGGCCAAAAATGTCTACATGAATTACCTCAAATCGCTGGGATGGGGCGGAAATGCGTCAAAGGGGGACCTGGTGTGCCTTTGGACTTTGGCACGCTGGCAGGCAAGGCACGTTTTGGTCCAATGTTTGACATCCTTCCGCATCGAGGGCCAAACAAAACGAGAGGTAACCAGGTGTTGCGAAGCACGGATACCAGGATGGGAGGGCTTATGAAGATCCGTGAAGACTGCTTGTCTGTGACATGGAGGGACATAAGGGCGAATAGCAGCTGTTGATACGTCGCAATAGAGGGGCACAGACAATCCTGGCATACTCATTTTCTTGAGGGAAAGTGAGTGAGTGGAGTCTTCTCTGAGCAGGTCTTGTAGTTCCGTATCCTTATCTTGATCCTGTGCAATAGCATTCCACAGTGTAGAGCTGAGGGTAACAGAAGTAATCTCTATTCTTGAGAGTGCATCCGCTGGAGTGTTCAAGACACCTTTGATGTGGCGGATATCTGTGGTAAATTGCGAGATATAATCGAGTTGCCTGATGACTCTGGGAGAGTGGTTACAGCTGTTTTTATTGAAGACAGTGACCAAAGGTTTGTGGTCGGTAAAAACACAAAACTCTCGGCCTTCAAGGAAATGTTGAAAATACTTCACGTTTAAGTAAATAGCAAGAAGTTCACGTCCGAAAGCACTATAACGCGTTTGGGCTGGCTGCAGCTTTTTCGAGTAAAACGCGATGGGTGCTTGTTGACCGTTAATGGTTTGTTCCAACACTCCACCGATCGCAACATCTGAGGCATCGACCGTCAGAGTTAGGGGGGCATCACTGATAGGAAATGACAGAGACAATGCACTATTGATAGCATTTTTGGCATTGTCGAACGCCTGTAAACTATCGCTACACCATACCAATTTCGTTACCTTGCGTTTGTGTGTGATCATAGCGTGTAGAGGAGCAAGAACACTGGCACAGTTTTTAATGAACTTGTGGTAATAATTTACCAAACCTAGAAACCGCCGTAACTCACGCTGATTATTTGGCATAGGGTAATTTTTTATCACTTCACACTTGTCCTGAAGGGGGGTAATTCCGTGCTGCGAAATCGTGTGACCGAGAAATTCCAAGGTTGGCTGTGCAAACACACACTTAGATGCATTAATAGTAACACCGTATTGTTCTAAGCGTTGAAAGAGGAGTGAAAGATGTTCCTTATGTTCCTCTTCCGTTGAGCTGGCCACAAGCAAATCATCGATGTAGGCATAAACAAAGTCTAAGCCTCTGGTGACCTCATCTATAAACCTCTGAAAGGTTTGCGCAGCATTCCGTAGCCCGAACGGCATCTTCACAAATTCGAATAACCCAAATGGTGTACAAACTGCAGTCTTGGGAATGTCCGAAGGCTCTACGGGAATGTGGTGGAAAGCCTTAACGAGATCTATTTTACTGAAGATAGATTTGCCGTGGAGAAGAGAAGTAAAGTCTTGGACATTTGGTACCGGATATCGGTCCGGGATGGTTGTCGAATTCAAAAACCGGTAATCCCCACATGGTCTCCAGTCTCCTGACTTCTTCTGGACCAGGTGTAGGGGAGGACCAACTGCTTTTGGAAGGTCTTATTATCCCAAGATCTATCATAAGCTGGAATTCCGATTTGGCAGCTTTCAGTTTGTCCGGGGCAAGACGTCTGGGTTTTGCAAACACAGGGGGACCTTTTGTTGTAATGTGATGGGTAATGGTGTGCTTAATGGTATCACCCATCTGCATAGGTTGAAGAATTCCTGGATATCGTTGGAAAAGGCACTGGTACATGGAATTAGGGGGAACGAGGGAAAGTGCAGAGTTCGAGGCGTCCGGAAGGGCAACCTGTTTGGCAAGAACAGAAAGCAGTGTGGCCTGGTCGCATAAGCGTCGCTTGTTAAGATCCACCAGGAGTTTGAAATGCTGGAGGAAGTCAGCGCCGATTATGGGATGCTGCACTTGAGCACAGATGAAAATCCACTTGAAGGATCGGTGAAGGCCCAAGTTTAGTTCACGCGACTGAGTACCGTACGTGGTATGCGTGAACCGTTAGCAGCGTATAGAGGCGGAGATTCCGAGTGCGTATGACCAGATTTTTGAGGGAATACACTGACTGACGCTCCGGTATCAACCAAGAAATTGACACCAGAGTTCCTGTCCTTTATGAATAACAGGTTGGCAGTGCGAGTACTAGACGCCATTAGGACTCGCTGCTGGGGTTTTCCGACGAAAAATTGCAAGGGGAGATGCACTTCCTAGCCTTCTTTCCAAATTTCGAGTGGTAGAAGCAGATCTTCCCGGAACTCGAACGATGCCTCTTCGTAAATCTTGACCGAGAATGGCTTCTTTGCCGTTGATTTTGTAGCAGAGAACAAACGTGGTTGAGTTGTTGACTTAACTCTTCCACTTTCAACTCCAGTTCCGATTGTGTGTTTACGTTGTTGACCGGAGCTGTGTCAATCTCCACTACTGTGTCGGCAGTTTCTGCTAGTTTATCAACTGAAGTAGCAGGATCCATAGTGGCCAAGACACGCTGAGCTGATGGAGGAAGTTTCTGCAAGAACAACTGTCTAAAGATGTCCTTATCGAAGGTTTGTGCGCGTTCGCCTAGAGCGCACTGCATAGCCCTCAGCATTTGAGTGGGCTTACGGTCTCCAAGTTCTTCTTTTGAGATTAACTGATGTAGTTTCTCACGCTCGGAGACAGTGGTGCGGCACAGGATGGCAGACTTCAGATCGTTGTATGGGTCCTCACTCGTGGAAGTAGATACGATGACGTCACGGACTTCAGAGATGATGCTCGCTGGTAGAGAGGACAAAACATGATCGTATTTTGTCCTGCTAGCGGTGATCCTTCCCAAGTTGAATTGTGATTCCACCTGGTGGAACCAAATAAATGGATCACCCGGCCAGAAGACGGGGAGCTTTACGCTCAAGTGGGAGATGGCACCAGCGTCGTCAGGCATCTTCTCCTATGCTTGCTGACGTACAAGCAAGACGACAAGTTCCCAACGAAGGAGTGGAGGTTGAGACGAGCGCAGGCATAGAGCGCACGGGCAGGGGTGAGGGGCAGAGGGCACGAGCGACATTACAGTCTGATCCTAGTTGCTCGGGTGAAGGGGGTGGTGGGCACGAACGACGTTACAGTCTAGTCCTAGTCGTTCGGGTGAAGGGGGTGATGGGCACGAACGACATTACAGTCTAGTCCTAGTCATTCGGGTAAAAGGGGTAATCCAGCTCCGGGGTCACCAATTGTTGGTTTACGTCGTCGTCGTCGTCGGCCTAGGCAAGCTACGGCTTGGGACCGTAGCGCATCTATCCGGTATAGGTTAACCTGGATGATGTAGCCATAAGCACTGCCGCTAGTTAAGTGCCAACCAGTGATTATCTCACTAGCCGTATTGAGTCCGTTAGGCAAAACTGCGACAGTACCAAAGGTGGAAAATATAACCTTTGGTTTTCTATTATTTATTTGTAAAATGGACATGGTATTAGATTAAAATAAATATTTGAATATAAATAATTAACTGACAATTGTGATATATAATTAATTATGTTTACATACAATAAAATAATATAGTATACATAAAATTAGTATTAATGTGGTTCACAATTGAATTATGATGGGTAACTAATTTAAAATGAATTTATAACTATTCCGAAATTCAAGACGGTAAAATTAACATTTATCTTAAAACTAAAATAAGAGTATTCACTACACATGGAATGTTCCAGTTTCTCGCAGTCGCCGATGCAAATGCGCAAACGTTTGGTGGTTTGGCACACGTCTGTTTGGGAAGCGCTGTCGGTACAACCTCACAGCAGCTCTTCCGTTTCCATTGGCAGCCCCATACACCATATGCATGTCAGCCATCTCAGCAGTCGTGAAGCGCTCCATGTTACGCGTACTACGTCCGATTTAAGAATGCCCGCGGCAAGCGCGAGTCTAGCCCACTTCACCTTTTAGCCAATTGCAGCGGCGCCCTCTCGCGCCGAATGGTGACGTCAGCGGACATACACTTATATACGAAAAGGGTTTGTCTTGGTGTTGCCTATCCCCCATTACAATTTGTACAGAAAGTTTTCAAACACCCTGTGTATATATATAGGTACCGGGTGAACCAAAAGTAGGTGGACATTAGGTTGAATAGGGTTTGTGTTATATTATATTATAACTATGGTGTTCATTATAACTATGGTGTTTGTGTTATATTATATTAAATATTATAACTAAATTTATTTAAATTTAATCTTTTTTCTTTTCAGATAGTTCGGAGAACCCATAATGGCAAATAATCTAAATACTGATGCCAGAAAATGGGTGTTAAAAGAGTATTGGAAATCTCAAAATACTGAAACTGTTAGAACAAAATGGGTTGAAACATTTGGTACTCAAGCCCCAAAGAGACAAACCATTTACCGCATTCGTGACAAATTTGATGCCACTGGCTCAATTCTTAATGCCCCAAGAACTGGTCGACCCAAAACAGTTTGCACAGAGGACAATAAGCAACTTGTTGCCGAAGCATTTGTTCACAGTCCCAAAAAGTCCACCAGAAGAGCCTCAGCAGAACTGGACATTTCAGAAACCTCTATTATACGAATTCTGAAATCTATTGGGTTGAAAGCTTATCGTCCACGGCCAGAGCTGGGCAGTATTTAAATACATTTGTATTTAAATACGTATTTAAATACATTTGTGTATTTAGAACTGTATTTATAAATACATTGTTTTTCATGTATTTAAATATAGTATTTAAATACTTTAATGAGTATTTAAATACAATGTATTTAAATACTCAAAATATAAAAATGTAAATACTTTTACTGGTTTAATACACGTTCTGTACTAGCGCAGTACGACGCGTCGACAGTGTAGTACAGCATGGTTCATGTTTCAACAGTTTGGGAAAACATCCTCTCATAAAAAGACTGTTCCTCCGCTATAACACGACATTACCATCTTCGGCACCGGTAGAACGAATATTCTCATTCGCGGGAATCACTTTGACTCCCAAAAGAAACTCTCTTTCAGACAAAACTTTTGAAAGATTGGTTTTGATCCGCAGCAACCGTGAAATAAAAGAGAATTCGTAAGGTGCCTTATGTTTATGTTTACGTCTTATGTTTACGTTTATGTCTCATCTACTCATTAATTGTTACTCATTTTGCAATGATATAATGAGTATAATATGTCACTGGTTGAACATCGTAAGTTCTAAGTTCTTTTGTTTTAGTTTTGTTCTAAAAAGGGAAATATATAATCGGAAATTAGATTGTACTATTTCTTTATCCTTTATCAAGCATTTTATATTGTTGTTACTCATGAATTAGTGAATGCATATGTTAAAATTTGTATGTATTTAAAATGTATTTACAAATGTATTTAAATACAATTGATGTATTTTGTATTTAGTATCTAAATACATTCGTAAAATGTATTTAGTATTTAGTATTTAAATACATTTCTCCCATGTATTTAGTATTTAGTATTTAAATACATTCAATGTATTTATTGCCCAGCTCTGTCCACGGCTAATTCATGGCTTATTGGAGGATGACCCAGACAGGCGGCTGCAATTTAGTGAGATCATGCTGAACGAAACTGAAGGAAATCCAATAATTTTAGATAACATTGTGTGGACCGATGAGGCTTCTTTCAAATTATCAGGTCATGTTAACCGACATAATTGTGTTTACTGGTATACTGGTGAGAACATGCATTTAACATTAGAGCAGCAACTAAACCAGCCTGGTGTCACTGTTTGGGGCGGTATTTCAGGTTCTGGTGTTTTAGGACCAATTTTTGTTGATGGAACAGTCACAGGTGATAAGTATCTCGAAATTCTAATGAATGAAGTTGTTCCACACTTACAACAACAGCCTAATTCACATGACCTCTATTTCCAACAAGATGGGGCCCCTCCACATTATTCAAGAGCAGTCCGTGAGTATCTTGATGAAACATTTCCCGAGAAATGGATCGGCCGAAGAGGTCCAATTGAATGGCCTGCACGTTCACCTGACTTTACCCCAATGGATTTTTTCTTTTGGGGAGTACTCAAGGACAAAGTTTATAGTCGAAAACCACGAAGTGTTGGTGATTTGAAAAATTACATCAGAGATGCATTTCAAGAAATTAATGCACCAAGAAACTTGTGCAAAAATGTTTGTCGAAGTGTGAAAGGTAGACTTCAAAGCTGTGTAAATTGTGATGGACAGCAATTTGAGCACCTGCGTTGATAAAATTTTCAGTGCTTTTGTATTGTATTGGTATAAGTTAATTTTATTTTTTATTTTGTATTATAGTATAAAAAAAAATTAAATATAATTGTATACGTATTCTCAAAATAAACGTTATCATTTACTGTCCACCAACTTTTGGTTCACCCGGTATATATATATATACTGTATATATATATATATATATATATATATATATATAAATTATACAGGGTGTGTGTGGCGTATTTTTGGGGGCTAGAACTATGCTGAATCTCCTTTATATGTGTACGAGTTTTGTTTAATTTTCTATACATTCCCACATATATGCAAATCATATATATAGTAGGGTGTGTCAATTTTTTCAACTTTTTTCAAATCAATTTTGGTAGTGAAAATATAGTCTTTTCTTGTCAAAACTTGAAATTGGCCAACCAAAATGAAATAAAATAACCCTTACCTACATCAATTTTACCTTAAAGTTTCAGAAATTGACTCGTTTACTGAATAATAGGACATAAATTGATTAACTATTCATCTGTCACAGAATTATCCCACTGATCGCATATGGAGTGTTTTCAAGGTCATATAGTTGTTGTACAATGTACAATAGGGTGGAGCGATTTCCCTGATTTTTGAAATGACATTAGTAATAGCGCAGAAAATGTGCTAGTGTATGTTGAATGCAACGTGACAAAACCGTTTTTCTTCAAGACAATATCTTCAGGTGCCAATATGCCAATGAATTTCCAATAAAAACTTAAAACCTCTTTATTTTGACAAAAAATTATATACAGCGACTCCGTAAATAAACAAATTTATATGTAATAGTACGCCACACATGGTGACGATTGGCATATTGACGCCAATCGCCATAAAATCATCACGCCAATCACCTACGTGTGTGGCCAGCATAACAGTGTGTTAGTGTTAGACCAGCTGTTGCCGCGGTGAGGTGTTACGCTCCGTCCACTTGCGCAATCACATCAGATCCTTTCACTATTTAATATTTGATGTTGCATTTCAGCACATTCTCACACTTTTGTGATCTTTTTATAAATTTGGATTATATATTATAAAGCTTGTATAGTAAAAGATTTATGCGAAAAATGCTCTGTATGAATTGGTCCACAATTAACCCACCCCTTATATCTCCAGTCTAACTATAGAGTAGATCAAGTCTAGCCTAGAGGGGTCAGCCTAGAGATTCCGGAAATGGTCCAGAGCGGGCAGATAAATTGAGGTCCACAGTAGGATTCCTCACCAAATTAGGTTAGGGCAATCTACCTTCACCTTTGTTAAGCTATGAGTTGATGCTGGGTCTTAGGCCACAATGTAGGCCTAACTTGTCTGACCCAGCTTAATTTAATGTGATTAAATTGCTGGGTTAAAAAACACAATTAGTCACTTACTGTTAGTTATTGGAGTCTCTGTTCTCCGGTTGTGTAATTGTCGAGAGCGTACTTGCTGGTGGGATCTTTTTCGTTGTCTGTTCTCGTCCCTTCTCCCTGTTGCGTCCTCTCGCCCCGTTGTTCGTTTTCGTTCTCCTTTGTTCTCCTCTTCGCGGGGCTTTTTCCACCAGCGTTGTCTTGGTTTTTTCCTCGGTTGGTTGAGCGGTAATGTATCTCTATTACCGAGCACGCTCTTCTCACACAGTATATAAATACTAGTGTGGAGAATAACTCTGGTGAGCAACCAATTGGTTTCATCCACCCAGTTATTGACATAAAAGGAATTTAATAATTGTTAGATTAACTACCTACCTACTCAGTGAACCATTTTCGTTACCTCCCAACTACCCACTCATCAGTTTTCCATATACTGGGGGCCCCGGGAGATAAAAATTTTGGTGTCATTGTCACCAATTTTTATGTCTGAGTGTAGACTAGCTAACTATTTGACTGTAAATGCCTGTTAATCTGATTAACAGTGCCTATCCTCACCTTCTCATGGAGAAGGTGTAGCATTTAATTAGAAGAGAAAATATACATCCATAGGATGAAACTGTCTATGGTCTTTACCATAAGAAAAGAAAAAATGAAAGTTAGAAGATAAAATTACAATTCCCCAGCATCTATTTTTTGTTGTAAAAATAGTCGCGCCTTTAATGCTGTTTGTCGCTGAGGTCTTGTGTCTGTCAATGTTTGTAGTAGGATGCGTTACCACTTCTACTGTCAAAGGAATAGTTACTGGAAGTTCAGTGTCTCCAGTTGTTACTGTCAGTGGAGAAGGTTCTCCAAAGTCCATTGTTTTGGGTCCAGACTCTAAAGGGTACAAAAGAGAAATGTCTCTTGTTGTGTCACCCGTTGAAGTCCTTAATTTGACCACTCTTGTTACCCCGTCTGCCCCTGGTCTGAGTTCTGAAACTCTAGCCAGAGGCCAGTATTGTCTTGGAGTACTGTCATGTATGAGAACAAGGTCCCCTACCTTAATTGTGTCAGACCAATCCTTCTTAGTCATTTGTTTATGTCTCTCCCTTAGACCCATCAAGTACTCAGTTTTCCACTGTTTAATGAAATGAGCTTTAACTCTAGTTAAATGTTGTAACTTAGTCTGGAGCTCATCATGTCGTTGAGTCCAGTTTGGGTCTTCTGAAGAGTCTATATTGTAGTCCGGCAGGAGACTAACTTGTTCTCCCCGGATCAAATGATTTGGAGTTAATGGTTCCGGGTCATTAATGTTGTCACTCACATAAGTGAGTGGTCTATTGTTAATGATGTTCTCAATCTCAGCCAGGAGAGTGAGCAACCCAAATAAGTGTATCTGTTTTTAGCCAATTGCTTTCTTCAAGCAATTCTTTACTGTTTGTATATTCCTCTCCCAGATAGAACCATACCAAGGAGAGGCAACCGGAATATACTTCCACTTTATGTTTGAATTTTGTATATATAATTGTGTGATTTCATCGCTTAACAAGTCGTGGATGACTTGTTCACCAGCCTTGAAATATGTAGCATTGTCAGTCCAAACTGTCTTGGGTACTGAATGTCGTGCACAGAATCTCTTAAAGACAGCAACAAAAGATTCTGCTGTAAGGTCCTCCACAACATCCAGATAAACAGCTCGTGAGGCAGCACATGTAAACAGTACAATGTACATTTTTTGTTCAGTGTCACCCACCCCTACAGTCAATGCTCCTGTATAGTCAATGCCTACAGTCTCAAAGGGTCTGTTGAGAGTAACTCTCTCCTCTGGCAAAGCAGGAGGATTTGGTTTCCTATAGGGCCTAGCATGAATACGCCTACATGTGACACACTCACTCAGGACTGTTTTAACAGTGATCCTTCCCTTGGGTATCCAATAAGTTTTTCTTAATGTAGTTAGTGTCTGTGGTAACCCCATATGATATACATCATTGTGTGTTTTTCTGATGATTAATGTTGTCAAATAGCTAAATCTAGGTAAAAGGATTGGATGTTTGCTTTTGTATGACAGTTTTGATTTGTCTAATCTCCCTTTACACCTTAGAAGGCCTTCCTCATCTCTGAACAAGTTTAGATCCACAACTACTGATGGTACAGGTTCTTTTGTTTGTTTCCCATTAGTTAAGAATTCTAACTCTTTATTGTACTCTTTTTGTTGTGCATGGCCTATCCAGTATTTGGTTGCAACTTCTGTATAATTATGATTGTTTTTATTTAGCTGTTTGTTAATTGTAGTTAAACAGTTGTGAGCAAACCTCAAACAGTAGGCTGTGACCCTGACAAGTTTACTGAAATCAGAATACTGTTCATAATTAGTGAGTGGTTCAACCTTTTCATTTGAAAAGATTAAATTTAATGTCAAGTTAACTTGTTCCACAGGCCATTGGTCTGTATTACAGAGCCACTTAGGTCCCATAAACCAAGTTTTGTTTGACTTCAACAACTTGTAGGATAAACCTCTGGTCAGAAAGTCTGCTGGATTTTGTTTAGTTGGAACATAGTGAAAGTTTACTTGTAGGCTTTCATTAGCTTCAGCTATTCTTTTAGCCTATTTCTTACAAAGATATTCTTACTATTAATGCTATCATTCCGTATCCAGGCAAGACAAATCTGACTGTCAAGCCAGATGTGGATATGAGTTATGTTGACATCATGGTAAGCATCCTTAAGCAATGAAATGGTTTTAATGGCTAATGCAGCAGCCAATAGTTCCAATTGAGGTATGGTTCGGGTAGGTTTGAGAGGTGAAACTTTCCCTTTTGCATAAATTAGATGACTTTCTGTAGGGCTTACAAGATACGCACAGCACCCATAAGCTTGTGTGCTTGCATCAGCAAACACATGAAGTCTCTGGGGCTTATCCCTAAACCCACAGCACCTTTGAATTTTAATGTTCTGCACTTTTGTTAAATCAGCAGCTAACTTCTTCCAAGATTTTTGATTTTCATTTGTTATTGGATCATCCCACCCAACATTTGTCCTCCAAATTTCTTGGAGGAGAATCTTTGATTTTATTGATGAAGGCAGGAATAGACCCATATATCAAAAATTTTGGAAGCCTCTGATAACACTGGGGAACAAATTTCAACTTTTTGTCTATTGAATTAGATTTGACAGTTAGTTCTAGGTAATTTGGGTGCGCTGAGCACGAATTTTTACTCGGTTTTGCTCTATCAGGTCCTGATTTTGCTCAACACCCCTCCTCTTTCGTCGTATTCATAAAAAGGTTTTTTTCTCAATACTCGCTAAGTCTTTTTGCAGTTACACATTATGCAACTAGGTTTTTATCTAGGTATTTGTACCTATTGTTATGGTATTGTTGTATTATGTATATTTTTATATGTAACACCCTAAAAATATTTTTAATTTTGTCATTTTTAACCCATTTTAATATTAGTAAATTAAGCTAAAAATATCATAGAATTCTAAAATTTTCTCGAGCGTTCCTGTTCTCTGTAGAGTATTCTAGAGGGACAACTAAAATATATAAAAGCGACTCGTTTCCAGAGTTAATCAGTCAATTCAATCAGTCAGTCAGTCAGTCAGTCAGTTGAGTTAGTTAATTAAGTTTGGGCATTAACATAATTTTGAATTGGCATATGATTTAGTGAGTAATTTTGTCATCGTGATTTAATATAGTTGATTTAATTAGACGTAATTTATATTGTACCTACTCATCCGTGTTTCTAGTTTAATTTCATAGATTGTAAGTACCTATTTCATAATAAGTACCTATTTAAACTAATTTTTGTGTTTATATTTCAGATTTTCTTAAATTTATATGAATTAAGGGCTTTAAATACCTTTACAAATTGGCAGAACAATCAAGCAATATGTCATCAAGCACTAGAAAGTTCAAATGCAAAAACAACCCTGATTCCTTCTGTTATATATGTGGAAATTTTACACTTCCACATCAACGAGCAAATATAACTGACTTCGTAAAAAGAGCTTACTTAGCTTATTTTGGCATAAAACTGGGGGACCAAGATAAATCGTGGGCTCCACATAAAGCCTGCACTATATGCATTGAAAGACTGCGACATTGGACGAAGGGTTCGGATTCAAAAATACCTTTTGGAGTTCCGATGGTAAGTTTATGATTTCATAAAACTACGTAATTTAATCACTAGTATACTGTAACTTACCTAAATGTAATTGTAACTTAGGTACATAAACAAAAATTTACAGAAAATGTTTATAAGAATCTCAAATATTGCATAAGGTTGAAACACATAGAAATGTTAAATGTTTGGGTGATAACTTTTGATAAAATTCATAAAAACAAGTCTCTCGTCGCTTTTGTTAACGCTTTACAATTTTTTTTCCATATCAGGTGTGGCGAGAGCCTACTAACCACGAGACCGATTGCTACCTTTGCTTTGTCAAGACTTCGGGCTTCACTAAGAAAAATAAACATTGTATCGAGTACCCAAATTTCGACACCGCGATACGACCTGTGCTACATTCAAATGAGATCCCCATTCCAAAATTTAAGGGTCTGCCAACTCAAGAATTAGTTGAAGATGTTCCTGAAAATATTGTTATGCACTTTGAGGAGTCAGACACCGATTTTGACCCCAGCGTATTTGAAAGTCAAAACGATCCGCAAAAGTTTAACCAGGTCGAGTTGAATGATCTTGTAAGGGATCTAAATTTGCCAAAAAAGGCTGCGGAAATTTTAGCTTCAAGACTTAGAGAAAAACTTGCTTACTTCAAACACATACATTTCATTTTACAGAAAAGAGAAGAAGAACTTGTTAAATATTTTAGAACAGAGGATAGTTTAGTATATTGCTGCGACATAGTTGGTTTGTTAAAGAAGATGGGGGTTGAGTCTTACGATGCAAATGATTGGCGCTTGTTTTTAGACAGTTCGAAAAGAAGTCTTAAGTGTGTGTTGTTGCATAATGGCAATCTATACGGCTCGATACCGATTGGGCACTCAACAAAATTAAAAGAAAAGTATGAACATATAGAAAAGGTTTTAAATCTTATCAAATATAGGGAGCACGAGTGGATCATATGTGTTGACTTAAAAATGGTTAATTTTCTGCTAGGACAACAAGGAGGGTATACTAAATATCCCTGCTTCCTTTGCTTATGGGACAGCAGAGCCAAGGAAGAACATTATTTCAAACAAATCTGGCCAGCACGAACATCACTTACTGTCGGAGAAAAAAACGTAATTAATCCACCTTTAGTGAGCAGAGATAAAATCATATTTCCTCCTCTGCATATAAAACTAGGCCTCATTAAACAATATGTAAAAGCTTTAGATACGAACGGCGAGTGTTTCAAATACATAACTTCAAAATTTCCAAGTTTAAGTTATGAAAAAATCAAGGCGGGAATTTTCGACGGTCCACAAATAAGAACAATGATTAAAGACAGCAATTTTCCTAATGTCATGAATGAACGCGAAAAAAATGGCTGGTTCTCATTCGTGGACTTGATAGAAAACTTTTTAGGCAATTATAGGGCAGATAACTACGAAGAAATCGTAAAAAAACTTTTAAGGGACTACAAAGAGTTAGGTTGCAATATGAGCATAAAAATGCATTTTTTGAATAGCCATCTTGACCAATTTCCAAGTAATTTAGGTGATGTAAGTGACGAACAAGGGGAGAGATTCCACCAAGATATCAAAATTATGGAGGAACGGTACCAAGGCCGCTGGGATTCCCACATGATGGCTGATTACTGCTGGTGCTTGAAAAGAGACCTGCCATCAACAAGCAAATACGCTAGAAAGTCTTACAAAAGAAATTTTTGCCACAGTGAAAGCTTCATATCTGTTTTTTTTTTATTTTAAGTCATTTCTATCGTTATAATGTAATTTTACTGTAGTTTGAACTGCTTGTATTCATGAAACTTGAAAAAAAAATTTAACACATGACTTAATTTTTTAGTCCTAATTTGAAAAATCTGGAAAATGGCACATAGGCTGTCGACAAGAATCAGGACCTGATAGAGCCAAACCGAGTTGAAATTCGTATTCAGCGCACCCAAATTACCTAGAATCAAGTGTCAGATATCATTCAATAAAATACGTGTTGCCCAGTGTAATATTTGTCTTTTAGTATTTGCTTCCTCATCAAGTTTAAAACCTTTAGTACAGATTGAATCATGACTGTTAGAAGATGCATCCAAATACAGTTCATACCTAAAGTTTTAACTCTGTCTGATGGCTCAGTAAGACCATTATTATCCTTTAAAATCTTTTTGTTTAATCCTCATCATTTGAAATCCACTCTAAGTTCAAAGTTACCTTGTTGCATAATGTTTTGAGAGTGTTCATAGACTCAGATAATTCAGATTTTGTTGTTGTTGAGCCTATTAGATTGTCTACGTAAAAATGTTCCTTAAGGAAGTTCAATGTTAAAGAGTTATTAAACTGGTTCAAATGATGTCCAATTGTCAATGCTAATAGGCTAGGTGAGCAATTGGCTCCAAACAACACAACATTAAATCTATAGGTTATGAACCCTTTATTCAAATCAAATGGATCCTTGAACCATAAGAACCTAAGTTGGTTCTTATCATATTCATTTTAGATTTATTCTCAAAAATGCCTTTGAAATGTCACTTTGTAAGGCATATTTGTCTAACCTGAACCTCAGTAAGATCTTCACAAGGTCAGAAATGAGGTTAGGACCCTCAATCAGGCAATCATTCAAACTGTGTTTATCACTGTCTTTGAGGCTACAGTTATATACTACTCTGAGTTTTGTTTTTGGGGCATCTTGTCGATAGACCCCCTGTGGGTTAAATAATGACAACCATCTTTTTTAAAAGGGTTATTTGTTACTTCTTCAATGAAGCTTTTCTGTAGCTGTTCTTTGAAGACATCATTATCTTGTTTGAGTTTTTTCATTACTTTATATAAATGTCCTTTAGCTACTTTGAGATTATCTCTTAAAGTTGGACAATTTATTTTCCAAGGTAACTCAATAAAATAACTGTTGTCTTTGCACTGAATGGTGTCTTCAAATCTTTCTACCATTAACTGATCTTCTGAAGTTTGATTTGTGTCATGTATACCCACAGATTCTAGCAACCATAAAGTTTGAATTGCCTCATCCAAAGTTTCATTTGATAATGATGAATTAATGTTCTCAGTTGAGATAATATTATTCAAAGTGTTGCTATTCTTACAGGTGTTATGTAGGACTGAGTTGAGGCACATAGTATTTGTTGGTCATGAACTATTTTGGTTTAGGTCTAGGTTGTATTTGGATAGATCACCCAAAGGGGCTATCCCTGATGGAGTCTGAATAGCTATACCATTACCTATCTACTATGCCCTTATGAATAAGATTAATATAATCTGCCCCCATTAACATTTCAATGTTAGCTACTGTGTTGTTAGTGATATGTCTATCAGCTATTTTGTAGTGTTTTCCCAAATGATTTATGGTTTGTTCTAGTTTGGGTATAACCAGTTTGTTTTGTCCTACTTTAGAAATAATAACTGCTTCAATTTTCTCTAATTTATTTTCTAAATGTAGTTCCAGGTCAATTGTCTTATAGCTATTTTTGTCCGAGTTATCCTTAACAAAGGATGCAATATTGAGTTTTTGTTTATTCGGGTTTGGTGTCAAACCCAATTTATTAACTACATTTTGTGAAACAAATGTTTGTTGAGAACAACAGTCTATAAGACATCTCACTGGAGTGGTGCTACCCTCACTATTCACTAAGTCCAAAGTAATAGTTGGTAAAAGAATCTCAGTGTTTCTTGTTACATTGTTTTGACAAACAGAATGTGTCATGAAAGTGGCATTTTCTTTGTTACCTTTGTTTGGGGAGGTATCTTTTGAGTTTGAGTACTATTGTTTGGACACTTTGGTGAATCACACATTGATGAGACATGTCGTAAACTTTTACAAAACTTACACTTGAATCTTAACCTAGATTTACAGTCTTTCTTATAATGTCCCTGGCCAGTACACTTTTTACACAGGTTCAACTGTTCACATCTTTTAGCTCTTTGGTTAAAGTCTGAATATTTGTCACACCCAGTACTACTGTGTTCATTATTTGCACAAAATTTGCAATGTGGTGTGTAAGTTGATGCAGCAGTTACATTAAAGTTCTGTAATGTAGGTGTTCGTGTATTACAGTTGGTCACATATGATTCTACAGTATCAAGTTTTGTCTGTTTGGCTGTAGCTAGTTGGTCTCTGGGAACAGTCTTTGGTTTATCCATAGTCTGGGTCTTATTTTGTGTTGGAAAATCTCTCAATTTGTAATTAGTTAGGATATTGGGGAAGTGTTTTCTTATATTCCAGATTAGGATAATTTTCTCCCGTCTTTAGAATTAAAATATCTTTAACCCTCAAAGGAAGGCACCTAAGAACTATGCCTTGTATAATCCAAGATGAAGCTTTAATATCTATCTCATTGCTAACCAGTTGTCCTATAATAGCTTCTAATTTTGTATAAAAATTTTCCATATCACTATGGTTATCTTTTATGGGTGCAAATTCAAAAATTTGTTGAGATAATTCATATACAATCTCATCTTTATTAATGTAATTACGTTTTAAGAGATCAATAGCTACTTCATATGAATTCCCTACGGCTGGTAAATAGGCTATCAGGTTATAGGCTGGGCCTTTAAGGAAACTAGTTAAGTAGCTAAACTTTTCAACAGTTGAAATATAAGGTTTATTACCTATTAAATTCTCAAATTTGTCAATGAAAGATGGGAATTGTACCGTGTCCCCTTCAAATGTTGGTACTAGCAAAATGGGTAACTGAGCCCTCAATTCTTGTGACTCAGGATTTAGCATGCCACTTAAATTTTGTTGAAATCAGAATTAGGTTTTTTTGGTGTTAAGTCAGTCAAACGAGACCGTAGTCTCCTTATTTGCTGTTCAATTGAGATTACCTGATCATCATTATCAGCGTAAAGGTCTATCAATTGTTCTTCAGCCATTTCGGATTCAACTAACTCTGAAATACTCTCATTAATGGCTATTATTTCCTTCTTTTTAGTTTCCAATTTAAGAATTACACACTCTAAATCTTCCTTACCTGGTTGTGTAATATTGTTAAAAGTGTTCACAGCCTTTGTAACAGCTCCCAACTTTGCCCCCCTTTTCTTTTTTAACTTTTTCAATTCCGCACTGTCCATGTCTAAGTCAAAATTGTTTAACTGGGGATCGTAATGAAATAGAGGACAAGAAGAAATTACCAGAGAAGAGAGAGCACAGACAAAACAGTCAAGTTTAAATTTGGTTTAATCCCCCCCAAGTACTTGTGTGTCACTCAGGTCTAAGCTTATAAGAGAATGAGACTCCTTAAATGTAAATGTTTCCTAGTTAGGCCCTAGGTTGTAGACCTAATTAGGCTTGATTAGGTTAGGCTTAGGCTTAGGCTTAGGCTAGACCATTTAGCCTAATTCTGCAATTTTTGTTAAGTAAGGTTAAGGTTTGTAAATTCCCCACACACGGACCACCAATGCGAAAAATGCTCTGTATGAATTGGTCCACAATTAACCCCCCTTATATCTCCAGTCTAACTATAGAGTAGATCAAGTCTAGCCTAGAGGGGTCAGCCTAGAGATTCCGGAAATGGTCCAGAGCGGGCAGATAAATTGAGGTCCACAGTAGGATTCCTCACCAAATTAGGTTAGGGCAATCTACCTTCACCTTTGTTAAGCTATGAGTTGATGCTGGGTCTTAGGCCACAATGTAGGCCTAACTTGTTTGACCCAGCTTAATTTAATGTGATTAAATTGCTGGGTTAAAAAACACAATTAGTCACTTACTGTTAGTTATTGGAGTCTCTGTTCTCCGGTTGTGTAATTGTCGAGAGCGTACTTGCTGGTGCGGATCTTTTTCGTTGTCTGTTCTCGTCCCTTCTCCCTGTTGTCTTCCTCTCGCCCCGTTGTTCGTTTTCGTTCTCCTTTGTTCTCCTCTTCGCGGGGCTTTTTCCACCAGCGTTGTCTTGGTTTTTTCCTCGGTTGGTTGAGCGGTAATGTATCTCTATTACCGAGCACGCTCTTCTCACACAGTATATAAATACTAGTGTGGAGAATAACTCTGGTGAGCAACCAATTGGTTTCATCCACCCAGTTATTGACATAAAAGGAATTTAATAATTGTTAGATTAACTACCTACCTACTCAGTGAACCATTTTCGTTACCTCCCAACTACCCACTCATCAGTTTTCCATAATTTATAATCAGGTCAGACATGGCAACTAAAAGAATGCCTCGGCAGTCAAGAACAACGGATTGTCACATATTTGTCAATGGAGAAGAACTGAGTCATCGTGTTCTACCAACATTTGAGGTTGTTATGAAATGCTATATATATGAAAGAAGACGACTGAAAGAAGAGTTAAACAATAAAGATCCTTCTGTTCATGAAATATCATCGGCGGTTGCAGAAAACTTAATTTCATTCTCCAATAAAACAACAATTCCAACTGTATCCTTCAACCGCGTTGTAAAGAAAATAAAAAATTATCATACAAAATATAGATCTATATTAAAACAGCCTAAAGGTATGAGACAAACGGAGTCTTACTTAGATAAGTGCAAAAAATTTAAAGATGATGCTCAAAATCTTTTTGATATTGCCGCTTGTAAATTTAAAGACTTTCAATCCTGCAAATGCCCAAAATCAAATCGAGTACCGAAACATGAACAAGAATTCCTAAAAGACCAAAGAACAAAAAGAAAAATGGCCATAGGATCAGTTGATGTTTCTGCTTCTAAAAAAATACAATTAGCACAAGTTAGAAAAAGCAGTAGAGATTTGTATCTTTCAAAACAACTGCCAGTAATGTCATCGACTTCATATTCAGAAAGTTTTCAGTTTGAAGATATATCTTCTTCAACAGATACAGGAAAAGAATCTGACGAAACATTTGATGAGCCAATCTCCGTAAAACGGAAACGCATCAGAAGCGAACGCGGAAAAAGTCGAAACATAAAATCTCTGAAGCGATTACGCTTCCCTTCACTTGCAAAAGCTTGTGATCGTACAGGTATTTCAGATAGAGCAGCTGCCATAATAACAAGTTCTGTTTTGCACGAAATTAAACAAACATCTGAGCCTGATCCATCCCTGGTAATAGATCGCAGTAAAGTGCGCAGAGCTAGGAAGTATCAACGTGATGAGCTTCAACAGGATGTTAGCGCAGGAAAAACAATTATGAGTATTTATTTTGACGGTCGCAAGGATAAAACTATTGTCCAAGAACAGAAAGGTTCTAAATTTTATCGTAAAGTTGTTGTGGAAGAGCATGTAACCTTGGTAGCAGAACCAGACCAAGTGTATCTAGGGCACTTTACTTCTGAATCTGGAACATCTAAAAGTATATGTAAAGGAATATGCGATTTTTTGAATACGCATAACGTTGATTCTTCAAATTTAGTTGCTATGGGATGTGATGGAACTGCTGTGAACACAGGAGCGAAAGGTGGAGTCATTCGGCTTATGGAAATGCATCTCAGTAGACCTTTGCAATGGATTGTGTGTCAATTACATGCAAATGAGCTTCCTTTACGCCACCTCATGGAGAAATTGGATGGAAAAACCACTGGGCCTCGTGAATTTGTTGGCATCATTGGCCAGCAATTGCAGAAATGTGAAACACTTCCGGTTGTTCATTTCGAAAAAATCGAAGTTGAAATTTCATCTATTGACAAAGACGACTTGAGCACGGATCAAAAATATTTGTTTGATATTTATCAAGCCGTTTCATTGGCGAGTGTAGTACTGACCTATCAAGACGAAATCCCAGCAAGATGATGCACTCTAGGTGGTTAACCACTGCAAATCGTATTCTGAGATTATACGTAGCTACACCTGAACCTTCTGATGATTTAAAAAATTTGGTTTCGTATGTTATGCACGTATATATCCCAATGTGGTTTACAATCAAACAAAGCAAATCAATTGCATATGGAGCTCCTAATGTTTTCAAAACCATTCAGTATTCCCGAATGTTGAACGATTCTGTTCGAGCAGTTAGTGAACCAGTGATCCAAAGAAATGCATTTTTCGGTCATCCAGAAAACATACTTTTGAGCATAATACAAGATGAGCGTAGCCATGTAAGAGTACTTGGATGGAGAAGAATAAAGAAAGCTAGAGAACAATATCGTGGAAAAAGTCTTAGACCCTTTAAAATCCCAAAGTTAAATTTCGAAGCCACAGACTACACAAACATGATTAATTGGCATGACATCACAGTAACTGAACCTCCAATGACGCGTGATTGTGTTTCCGACGATGAAATTGGTACAATGATTGCTAATAGAGAAGTGAAGGATTTCAACAAGATGCCATGCCATACTCAAGCTGTTGAACGAGTCATCAAGTTAGTTACAGAAGCATCGTCTGCTGTATGTGGAGCAGGATCTAGAGACGGATATATTCGATCGAGAATGGTAGCACGGAAAATGATGCCCTCATTTGAAACCAAATCTGAATTTCGAATATAATTAGATATTGACTAAAGTTTTCATTACATAAATCATGTCCATATGGTTGTGTGGTAGGGTTGGGCATGGGTGGAACTCAACATACAGCCACCTCCTCGTGGTGAGTTGTGGATCATTCGGGCTGTATACGAATTTACGTGACAGTCACAATGAACGAAGAGCTGTACTTATGGAACCAATTATTATCTGGAAATAAAAAATCAATGCAAATAATATAAAAGCTATTTCCGTTCATTGAAAAACTCAATATTTAAATAAGTTAAATTTCCTTATATCACTTGTCTGTAAAATACCATTTTTTCAGAATAAATTCATAAATTTAGGTAATAACATTGGTACCTGGAGATGTATCCTTAGGAGGCTACAACTTTTATACGTGCTTACTATCAGGTTACAGCATATTTTGCGCACTATTAGGAATCTTAATTCAAAACTTACATAGAACTTTCCATTTATGCCTTTTACTGAATATTGCTATTTTTTTTACCATAAATCTACATATTTGGAGTAAGATTGGCACCTGAAGACATTAAGTTAAGGTGCTATAACTTTAGAACGCACTTACTATAAAGTTTTGGTTCATTCTCCACACTATTACAATCCATAATACAAAAGTTACAAATAAATTTCCAGTTGTCTATTTTTTCTAAATATCACTATAATTTCGCAATATATTCATAAATATGGAGTGAGATTGGCACCTGAAGATATTAATGTAGGAGGCTAGAAATGTAATACACACTTTGTTTCAGGTCGTAACACATTTTCTACACTATTACGAACCATGTTTCAAAAGCTTGTGAAAAACCGCCCAAAAACGCTCCACCCTAATGTACAAGTCACAACATGAATAGAACTGTCCCTCACTCTCAGTCCTCAGTTGCCTCTTAGATGTCATAGACGGTGGTTTGCTGTTATTGCTCTTGTACCTACTTCATAGTTATTCTACTAGACAATACTACAGTTTAACTCTAAGTATGGATTATTGATTATTACAATTATTTATTATTATCATATTCTTCTGTCTAATTATGTTGTAATCCCATGAACTATTTTTTTATTGAATTTTAGAACATCGAATGACTAAACTTTGAAACATCGTAATTGATATAAAATACTTAAATGTTTTTCTTTCTTTTCAGATATTCCTAAGATGCCAAAATTGAAGACAAGAGGTCAGTCGTCATGCCACTTGAGCCTGTTAGTCGGTACAGGCAAGGAGCTTCCCGTATCAGAACTACCAACAGTGCGAGACATGCTGAGACTAGGGTTACTCCTTCGTGAACAAAATACAAAGGATAGAAGGAACTACACAGAGAAAGAGCTCATAAGGGACATGATTCCCCCTCTTCTGCATCAGTGGTAAAAAGCTAATGTGTTATTCAAACCACCTGTACTCAATCAGTATAGAACTATTGAGCTAAAATTAACAAAGCTGTGGCACAAAGCAGTTGAGACATCACCCAAAGAGATGAAGAGCTATATGAAGAGGTTTCTCACTTCTTTGAAAGCTCTTCAGATGAACAGAAAGAAGCAACATCAGATGATAGCTCCAAAATGCCATCTGAACCTTCGCCGAAGAGAATGAAATACAACACTAAAGACATCTCAAACATTGCCCTTGCCAGTATTCGCCACCATACGGGGCTACGAGAGACTGCAGAGATTGCCACTGCCACTTGGATAGATGCAGGCCTCATCAGCCGAGAGGATACATCCTTAGTGATAGATCATAGTAAGATAAGAAGAGCACAAGAAAAAATAATGAAGGAAATATCTGATTAGCATGAAAAAGATTTGAAGGAGGAAGGTCTCTCTTGCCTTTTGTTTGATGGAAGAAGAGATGGCACAAAAGTTCTCGTAGAGGTAGAGGAAATGGTCAGAAAGTTTCCCGGTCTCATCAAAGAAGAACACTACTTTGTGTGTTCCGAACCTGGTGGCCGCTATTTGTTTCACTTTGCTCCTGAAGCAGAAGTAGAAGGCAAGAAACATGCAGAGGAAATTGCTGATCAAATAATATGTTGGCTTCAAGAAAGAAGACTTGACAGTTCACTGCAGGCCGTTGGTGGGGACTCAACTGCGGTGAACACTGGATGGCAGGGCGGTGTTATGACGCATTTAGAGAAAAAACTTGGAAGAAGGCTTGTTTGGATTGTATGTGATTTGCACACAGGGGAACTACCTCTTCGTCGTCTCATCCAGGAACTTGATGGTCCTACAAAGAGCAACAACAAGTGGTCAGGCCCCCTTGGCAACATGCTAGATGAAGCAACGGAATTAAAAATAAATACAAAATTTCCAAAGGTCGAAGTAGGCCCTCCCCTTCCAGTGTTGTCTGAAGAATTAGTTATCAAAGACCTCAGCTTACGCTTATCGTATTGTTCAAACAATCAGATCAGGAGAGTTGCCTCAAAATCTGGCTCTCTTGGAGATTGGACCCGTAAGTCACAGTCGTTGGTTAACTACAGCGATTCGTTTCTGCAGGATTTGGGTTTCCAAACATGCACTGAAGGGCAAAATGCTACGGAATTTGATGTTGATTGTTGAATTTATTATTGGGTTTTATCTTCTCACTGGTTCACTGTAAAACTTAATCCAATGTGGATGGAGGGGCCCAACCACATCTTGTTTCAATTACAGCTACTGAGAACTCAAAGGAAAGTAGTGGTGGACATCGTGTTACCTGTGGTGAGAAAGTCCGCTTGGTATGCTAGGCGAGAGGCAGTTTTGCAAGCAATACTCTGCAGCCAATGTACCAAAGAGCGAACTGAGGCTGTGGAAATAATTCTAAAGCTTAGAGGAACATCACTAGATGATGACCAGCTGGGAGACTGCTCTGTTCAGACAAGGAAGGTACCTCCGATAAACGTCAATGCCACGAAATTGTCAGAATTAGTTAACTTGAGTTCGGAAGTTTTGGAGCCACCACTGACAACATGTATAACAACAAAGATTTAACACAACTTAAAGAGGCCCCAATGCAAGTGCCAAAGTGGCCTTCTCACACTCAGAGTGTGGAGAGATGTGTGAAAATGGTCACAGAAGGAGCTAGTCAAGTTTACAGTCACGAGAGGCGAGAAGGCTACATCAAAGCGCAAGTAGCAAGCCGAATGCTGATGTCAAAGAACCGCAGCAAAAAGGACATGACTGCATTGGTTACTTTCAAATAAAGACTCTGAATGATATCTTATTTCCACTTTAAATGTTGATAGGATGTTTGCGCACATTTGTTATTTTGTTACGAATTTACAGAAAAATGGAATTTTTTAATTAAAATTGATGTAGGTAGGAGTTATTTTTTATTGTTTTTGAAGCAAGGATATTATTTTGTATGCCAAATGATTACATTAAATTCCTACCAAATCACATGATTTTCAATTTAGTCATTTCACCC